>WBMW01000977.1:93515-225863 GCA_013396635.1 Penelope pileata
AAAAAAAAAGGAGAGAGATTCTGGATTTTTTATGTCATTAATATGTTTAAATAATTTCATATTAATGCATATTGTGCCAATGAATGCTGCAGTTCCTATAGGACAAAATTGAAAGTTCATCTTTTCACAGTATTTGATTCAGAAAAGAATCCTGAGCAGAACCGCAGAGAAGTACACATTTTAGGATTTTAAACCTTTCAAATCCATGAATGTTTAGTACTTACTAAATATTTATTTAGAATAGGTAGCACAAGCTCTTCTTTTGGGGTCAGAACCTTCTCTATTTTGTAAACTATTGCCTAGATCGGTTGCCTTCATTTTTTTCTTGATTTACAGTTTTCCAGGTGGAGGGATAGACCTCTGGCTATGACTGTGATTGACTGTGGGCTTGCTTTTGTTACCCTTTACAGAAGAACTATAGCTCTTCCTGATGCATTCTTCGAGGCTGAAAATGACTAGTTTCAATTCCAGAAATCGCAAAACTGCTACATTGTTCAAGCTTGTTGGTATTGTGTGAGAAAATGAAGAACTTTGGCAGTGTTATATATAATTTCACGTCATTATAACAGTTCATATAATTTTGTGTCAACAAAAGATTAAGACATTCTAAAAGAATTTTATAAGCAGTTGTCATAAACCTTCATAGTCTTCTCCATGATGTTATGGATCATTACTGCCTACTGCTCTAGGTTATGTATTGTCCTGTTGCCTTTTAGAATGCTTACAATAGTTTGCAGCAGTTGATTAAACAACTGTTAAAAGAACCATAAAAATTGTCACCATCATAAAGTCTTTTTTTATGATTAAACCTCAAATGTACACTGTAATCTGAAGTCATTTCTTTAATTTTCCTTGTTAAAAGAGGATGTATATTTCACACAACATAAACCTTTCTGAGAGAGAAAGGAAGATCCTATGAAAATTGCCTATGTTTTTAAAAATGAGGTGTTTGTAGTTAGAAAGCTGTTCTCAAAGGTAGATGCAAAGCCCAAATCCCCAACATGTCACCCATATTCCTAGAGCTTCCCCTCTTAGATGAGGATGTTTCTCGCCTTGTAGGATTGAGGTCCTTATTCTAAATGCACCTAGAAAGGCCAGGAGTATCACCTTTAAGCACTTTCTAGCAACTGGTATCTAACCAGCTGTGCGATGCTATCTCTGCACATAAAGAGTATTATCACATACCAAGAAACCTGGGGACTTGATGGATAGCAAAAGTGAAATGCTATCAGGTTACATAAACCACTGATTGATGAATCATAGTTAGTGTCATTTTTTTAGAGGAAAAGGCTCCAGAGAGTCTTTGAAGCCTTTGAACTGCCAGTCAACCTACAGTACGTTTGTTCCTTTAACTTCACTTAAAGTGTTCATGAGGAAATATGCCTTGTTAGCAGAAAGCTGATGACCTGAACACACAACAAATCCCTTTGTACCTTAAAAAGAGGTACTGCCTGGAAGTATATCATTAAATATTCAGCTTTTTTTTTTATAGCTAATTTATTCTGAAAAGCTGTTGTGACAATTGGAACATTTGTATTTTCTACCACTTAAAAGTAAAAGTTTGTGTAACAGAATGTCTTCCAGCCTTATCGCACATTTTATGGAGAATGAAGAATTTTATGTCTTTATGAAGTTTGCCACAAACCTGAAAGATGTGAACCTGTTTTCCTGAAACAAAATCAATAAAACCACATTCATACATAAAGAAATCAAAGTGCTTTCTTAAGAAAGAAACAGTGTTATGACAGTCTCCTTAGTTTAAATAAATGTAGTTTGTTATGAAAGCAAACAACTTTTAGTGTTTTGCACATAGATAATATTGTCTCCATGTATGTATCAATGCATGCTATAAATGACTTCTGTGTTGTGTTACAACGGAAAAACTGAGATGGTGAGTTTAAGAGGAATGCATGGAGTCAACGTCAGAGCCTAGGGTGGAAGACAGATCTGAATCTTCATCTAGTCTGTAGCTGACAAATGCACTCTGATGAGGTGAGAGAAAAGGAAGTGATACTATATGTTCAAACTAAATCTGAATTCCAGCACAAAATGGACCGAAAGTCTTGTACCTCTTTGTGTTTCTGCATTTACAGGGATAAAAACCACCTCATTATTTTAAACATAGGTGCATGCTTTTGTGCCTAGCTTGGGTGAATGAAGCTCTCACTTGCAGATCTCTTAATTGGCCAGTACAATGAGATCCTTTGGCTCCCCATGATGTACCTCAGACCAGCATAACCACTGTTAGAACAAATACATTGTTGATTAAATAAGGCTGTTACATTATTATATCTTTTTAAATTTTGCATCCTTCTCTGTCTTCTGAGGCAGTAGGTTCCCAAAATATCTCAAGAAGGTTTTTTTGCCCTGTGCAGATGTTGTGTGTCTTGTGAAGTTTTCAGATTCAGTTTTTCCAGTCTGCTCAAAGGTTTAACTTTGCAGTGAAGCTTTTGGAATGTTTACCCAGACCAGAGCACAACCCTGATAAGAAAATTCTACGTTGTTCTTGTTAGAAGTTGTCTCTGTTTGCCTCCATTTGACTGAGAGCAGCATGGCTATACAGATAGAACAGTGCTGGATGGCCACTGTTCCAGTCAGTACTAGTGAGGGCTAACATTTTAAGCTCCATTGTGTCTCCTGATAAGCCTGCAGTAGTGAAGCATATCTCAGGAGATGCAACTGAGAAAATCATTACTTGTAGTCCAGATCAGAGCTGGTGGTGGAGGTAGCAGAGAAACTTATCTCTGTCACAACATCCTTACCTGGCTTGCCATGCTATGTCCTATGACATAGCAACCTACGATTGCTGTAGTGCTTAGTTCTGTGGAAACATAGCTCTTATGTCTAGCTTCTCCCAAGTAAGTTCCAGTTGTATTTGGATACTACCACATTGCTGAAAAAAAAGCTATTTAATCCTCAGTGTTTCCAAAACGATGAGTCATATTTAGACTGTGGCCAAAAGTCATTCCTGTATCTTGGGTAGATAATTAATCATTACTTATAAAATTTAGGTTAAGACCATTAGTTTTTGCTTTTTAAGTGAAAACTTACAGCAACCCTGTGTTTTGAATTTCCTATGAGCTTGCACAAGCAGTTGTAAGGGGGTCCTGACCTTAGGATGAGAGCTACTGGCTGACAGCCTTTTTTGTTCCTTGGCCAAGATGAGTAGGTCTAGAGTGACATAAGGAACACAGTTATCCAGGATAGGTGTCATTTGACCTGATTTTTATCTGTCTAAAAGTTAGTTATCTAGGCTAAGCCAGCTCTTCAGGCTTTCAAATCAAAGGGAAGAGAAGCAGCTCCAGAGACCGTTTCCTCCTACTTATTTTAGACAGCTGTCTTGAGATAAATTGCTCTCTGGAAATATCTGTCTGTCTCTAATACCTATTGAGAGAGTCTGTACGAGGATCTTCAACAAAACTACTTGCTAAGAATAGGGTATACCTGATTCTATACAAATACTTTACTCTCTCAAGGTATTTTCCTTTTATTGGAGCACTAGAATGATGAGTGGCCTGCAAACAAGATCTGCCCTGATAGAAGAAAATACGTATATTCTCAGTTTCTCAAGTGGTAGAGTAATCATGCAGGAAGCAGTGAACTCAGTGCAAATGTGGTCCTTTAGGAGTTATCCCATCAAGAAGATGAGAATTCAATACTCCAAGACATTGGAGATGCTCTATAATGCTGCACTATCCCCAAATTAGTCACAATAGAAAAAAATACTGAATTTTACATTAACTTAGTGAATATTAAACACTGTACAGTTGTGAACTCATGTTAATTTCATATCTCTGCTCTAACCTTTTTCGGAGAGGAATATAATTTGTGCATGTTGCTGATGTCTGGCAAAGATCTGAGAGTGACTTCTCACCTTCACACAGTATCTCAGTCCCACTGCTTAAGTCTGTGTGGCAAAATAAAGGCAGGTTATAAAGGTCAAGATACGCACAGTAAGTGCCTCCCAGTGGCACCTAAGCACATCCAACCACTGAAAATTCTCAGAACATGAGGGAGTCCATCCACTAAAGTGCTCAAGTATGGCCCCTAATAGATGTATTCCTTCAGGCTCATTTTTATACACATGAAGTATACAAAGTAGGCTTCAAATTTCTACTTTAAAACTGATAACAAGTAACCTACCACAAAAATGTTCCCTCAACACCCTTTGGCTTCCCAAATACCTGAGAAAATAAAGAAGCTCTGTAGCACTCACAGGCAACTAAAACTTCAAATAAAGATATTTTTTGTCTACTTTTTTTTTTCCCTGGGAAAACACTACTTTTAATTGAATAATTTTTTTGGTTTTCCATATAAAAGGCATTTCAGTTCCTCTATCACTGTAAAGCCGATTATATGGGTAATAGCCTTTGTTCATTTGTAAACAGCGGTCTCTAAAATCAAAATATCTTAATGGGAAATAGCATTTTACCTCAGATTTTAGTTCAAGGAAATGAAAGGTGGAAGCACAATTTCCCATTTTAGTTAAACTATATAAGAAAAATTTCAGTACAGATACCCACCAAGTTTGGTTTGGAGGCCATCATGAAGAAAGAACAGAAAGCAGGGCTATAGCTCTTGTGAAATATATGTCTTCTGAGGGAGAACGAGGGTTTTCTCATATTGGAAGAATGTTAATAGATTTTTTCTTGAGAGATTTTGTAGTGTGTGAGAACTGAGAAGATATGTATTTGAGAATTTACCATTATGACATTTTATTCCAAGAAACAACAGGGAAAATTGCTTACCTCATGCTCTGGTGCGGCATTCAGCAGGCTAGGGTTCTCAGTCACTGGTGGTCTGTAGGTCATCAGCAGAGCATCTACAAAATGACCATAAAAATAAAGTGCCTAGGGCTTAGATGGCCTAAGGGCTGTGTGTGTTACTAATATTTTAATTAAAAATGTTTTTAAGTACAGCAACATACTCCTAAGTATGCGTGACCTTGCTGTTCTGCTATTTCCCCACTTTCAGCTGCCTATCCTTGAAAGGTTTTCCCCACTTTCAGCTGCCTATCCTTGAAAGATATGCCATAGTCCAGGATTATTTTTCAGTAAAGCTGGGTGCTCCTTTAGCTAGAAGAAAGCTGAGAAGCCCTGTCGTAGGAGGTTGTGCTCAAAGCCAGGCATTCATTAATCCCAATATCACCCGCACAAAACTTTGTAGACCTTGCATTTAGGCTTTTCGTGTACATTAGCAGTTATTCCTGTGAGAAAAACAAACACAAATGTATGTCATTGAGAGACCTAAGGTCACAGCTGAAGCCTGCTTCAGCACCAGTAGTTGAGGGTCTCTCTCCTGGTTCTCACATATGATGCCTGCCTGCTTTGATCACAGTCGCATGACCTTTTATTTTTAGATAGAACTACTCACACTTGGTCAAACTACTCTTTGGTTTTGTAACACCCAGTAACCAGTAACTAGCAGCACCCAGCCTGCTGTACGACCCCAGTGGTGTGTGACCATGGGCAGCTTTGTGATCATAGGCAGCTTTTTTTTCTCTCTCTTCTGCATGGCGAACTGTCATCACTCAATTACTGTCCCAAAAGAAAGGGTGCCCCTTGTGAATATTGCAGTGCCTAATTGTCAGGATCTTTGCCCCCTTCTAGAATTAACATCACCTAAGTTATTCAGCATGTAGTTAAGTACTTTGAAAATAGATCCAGGAAGGCTGTTACACTGAGAAGAAACACTAAAGACCTGCAGCTGGAGATGCTGGGAAGAGTGACATTGTGTCATTGTGCTTCAGAGGCAAGTGCTTTATGCCACCTGGAAAGAGCTACGCTTTCTTCCAAATAATTCCAAGAAAGCAAAAAGTAGCCAATGATTATGCTTGTGCTGCTTTCCATCCAATAACAGGGCTTAAACAGCCTCTCCAAATGTGAGAAACTCAGACTCATTCCTGTACTTCAGTCTGACATCATGTCACCCTTTGCTTAGACATTGCCTAATCCTGTAAATTTACATAGTTCTGTATACTCTTTAAACCTGTGTCTTTCATAGCTGTGTGAGTACCCTGACATGTCCATCTGAAACTGGGAAAAGCAGTTCCAGAAAAAGAAAAAAATCTGCAATTAATTATACTTGGGTTAATTTTTAACAGTTTAGAATAAAGGCCAAAGTTTAAGTGTACAGTATCAGTCATTTGTTCCGAAAACCTTCTCAAAACTGTAAGTACCTAATTGTTTGGTCCTGAGAATCTTTTCCTTTCCTTTGCTTCAATCCAGAATTAGTGAATTTACATTTGAGTAACAGTTTGAACTGTGTTTAGTAAAACAAGATTTTAAAGTACTTTTTGCAACTGGAAAGATAAATTAGTTAAAAGTTCTGACAGGTACTATATTTTCTCTCTGCTAATAATTAGTTACCTCATGATTTTCAATCCTGCTGTAAACAAAACATGGAATCTGTTTACCCATATATGACTAAGCTAAGCCAAATGAAGGATGCATTTTACATTGTAAATAGGATGTCCCATTGGGACTCAGGGAAGGCAGAATACTCTTTCCAAGAATTCTACATACAGACATTTCCTTTTTTTTTCTTCTCCTTTTTATTTGTTAATTAAGGTGAAATGTGGTTTAAAACTATAACATGTTTATGGATTTGTGTAGTATAAATAGGTCCAAACTCCTACCTCTCAACTATAGCCTGTCTGCTGTCAGCAACACAGCATATGCCTACTACACAAGATATATGCTCTTTTATTTTAGGCTAAATTATATTAGCTGTCCTTCATGCATCTAGTTTATAACTGTAGATTGTACCCAAACTATCTGCATTGTGCTTTTTATGCACTTTGCAAAGTGGGTGTTTTCTGCAGATGGGCTTTCTGATTACAGTTCTTCTTTCTGGTTGCCTGTGATGAGAGAAAGGAAACTCAGTCCTGTGGTGGAGATGGCTGGAAGAGACAGTTGTACTGCTTAGCCTGCCATAAATGTGTCCAAAACTCAGTGCAGAAGGGGAAGGAGTAAGATCTTGCAAAGAAGGATTTTATTGACCTCTTCCCTGAAATTTCAGTGGATATTGCAGGCTTATGAGTAGGATTCAGGTGTAGGCTTTTACGTTATACCTGGCAGCTGAATCAGAACCTGAGAGCAAACATTTGGATAAATACAGTCCCACCTGGCACACACATTTTCCAGGTGGTTTGTTACAAAACTTAGTCCCAGCGTGAATATCCTTGCAGCATAAGCTGTCTCTCATCTTGCTGTTGGCTAAAGAGATACTGATAGATGTTCACTGAAGAAGATAATTTCCTTAGAAATGTGATGATTCCAGAGTTGTGCTCAGGGCTGGCCTAGACAGTTTAATTTAGGGCTTGACACCATTCTTCCACAAGTATTTGAGGTGACATAACATATCACTGGTGCTCAAATGGGCACTCTTCATCCTTTTCTGCTCTGCTTTCATCCCCACTTTCTCCTCTCTTCTCATGTTCTTGGTCCCATGTTTCTGCTCTTTCCCTTATGTAGGTCTGATGCATGTTGAACCACTCGGTGGGCCAAATCAGTTCACTACCTGGAAACCAGAGTTTTTTTACTGCATTAGATTTCTGCCTGTTTAATGAGCTAGGGGTTTGCAGAAGATCCAGGAAGCAAAATACACAACAGGAATGTGCAGTGGAGACCAGGGAGCAGGGAGATGGAGTAGAGAATGCTATTGGTTCATCTTTAGTCACAGAAACTGTAGTCTGAGTTATAAACTGGTTTTAAAATGTGGTGTAAATGCACCTGAACCAAGTGATTTACACACCTCCATCTCTTCGATGTAGACTCTTAGACTGTGCTGGCTTCAGTTCCGTTCAACCAAGTGTGACCACAAAAATATTTTAAAGCTAGGGAAAGCAACCTCAGGAACATAGCTGGAATTCATCATTCTGTCTATTTTGCTATTTGGTTCACGCACTTAATAATCTTCCCAATCAAATATGAATAGAAATGAAACTTTTTCTGCAATAATTTATGCTTTGAAGGGAGGTAATAACAAGTAAAAGCAAATGTTGCTGTTCTGTCATCAGTAATCATATGAGGGGCAGTGTGATGTTTCTGATGCCCCAAGTGAAGGAAATAACTCAGGACCAGTAACTTAAGCACTGGAAGAAAAACCTGGACAGCCAGCTGATACTCCTGGTGGGCATTAGTGAAATGCAGGGATTGGTACAATGAAGGACAGAATCATTTTGCCAACTCTGTGGAGCAGAAGAGGACAGATACAGGAACTGCATTCTTTTTCTGCTGCTCACCTTTTGGCATGGCAGATGGGCTACAGCCTGCATAAAGCACATTAATATTAAGAAAAAGCATACAAGATTCCTTGGGATATAAACTCTTACACAAAAATGTAGAGAAGGTGCAAAGCTGTATAAGCATATTTTAATGCTGATGGTTGAACACAGCATGAGTATGTCCTTAAACAAAGCAGAAATACATACCACAAACCAGAGAACATTATCTAAGTTGCTGACCAACTACACTTAATTTAAAATTGAGTATTTCCAGGAACAGTACAAAAATGTTTCACTCTTTCAGAGACTGGAAATGTGGGGTGGCTATAGAAGGGGTTAATTAATGCCCATGAATTTGCCAGGAATCAAGTTGATGAAGAAATACATTTGAGAGGATTAACATTGTTGTAGAAATTAGTGGGCGAAGAGATTAGTTGGAAGGGTGTTGGGCTGAAGAATGTGAAGAGGCAATTCAGTCGTACATGCAGACTTGTCAAGAATAGCTCGCTTCCCAGCCACGGGTTCATGAAGTGGAACACATTGAGAAAAGCAGGTGCTGCAAGGTAGAACTTTGAAAGCGTATCTGAGATGAGAAAGGGGACATGAACCCATATCCATCCCAGCTGTAAGGTAGGTCTCTGACTTGCTCTGGTTTTCTTCAGCTTACCCCATCAGGCAGTAGGGAACTGTACTGAGTAACTGGATTTAATGAAGCCTTTCTGGTAGTCGTTAGAGTCCTTTAATTGATGTTCTTTCTGTTTAACTTTGTGTGGTGAGCTGCAGATGTGTAAGGGCTTTTAGAGGCCAGTGTATTCCAAGTCCCTGGAATATATGTCTCCTTCTTTAAATAAAGTTTTGGGAAACATGTAAAATGTGTAAGAAGGCATATGTGGCTTAGGAGTACCAGAAGCTCTATCTATTAAGCTGAGATGGAGATCACTAAAAGCAGGCAGACAGAGAAGGATATTTTTGCATGGTTTGGTATAAATTGGTCTGGTGTTTTTGTGTGTGTGGGTTTTTTTTTCTACTTCTTATTTTTATGCCAAGAAACTAGACTCCAGTCCAGTTTCTATTTAAATTAGCAGAGTTGTATTGATGCCAGTGAAAGAGAGGATGGCTCAACAGAACATGCAGAACAGACCTAACCGTCCTTTTTATGGCTAGCAAGGACAGGGATAGTGATCACAGAGACAGGTATATGTCAGCCAGGCATGCAGATCTTTAAAGTCTTACCTCCCACAGTGGTCAGTCCAAATGCTTGTGAATAGTGCTTGTAATACTGCTAAAAACCAGCGTTACAGACAGTTACAAACTAGCTTGACTTCAGAATGTCTCTTTTCTCCGTTCTTTACTTACTGGTTCGCCTGAACCATTGTGATGAACCATTGAGTTCATCACTACCTGCAGTGGGACAATACTAAAAGTATAGTGCTGACAGCATCTGATGTGAAGTAGCTAGGTGTTACATTGCTGACATATTTATGTTACATTTTCTCAAATAGAAAAAATATATGCATAGCCACGTAGGTTTTGTTGAAATCCAGTGTTGTTAGAATCTGGTTTGCAATTATTTAAGAAAGATTATCGAATATCAAGTGTCTCAGAAAGAGCACATTTTGTTTTGCAAATATATGACATTTTTTTTTTCTTTTTCAACAGTATAAAGGGATTATTAGACAGATTCAGACATCAGGATTAACTCAAAAAGGCAACATGAAAGAAGTTGAGAAACCACGTGCAGACGACAAATTCTGCGGCATTTCCAGGCTTAAGGTACGGAAGTATTTTATCAATTTGTATGAACTCAGCCAAAGTTCCTTGCCCTTACAGTCATTTAGTAGGAGTTGAAATCTGGAATAAATGTATGAACAGTCTGTTTCTTTAGTTATCATTAATGTCATAATCACTGAGGTCAAGCAAACTTGTAACCAAACATGTTGCTTTTTATGTCCCTGAACTTTATTGATGTGTTGGAGATGTACCTGATTGCTCCTTTGAGTCTCCACCTATGAAGTTGTGTAATCCCCCTAGTCTGACATGTTTACCATTTGTTTATAAACCTGTGAAATGAGCCAATTGTGGTATGGAAGTAGAAGTTGTCAAGAAGAGCTATAAAAAGTAATGAAATAGCTTAGTTTTAATAGGAATTCAAAGCCCAAATACATTACTCATGCTTTTTATCTATTGCAGCAGATGTATTTAAAAATACTACTGATTTTATTTTATAAATAATGTTTATTCATATCCCTAATGTTAAAAGGATCTGAATGCCGCAGCATGTGTTCTTTTTCGTTCACTGTCACTTACTATCAGATTCTTGTAAAAAAGGGCATGCTGTTTACTGCCTATGTTTGAAATGGGCTCATGACCTCTACTGACAAGAAATAACAGCTGCTTGCTCAAGTAATTCTACCAAAGGCAACCATCTTAGTCCTGCAAGAATCCTATCAATCATTCAGATGAGCAGAGTGCCAATATCCTTGTACCCAGCACAGGAGGCTTTTTCCCTCGGGCTGCGGGCGTTCCATAGTCCTGCAGATGGCAATCTTGCCGCAGGCTCCCACTGGGAGAGGCTGGGCTGGGGCGAGCAAGTGGGGCTTGAGGTTTCTGGAGAAAATCTTGGTGACTGTGAGCAGATGAAGAACAAAGTCTTTCCTCATTTTTTTGGTTCAGTGAAGCCATAACTCTGTGAACAAAAACAGCTGTTAGGATTTGAACTTCTATTTGCATTTTATTCCTATATCAGTAGATCAGGACTATTCACTTATTTTACCTAGAAGCACATCTTTGGTGGGGAAACAACAATGTAAATTCCTAAATACATAATTTTGAATCCTTCATACATTCTATTTTTTCCTTCTTAGATATTTCTGCTGTCACTGTCACTTGCATTTGTTGGTAAAACAATGACTGGTGCTTACCTGAACAGCATGTATACACAGATAGAGAAACAATTTAATCTTCCAGCTTCTTTAGTGGGGCTCATCAACGGAAGCTTTGAAATTGGTAATTACTCATTTTATTATTTCTTATTATTTGAAAATCTAAAATGTTGACTGACCATGTATTAGTGACTCTCATGTGCATCAGCAATCTGTCAGTTGCTGTTTGCAACAGCATAGTTACCAAATCTGTTCTACTGTCTATGCTGTACATATATATTTAGTGTCTCAGGAAATACCAAGATGACTTAAATGAGGATGTTCAGGATTAAAGGCTGGTTCAGCTAATTTATGCACTCTCTTACACTATGACAGAACAACTAACAAAATGAAATTATTTAGTAAGCATTGCATTGAATAAACTAACAAAATGGAATGATTTCATAAACTCAGTTTCAATATAAGTTAATACAAGTATTTTTATAGTTCTTTTAATCAGCGACCTCAAAGTTGGTTGGGGTGGATTGTCGCTTTACTCAAACTCAATGGTATTTTAAGTTTTCACACCCATGCAACTGTAAAGAAGGTTTCTACTGTTAGTGCTCTGCAAGTCTCCTGTCTGTGAGCTTTACTGCCCAATGACAGGATTAAGTCTTGCCGTTGCCACAAATGCCAAACAAGACTTGATGGCTTCAGGCCCAACTGAATAGAGATCTTCAGAGGGTGTTTTATTCCCTTAAAATCACAGTCTGAATCTTTATTATTCTTGGCTCAGCTGAGGAAATGGTCTGCTCATTCATATACACCAGTGGGTAGGAGAGACATCCCTTTTCTTGGTCTCTTATATCTGCATATGCAAGTAGAAGAAACAGTTCGTGACACCATGCTGCTGCCTGCAAAGCAGTCTGATGAGGCAGCTCAGTGTTATGACAGAGACAGAATACCCAGAATATGTTCTTGCTTTTGATAAGAGGGAGAGTATAAGAAATATTAAATGGCCAAGATTAATGATGTGATATGTAAAAGTGTTATGATTTTAAATAAATCATCCTTTCAGATGCACTTTTCTATAGCAAGTTGTGGTGTTCTTATCTCCAGGGATGTAAAGTAACTGTGAATAATCATGTTAATATTTAAAATGATTAAGAATTGGAGTATGTGCCACATATAAGGAATTTATTAGGACTGTGCAAGCGTAGACAAAATCTTAGTAGGACTGCGCAAGTACACGTATTTAAGTCTCATTCAAGCTACTGGTTCAATGCAGACTGTCTAGCAATCATACTTAAAAAAGATGTTATCTTCTTTTAGAGCATTATGCTCACCAGTCATAGATGTGGTTTTGTTCTTTTGACAAAAAGATCACAAAATTAGTAGTTGTATAGTTAGTAAATTGCTACTGTTGAGAGACCTAATTCATAACATGAGACTTGAGTCTTAGCTGCACAGTGAAAGTGGAGGAAAAGAGATTCAAGTTTTTTAGCTCATTTGTATTTTTAAATGGCACTAGTTAGAAAATCTTTTTTATTCCTCTTAAGCTCTTACTGAAATTAATATCAATTTATTATTCATTGTTCCTTGGTATCTCATCTCATGTTTATTATTTTCAGAAAAGAAACAATTGAATATATATTTCTGTATTTTTTGCACATTGCTAAGTAGAATATCCCAGGAGAATATCTTCCCAAAGCAACTATTATTCTGCAACCTGAGGCCTAATCTCGATGTAAAATAGTGCAAAATTTCTTACCTACATAGGTGCAGTCAAAAATCTCCTCTTCCACCATAATCTCTTTTTCATTCTGTCTTCTATTCTCATGTTCTTCCCACGAGGTACAACTTTTCCACAAAATCATGGATAGGAGGGAATTACTGCATCACTTAACCAGTTCCCTGTCTAGTTACAGTACTTACAGGACAGGAGAAGTAATGGGTGTTAAGCTAATAAAAGAGAACAAAAAATGCATTGTGCTTTAAAAGTTAAAAGGATGCCTTGGTTTGTAGATGTGAACCAGGTTCTTTTTGCAGGTAACTTGGTGCTGATAGCATTTGTGAGTTACTTTGGAGGAAAGTTTCACAGACCCAAACTAATTGCTTTGGGCTGCACAGTCTTTGCAATCGGCTGCTTTTTGACATCACTTCCTCATTTCCTATTTGGAAGGTGAGTATTCTGGTGTTTTGGGCTTCTGTGGCAAGGCTTTGGTTGAAGAGGGGGTGCTGCAGGGGTGACTTCTGTGAGAATACACCAGGAACTGCCCCACCTCGGACAAGACCCAGCTCTCATGGCTCTAAAATAGCTCCACCACTAGACAGAGCTGAGCCATGAGTGATGCTGGTTGTGTCCCTGGGAGAGGAGATTTAAGAAAGGGTAAAACTGCTGCACAACAGCAGCTGGGAAAGGGGAGTTAGAAATGTGAGAGAAGCAGCCCGTGGGCACAAAGGTTGGTATGAAGGAGGGCAGGAGGTGCTCCAGGTGCCGAGCAGAAGTTCCCTGCAGCTGAGGAGAGGCCCATGGTGTCCAGGCTGCCCCCCTACAGCCCATGGACACCACGCAGAGCAGATCTCCACATGCTGCCGTGGAGGAGCCCATAGTGCAGCAGTGGATGTGGCCTGAAGGAGGCTGCAGCCAATGGAGAGCCCCTGCAGGAGCAGGCCCCAGGCCGGAGCTGCCGCCACATTTGGTTAGATCACAGCAGTTTCTGTGATCCTTACCTGCCTTAGTCTGTAACTCCTCCAGCTGGAATATGATTGCTTATGGTATTGCAGAGCATGAGTATGATAAAATAGTTGCAGAGCATTTTGGTTTGTTTTGCTTATGAGATGGCTTCAAAAGTCAGTAATCATTCCTGAAGATGGTCACCCTTTGGCAGGGCACCTTGCCTTGTTTTGCATTGCTGGGCCTTGTGCTTGTGCTACCTCTTGCATGGACTTTCTGAAGAAACTGGCCTGCAATACAGTCACATTGCACTACAACATCTTATCTACTTGAACAGGCAATCTGGGATGATTTTTCAGATGTGTTTGGTCTGGAGCCCGGATGACAGGTCATACTGGATCACGGTGTTGGCAAGGTCTTTACAGGCCATAATGATTCTTTAACCACTTTTTCACTGTTTTTGCTTGGCTTAACAAAATATTAGTTTAGACTTGTCTGTATTCTAATCAGTGAGATTTTTGAGAAAAGAAGACCCTCAATATTGTTACACTCAACGTGGTGTGGCTCTGGCCACCTCGGTGTCACCCTCTGTTTAGGGTGTATTTTGGATTAGAATGTAAGGAGAATAGGAGAAAAGGTGATACGAGGGATTTCATTAGGGTATTTCATCATCTTCTCACCTGTTACACAATTATATTAGAGACTAGATAACTGTCTGGATCAAACAGTGGGTCGGTTCCTTGCTATAGCTCTTTTGTTTTTAGTCTGATTTGTTACAAGTGCTGAGTTAAGTTTTGAAGTAGATTTCCTTGGGATAGCTGCACACTCGTCTTTTAGGTAGCATCATTTAACTGATTTATGAGTTGGTTCTGATGTATTTGTTCTCACTCTGGACATTTTACTTCGATTCAAACAGATATCGTATTGAAACCAGTATTTCACCACTGGAGAATTCTACAATCATGCCTCTGTGCCTTGCTAACCAAAGTTTGTTCTCTTTACCTACAGAAGAACCATCAACAGGTATGACTCTCCCTATGTCCACTACTATTTCTCCCTCAGTTTTTATAGTGTTTAAGTAGACTGGATTTTTTAATCCGATAACATTAGCTATTTCTTCAATGTTTTAAAACACTAATTCTTACTTCTTATTCTATCACAGAGTGTGAAAAGGAACCAGAGTCCTTGTTGTGGATATTTGTGATGGTTGGAAATATGGTACGAGGAATTGGTGAAACTCCCATCACGCCTTTAGGCATTTCATATTTGGAGGATTTTGCCAAAACAGAGAATTCACCTTTCTACCTGGGTAAATCTATCCTGCCATGCTAATATCCCTCCCCTAAACAGACATGAAAATAAACATAAGCGATGAGAGAAGAAAGACAATTCTGCCTTATTGTAACAGTGGTAACGTATAACTTGTAATTTAACTATTTTTTGAAATAAGGTCATTTTTATCTGTAAATGTTTATTCAGTAGAGCTGTCCTAAGCATCTACGGCAATTTCAAGAAGATAATTGTCTTTGTTCGGATTGTGTATGTTTTCTCCTTTCATATTCCAGGCTGTCTGCATACTGCAACAGTAATTGGCCCCTTCCTTGGTTATTTATTGTCGTCGTTCTGTGCAGAACAGTTTGTTGATCTGGAATCAGTAGATGCAGGTAATGGATTAATGTATAAAATTTTATGTTGACTATATAAAATCTTTTATGTGAATCAATAGGCATAATGGTGTATTAACCAGCACTAAAAGGTGTTTCTTTGCTAATATGAATTGTATTAATTTCAATTTACTGGTGTGCTTTTAGAATGGAAGAAGTGAATATAATACTCAATCCAATAAAAGCTCTGAGTTCAGACATGCATAAATGAATCTGCACATAAATTATTTGATGAATGATTGTATCATCTGGCTTAACATAGGAAAAGGTTAGAATTAATTTAACACAAATTGTTGAAATGATGAAATTTGCCAGATGAATTAGCAGAAAAGAAGGTTGGAAAATATTTGTTCTCTTTTATCAGCTTCATTTTAAATCTTTAAAACACTTTTAATAAATCACACCAGAGATGACTAGAAAAACACACGACAGGAAAATTATTTCTGAACTAATATGAGACACATTGTTTTTGTTTGTTTCTTTCTTAGCGGACATAACTATAACACCTACTGATGCCCGCTGGGTTGGAGCATGGTGGCTGGGCGTTTTGATTTGTGCATTAGTAAATCTTCTCGCAGGAGTGCCTTTTTGGTTTTTGCCCAGGTCACTTGTGAAGGAAGGAGAAACCAGTAAATCTCAGGAGACGGGTCAAAAAAGAGAAGGACTATTGCAAGAAAATGAAAAAAATGAAACCAAACAGACCTTTTATGAAATTGCTAAAGGCAAGTTATACCATATTTTATTTCCATCTTAGTTTTGTCCGTAAGGTGTGAACTGTGTGCATTGTTTTAATACTAGTAGGCCCAAGGTATGAAATGCATATTCTGATTTTCTATTCTCTGTAGTACAGAGATTTTGAGCGAGGATTTAGAATGGCTTTTCACAGAGGAAGAGAGCTAATTTCATGGATTCAGGATCTGAGTTCCCTCCTTTCTCCCTCCTGCATTTCAGATGTACGTAGATCTGTAGCTTTTCTTCCTTACGGAGGATTAACGCACTGAAATCTGGTTAAGAATACCACACCTCAGTGAGCTTTGGATGAGTTGCAGACATTAGTTGCTTGTAGCTCACATTCACAGTGCAGCAAAACAGAAAATCAGCACAAGCCTTGTGCATTTCTTGAGTGCAACTTAAAGCCACAAAAGGGAATAGACAGGTGCTTAAGTGTCTCATAAACATTTAATGACTGTTAAACAAAAATCTGTTCACCTTACATTTATTTGTGTTACCATTAGCAATGTTCACATCTATGAATTTTCAGATCTATATACCTGGGAAGCTATATACCTGCAGGAAGCTGTTTTTATCTTCCTATATTTTCTGCTAGTTGAGAACATATATAAGCAGATTAGGTATGGTCATTGTTTTTTGTAAGTTCATGTTTTTCTGCAGTTTTCTGACAGTTGATCAGCACATTAATTGAGAACATTAGACAAAGAGGAATTGTAGGGGTTTTTTGTTTTGTTTTGTTTAGGTAATCAATAGGCATTACTCAGAGAAAAGACCTGCACAAATAAGTTTCTCAGTGTTTTACTTGGCTGAAGACTGGAGGATGCAGACATTGAGCACATGATGGGAATAACTGCAGTCACTTCCCTCTTCAGGCCTCTTCTGCCACATTGCTAACAGTAGTAATAACCAAAGTCACTGATCATATCTCTGTAACTTGTAACCATAGGTGTCCAGTGTGTTTGCATCCCTCCCCCTTTGCACTCTCTTTGCCTGGCAGATGCAGGAAAGGGATTTTGGTGAATTCTTTAGGGGTATGGACTGAGGTAAGGAGCAGGAATAGTGGGGGAGTAACTGCTACTGCAAGTTCATAAGTGCAAAGTTCAGACACTGAACAACTAAAAAGTTTTCTGAAACTTTCACAATCAAATTATTACTGTGATTTTTATAAGCAGCAGCCTCACTGGGAGTATGTGTATGTGAGGTAATCTCTGCGTAGAAGAAATATGTTGGGGTAGCCTGGACTAACCAAGTAATCTTTGAGCTGTGGTGTCTGGCAAAGCATAAGGATCATCTTGATCCAGTTAAGGATCTTGTTTGTTCTCCTCTTCCTCCCTTGGCAACACTGAGCAATGGATGATTCTTTTCATAAAGCATCATACTAACTTATTACATTATTTCATTCCAGATTTCGTCCCATTCCTCAAGGCTTTGCTTCACAATTCAGTTTATATGTTATTTATAGTTGTAACTGTGCTACAGTTCAGCGCCTTCATTGGCATGATAACTTTCATGCCTAAATATTTGGAACAGCAGTATGGAAAATCTGCAGCAGATGCCATCTTTTTAATTGGTAAATTTGCTTCATCCTATTCTACTAACTAGAGATGTCTCTGTGAAAACTCTCTGTATTTATATATATGTTCATGTGTGTATGCACATATATACATATTAAGGGAAAATGCTTCTACAAATGACAGATTCCACACTACAAAAGATTTCTAAATAGTCATGCATTTTCTGCTAAGAATCTTGTAATTTTCTGTGCAGAATTTAATAATCCCCTTCCCATTGGTTGAATTGTCACAAAGAGTTCAGCTGATGTAAAACTTCCACCAAAAAGTTAAATTATTTTAATTTGTACCGAGTGTGTGGGGGACCAATGCTTATATTACTTTGGTTTAAAAGGTAGATTCCATGTTCATGGAAATGACACTGCTAACACTCTTAAGACACAAATGAGTTGAATGTATAGAAAGCTAAAATTGCCAGTGATCTTCAACACTTTCCATCATCACCACTCTTCTGATGTTGTTCTTGAACCTTCTGGAACCAACAGATCCTCTTTCACATGCAGAACTCCATGGAAGGAATGCACTTTCCAAATGCCTGTCTTTTTATGTCTCTTTATCAGCTTTGTTTCTTCCTATGAGTGAGGACAAGAAGGTGGTGTAAATTCAGAAATAGTAATGGTGCATAGTTGTAGCACAAAGCAAAACACCCTGAAACTGTAGAAACCTTCCTATAGCTCCTCTTTTTCAATTCTTAAAATCTCAGTGTTTTCTTGTTTAACTGCACTGGCTTAATTAGATTAGAATTTATCAAATAATTACAGTTATAATAATTATTCATCTTAAAATACATCTAGCCTTACTTCTGCTCCTTAAGTCACTGCTTATCTTCCACAGTAGCCCCACAATTTCCTTAATCTTCGCAACACAAAATGTCCTAGATTTTATGAATATTACTATCACCCTCTGTTACCAGTGTTTTGAAACTGTTCATTCAACTATTATACATTCTTTCTTTGTTGCACTGAGATTACATTGCTGACCTTTGTTGTAGGTGGTGGCTTTGTTGTTCTTGTTTTTTTTCCTCCAGACAAGCTGCTTTCTATGTTTAAATATCTGGTACTTTGAGAGGACCCTCTGTCACATGCAATAGTCTTCCCCTTTCTTCACACCCTCCATACCCATCAACTGCCAAGGATCGTTACCGAATCTACACTGCCTTGGGCACTGCCAACAAAACCATATGATGTTTGTGTAAAATTAGTTCCTGAATGTCCTTCAGTCACCATTTTCGTCATTGAAGTATTAAACAGCCAGGAAGAATGAGAGCACGTTCAGTAATCTCATACTGAAACTTAACGTCTATTCCTTATTTCCGTGATACTCGTGCTCTAAGATACATTTATTTTTCCATTGAGTTTCTGTCTCAATTAGGGAGGCTGTACTGAAACCCTGGTTTGTGTGTGTGTTGGAACTACACTGCAGCTGTAGATAGCAATTTTCAACTGAAAAATTTCAGTCCTACCCTCCAGCTCTCCTAGCAGTGCACAGCTGCTGTTGACTTCAGGAGATGTTTTGGGTGTGCAAGAGAACTAGTAGAGCACCATTTCTGACTGTAGTTAAAATATTCAGTCACAGGCGCTATGTGAGTCTTTGCCAAACACAATCATCCCTTATGAGTAGCTTTGATGCTCTCCTTTATTTTAACATGTGCATTTTACTTGTTTTGATAGGTATGTACAACTTACCAGTTATATGCCTTGGGTATTTTTTTGGAGGCTTATTCATGAAGAAATTCAAAATAAATATCTATCAGGCTGCACATATAGCATTTTGGGTATCTTCACTGGACTACCTTCTCTACTTCAGTGCCTTTTGGACTGTCTGTGACACTGCACCAGTTGCTGGCCTAACTGTTTCCTATGAAGGGTATGTTCTTTAAGGTGCAAATGGGAATGATTTTTCTTGTCAAGAATCAGCCAGGGGCTCCACAGTTTTGCGAAACTGAACTAGGTACATACTAGTTTCAAGTCTCATGCAACTGCACATCCATATTAATTCTTTGACTAATACCATTATATGTTCAGGCCATGTAACAGCAGGTAAAATAAGTTGTTGATCAAATTAGACATACATGAATGTAATTTCAGAATTAAGAAGGGACAAAAGTCTTTATCTTGAGCTGTTTTCCTGATCTTTGATTTCCATCAAGTTATCAGAGGATATTTTAGCTGCAATTTCTTGATTTGAAGCCTGACATTAATCATTATGTGGGGCTTGTGTGTCTGGAAAATGCACGTGCACTTTTATTTAACACTTAGAGATGATCAAGAACATAAATGCCGCAGATGAGAAAAATGCTGTAGGGTGTGCATATATACCTATTAATAGATAACATAACATACTGTAAAATAATATACTGTAATGTTATAACATCCTGTGGAAAGATAGAAAGGCGTGACTCTGCATTCAGAGTCTAGGGTGGAAGCATGTAGGATTGTATCCTGGATCAACCCTTGAGACAGAATAGAATATTAAGCATTTCAAAGGTTACTGTAGTTATTTAATGGCTGAAATATTTATTCAACTTTTATATGTATTTCAGAATAAATCAGGTGTCATATGCAGAAAATACTCTACTTGCTGACTGCAACAGAGATTGTAACTGCACCCTTAAAATATGGGACCCAGTTTGTGCGAACAATGGAATCACTTATGTGTCACCTTGTCTTGCCGGATGTAAAGCCTCAACAGGAACTGGAAAAAGTGTGGTAAAACATGCGTTCTTTTGTGTTGTAGCCACGAAATACGGTAGGTGAGAAATAGTCATATCAGTATAGAGGGATAAATATTCATAAATGTACATTTCCTTGGATTTGTACAATGATAAATGGAATTAGATGTATTCATTGGATAGCATCAGAAATTCCAAATTGAATATGAATATTAGACTAATTTTAAATTAAAGAATATAATGAAAAAGCCTCCTTTTATTCTAATAATTGAAGGGCTCTTAAATAGTCAAAACACTAGGAGAAATTGTTTTAAAAGAATTGCAAACTGGAATTCTGAGTGCACTAGAACAATTTAGCCAAAATGAAATTCTGTAGCATGCATTCAAAACTCAATTTTTTCCTATAGATTAAAAAAAGTAAAAGCCAACTGTTGGTTATGAAAAAGAGGATCAGATCTAATGGCAGTGGAAGAACCATGTAGTGACTCAGGCAGTGCTGCGAATACAAGGGTTCCTTTGATCATGGCCTCCTTGAGGAAGTGTAGTGCCCACTATGTAAAAGCAACATGGCTCCCTCCCTATCTCTGAGGCCATACACCACACACAGCTGACGGCTGGACCTGTGCCTGGCAGACTGGTTGAGAGGCCACAGCACAGTGCTGCATGTATATAACATACTCAGGAGTGGGAAGAGTGAGCCACGTGCGAATATCATGCTCAATGTGTGAGTTTTGACAAGTCTGTGTGATTAAAACACTCTTTTGGCAGGTATTTGAAAATTGCACCTGTGTTGCAGCCTCAGAGCTTTCATATCAAAATGTCTCTGTAGTCATGGGCCAGTGTGACAGAGAAGGAAACTGTGACAACATGCTTCAGTATTTTTTAATACTGCAATTAGTCGGCAGCTTCATTTTTTCCTTAGCAGCAATGCCTGGATACATGGTCTTAATAAGGTACAGTAATGTCCTTACCTTATAAAACCTACAGGACTTTTTATTCTTAGGTCAGACACCCCCAGGAATTAAAAGTATGTTGGTTTGTGTATAGAGGGAGGAAGAAAAGAAAGCTGTTATGTCATTTCTGCGCTGCATTGTGGTTTAGTGTTGTGCTACATTTTGTCAGTTTTAAACTGATGTTGCTTTTGGCTATCAGCTGTATCCTGAATGAATGTAGGGGTGTGTAATACTCATTTCTCTACTGATCACATCAACATGATGTTGATTAAGCCACTATACCCTCTTAGACTTCATTATAGCCTCCGTCCAGGTGGATGATACTGGGAAAATAGCTTTTCCTTTTGTGATTTGGCAGTCCTAGTTAAGGAACTTCAGTAAATGTCATCTAATGAGGATAATGAAATCTTTCAACTGGTCCTCTAATTAGAATGGTTTGGACCTAATGTGATGAAGGTTTTGATTGAAGAAAAAAGAGCAAAAAAGTATATATTTTTTATTAATGTCATTTCTGTTAATCTGTGTACAATGTAATTACCACACAGGTCTCTAAAGCCTGAAGAAAAGTCATTTGGAGTGGGTATCCATGAACTAGCTGCAAGAGTGCTTGGTAAGAAAAGCTCTAACAACTTCAGAAGCACAGTGAGGTCTGCTGTAGCGTTAGATAGGGATCACAGCAGGACCCATCAGGGCGTAGGAGTATACTTCTGTGTAGTGCCTTTGAATAGGCAGAATTTTTTCTTTTTTATGGATCTAAGTAACTTTGCAAATGAGAACAGTCATTTATTTACATGTGTTGCTCCAAAGGTAATGCCCCTGTTTATTTCCATGGAAACTACAACAGCTACGATATTCCTATTGTCCTGCTCTTGTCAAATGTTCACTGAACACAACAGTTACTGTCACTGATGAGAGAAAATGTTGAGTTTTGATAGGAATCACAGTCCATATTTTAATGTATATATTGCTAAACATGCAACAGGAAATAAAACCTTTTGTTCAGGGTAGGTGAATAAGAAACATAAGGAATATAGAAAACATGGTTCATGCTGAAAGAGGAAAGGACAGATGGAGTAGGTGAGAAACAGTATAGATTCTTCAGTGTGTCTGCTAACTGGATAAAAAATGCTATTCTCTAAAACAATGCTAATATATTTTTTAGCTGGGATTCCAACCCCCATATTTTTTGGAGCTTTGGTAGATATGACATGCTTGAAGTGGGGTACTAAGTCTTGTGGTGGAGAAGGAGCATGTAGGATGTATGACATTGTCAAATACAGGTATATTTTCTACTTTATATTTATTTATCCTCCCTGCTATATTATTAAACACATATAGATGCAATTACATGCTCTTCTTTTTCTATTAGGCAAACTGTTCCTGTGTTAGAAATTTGATAAAACACATTTCTTTGGTATTGGCTTCATTTGTTGAGATAACCTTCATCACAGATGTTGGAACATACTTTGACTAGAAATGTTCTGTTACCATAATTACATTCACATACAATCTTTCATGAGAAAAGAACTAAAAATGCTAAATTCTGATTACAAAAACCCTAACAGCAGTAAGCTCTTGTGGGGAAAATGTCAGACGTTTAATGGATCTCTATATTTGAAAAGAAAATGGTTGAAATAGTACTTGAATTAACTTATAGGAGAAATTTAGATATTACGAAGCTACACAAGTTGGAATTTGGTCCAGTGTACTTTTTTCATACCTTTTTAAGTCCTTAAGGAAGCACTGTGGGAATTTTAAAGAAAAGTCTTGTTGAACTAACGGCATCAGACTGATTCCATATAATAACGTGTGGAGGTTGGATTTGAAAGAAGGCTAACACATGACTACCGAGAAGTTTTACTCAGGTGGTCTAAGCTGCCCCTTTCAGGGCTCTTTCTCTTCCCCCTACAGAGAAAACTGTAAGGGGATGAGGCATTAAATTTCTGGTTTAATTATTTGTCTGAAGTTGGGTGATGTAGATAACTGCTTCACTGCCACTCATATATTCTTTTTTCTAGTATTGGTTCATCTGTTGGTTCATATTCCTTGAGATCCAGGATCAGGGCACCAGCTTTAGAGTCTGGGCAATTTTCAGAATAGGTTGCGTACTGACCAAATTTTGTTATTTTCTCATGAATACTTGTATTTCATGAAGCACATTTTTATTTCAGGTGGATCTACCTTGGTTTGCCAGCATTATTACGTGGAGTGTCCTGTATCCCAAGTTCAATAATACTCGTTATTTTAAAGAAGAAACTTAAATCTGAAAGCAAGGTCTCATTAAATGCACCGGTAGAATTGCAGGATAAAGAACAACAAGCATTGAAATAGCATTTTGATGCAGGATATATTGTGAGAAAAAAACCTTGCAGTGTAAATTTTGGACATATCCTTGTAACAGATTTCTTATTTTAATTAGTGAACGTCTGGACAGAAATTGATGACATTTCACACAGTTATATCCTAATTATATTGTCACGTAGGTATCAGTACATAAACAGGAGTTACAGGAAAAATGTGTGTAGTGCAGAAGTACAAGGAGTAGAAATAGGAAAACTTTTGAAATGCCAGGCTTGAGTCATCTGAGCAAAGGACTACAAAGCAGGAACATATAGTTTCTGTCCTGGTTTCACTGAAGGTTGTGAGAGTTTTGCAACTGACTTCATTGATGCCAGATTTTGTCCTGGAATTCTCCAGTGGCTTCTGTTGCAATCTCTCTCATTGACTGTAGACAGGATGTGGAGCTTTTTTGGGCCTGAGTTTTCCATGAACTTATTATGTTGTCATTCTTTTCAGGCAAGGACTGTATGTTATTCTACGCGGTGTAGCTGGTCAATGTACTGGGAACTTGGTTTATGACATGTGCTGCAGTAATAACAACAAATAAATTTTTTTTTTAAATTCTGTGTTATGATGATATTTTAAGGTTTGCATAGAGGATAAACAAGAAGTTCTTGAGATTTGTTGCTTCAGTTGCATTCACTCTAGAAGAGAATAGCTCGTACATTGAGAGTAATAAATTATACTTGCAAGTATTTTGCCCATCACATTGTTGTCTGCTAAATCCTATACCTTCTCATGTCTAGTCAAATTATTCTTTGAATGATACAAGGCAGTAGTTGTCCTAGTCTTTATCCAACTTTTATTTCTGTCAGACGTGATGCTATAATGAATGTAGTACCCATTTGGTGTTCAGCATCAGTGAGCCATTGCTCTGAGATATCTTAAATCTCTCTAGAGAAAACCCATACAGAAAACACTGCTGACAGGGCATATGTCACACTAGGTGTATGTTTGGTTGAGTACAGTGCATAGATGTTTAGCTGGATGTTTGGTCCAGTGCAGAGAACCTTAGGTCTGTCTGCAGGTGGCCAAGAAAGAACTTCTCAAGCTATTTTATTACAGCTGTTGGAAATCCAGAAACCAAAACAAAACAAACTAGCCCTGACTGTTATTCCCTACTGCATGGGGGCGTGGAGGGAGTTTCTGGATCTGTACTCTATGCTATAGACCAATTGGTCTATACCATACACTACAGCTCTGGCACTGTCCTGGTTTCAGCTGGGATGGAGTTGACTTTTCCTTCATAGTGTCTGATATGATGCTGTGTTTTGGCTATAGGGGAAAAGCACTGTTGATAATACATCAATGTTTTAGTTGTTGCTGAGCAGCGCTGTATGGAGCCAAGGACATTTCAGTTTCTCAGCTTCTCGTACTGTTTTGCCAGTGAGGGGACTGAGGGAGCACACAGAGTTGGGAGGGAACAACAGGACAGCTGACCTAAACTGGCCAAGGGGATATTCCATA
Source organism: Penelope pileata (assembly GCA_013396635.1). Taxonomy (NCBI): domain Eukaryota; kingdom Metazoa; phylum Chordata; class Aves; order Galliformes; family Cracidae; genus Penelope; species Penelope pileata. Next base: position 118,679 of record WBMW01000977.1, read on the forward strand.
CCATATGACATCATGTAAAAAAAAAAACACTTTGTAAAATGGTGGGGAGTTGGCCGAGTGGGCAGCTGCTTCTTGGGGACTGGCTGCGCATTGGTTGGCAGGTGGTGAGCAATTGCTTGTGCAATTGCTTGTTTTGTGTTTATATATATCTCTGTGAGTGTGTGTCTAATTATCATTACTGTTATCCTCTTCCCCTCTTCCTTTTCTGTCTTAGTAAATAGTTTTTATCTCAGCCCATGAGTTCCACCTTTTTTTTTTTTTTCCTTTCAATTCTCTCCCCCATTCCACTGGGAGGGGGAGGAGTGAGAGAACGATTGTGTGTTGCTGAGCTGTCTGCTGAATTAAACCACAACAGGCACTTGCCAGTGTTTTCTGCCTATTTAGTCTGTGTAACATGGACTCACTGCCATTTTATCCATCTGGGACCTTCTGCAGCCACAGAAAAGCAGGAAGTATGTTTCCTCAAGATAGATAGCTTATATTCTGTTTTACCTTAGGGTATCTTCATAACACCATTTGTGTATGTGCTTGGAATTGATCTTCCTGTCTCTCATGGAATCAAAGACAGAAGATCAATTTATTTCCATAGAGCAGGAGTTTAGCTCCAGAGTTTCAGGTTTCTCCAAACACAGTACTTTCTTACAATTAATTCTTTTGGAAAGATAGGCCACAGCCCCTGTCTGCATCAACTAGTGGAGCTGAACAGGTATGGAATAGAACAGAATGGTTCAGCAGGAAGGGACTTCCAAGTATCATCGAATCCAACTGCCTGACCGCTTCAGGGCAAATCAAAAGTAAGCATTGTCTGAATGCCTCTTTAGCACTGACAGATATGGGACATCAACCACTGCTCTAGGGAGCCTGTTCCAGTGTCTGACCACCCTCATGGTACAGAACTTTTTCCCAGTGCGCAGTCTGACCCTCCCCTGGCAGCTCTGTGCTGTTCCCCTGCTGCCATCAGTTCCCAGGAGCATAGCCCAGCACCTCCCTCTGCTTCCCCTCCTCAGGGAGCTGCAGGGAGCAGTGAGGTTGCCTCGGCCTCCTCCAGACTGGACAACCCCAGTATCCTCACCTCTCCTTACAGGATAACCTGAAGAAGAGGAATGGAATGGAAAAGAAAAACATGATGCAGACTATAATAGAGCAGAGCAGAGAGTGCAGTCCTCTATTTTGCCCCAGGTCTTCCAGAGGCTTTGTGAGTATTTGAAGCACAGCTGATTTTCAGTATTGCTCTTCCTGCTCTGGGGAACTTACTGAAAGCCACAATTCAACTTGTGGGTATTATGTTCCCCCACATCTAGAGTTAAAAGTATTTTGCAAGCATTGGCACAGTTCGGTGCCAAGGTAACCTGGGAAACTGAAAAGATACAGTGCAGGGAGGTTTCACAGCTGTAGGAAACAAAAGGGCCTTGTTAGGTAGACAAATCTGTGCCATTGAAATGGACTGCTGCCAAAGAGTCAGGCCTAGTTAGCTCACTGTATTTTGAAATGGAAGGAAGTAGATAGGAAAGTCTCCAATTTTGAATTTAGCCTTTTAGTACATGCAGTCATTTTCCTTTTAATTGTTCCAGTTCATTTGCCTGAGAATGTGGCAGTGTTGCAGGCCACCTTCCCCAGATGCTTTGAAATCATTAGCCCACTACTCGATCTGTTTGTCAGCTCAGAAGGCACTGGCTGGGTGATGGCACAGCAGAGAGGTTTCTCGGCATATGTGAAAGGCGGGAGCACTGCTTCTGCAGGGCAAAACCAGGAAATGGAGAGTACAGGTCATTCCAAAGCAACCATCATAAAACCTTTATGCTATGCCGTGCCTGGTACATCAAACATTCCCAGGATTATGTCGGGAGGTTAGAAAAACATTCTTGGAGCTATTCCTTCAAATGTAAAGCCAAGCCTTAGGCTTGATCCTTCCAAGTTCTGAGCGTGCTGACCTTGATTCAGGAAAGCATATACGTGTGTGTTTGATGTAAAAATGAATGGCCTCGTTGATGTTTATTGTTTAAGTAGGTGATGTTGGAGATTTGAAGACCGATCCATTGTTGTGACACTCCTTTGAACAGAGGCTGCTTGCTGTGGGGGCTGCAGTAGGTGCTCAGACGCTATACCCTGCGCTTGTAAGTTTGGGCTGACCCTGGCTTGGTGGTTCATGCACCATCACGTGTATCAGCACTGTGGGTAACAGAAGCCTCAAATAATAATGACAATAAAAGCAAGTGTAATGTTTTTGTTTCTTTGTTCTATAAAATTGCAGCAAATGAAAGTTTGAGTTGATTACATCCCATATCAAATTAATAAAAGTGGGCAGTATGTTTCTTTTCTGAGTGCCTGTGAGCTGGGCAGGTGGATTTCACTGTACAACCTGCCACTGACATTTCAGCTCAGTAAAGAGTGCCCGTGAGTTGAATTTTGATCCCTAAACCCACCAAGTGGAAGGCTCGTTGCTGGATATGGATGCTACTAGACACTGAGAAACAAACACGATGTTTTTCCGGCAGTGTGACCAATGCAACTATCTTGGAGATATTTTAAAGACAGTGGTACACATACTATATGCATATCATATGTTTTTCTAGCATTTTGTACCCAATGACTTTTGTAATTACTGATGTTCCATCACTTTTTTTTCTTTTGATCGGGTGATCAGCTGCCATTTTTAAAGAAACCACAGATTTTCCACTGAAAAATTTTCCCACTGAAAAATGGCAATTACAGCACACCTCTGTGCTTGTGTAGGGTATGTCTGTCTTTTTTTTTGTTTTCATATTGACATTATTTTGTCTATATCAATTTTTTAATTTCATCAGCTATGCTATCATCAAGTCTGTGAGTATTTTACAAGTCGTTAAGGTTTATATGTTTTTGAAAATGTTGTGTCTTGTATAAATTTAATTGTCTCCCTGTTACTTCTAGCATGTAAGAACTGAAACCTATTATTTATACATACGTATAAATGTTTATATACATATATAAACAAACAGATATTCTCATTTAGAGAGTAAAAATGTTACCTGGCAAGCTGATTTTAATTGACAGGTGTTAAGGAAGGTGTGGTGACCAAAACTGCATCATTGCCCAATAATTTTGTTGAGGGAACAGCTTTCTGATTTATGATATGAATGTTGACTCTGTGTTTGTGATGCAAACATATGATGTTACCATATATTGCTTCTGAATATATGAGCATTACAGTTTTGGACAAGTCTTACTGGCAGTTCAAGTTCACTTTCTTTTTTCAGACATTTCATCTGCAGCAAATGGTACGCTGTTTCTATATTCTTTCTATCTCAGGTTGAATTTTAGCAGAAGGCTCCTCCCCACAAAACTCACAGAACTCAGAGCTAATTCAGTCTGTGAAGGTGAAGAGTGGAACACTCTGATCACACTTGGGGTGTGATTTGGCATAAAAAACTCTAAACTACTTTTTATATTATCTAAGTTAGGTCATTTGATAAAAACTGGATATATCCAGCAGCAGGTTCTTGGCTACTGCTGCTTTTTTCTACAGAATTGTTGCTAGTTTCTTCCTTTCTGATTCAGGCATAAAGTGTTCCCAGTTATGCTAGCTGTGATTTTGAACTTTCATTGTGTTTAGGACTTTCTCTGAGAATGTGGAAAATTACTAGGTAATTGCCTCTCCCTTGCTTTGTTCAGGGAGGCAATGCCATAAATTTCCTACAAGGGATTTAAATAACAGGAGAAAAGTTAGTAGATCCCATTAAAAGATGAAATCTTAGGCACTGCAATGTCCCGTGTCTCTGCAGGATGAGCCAATGCTGGAGGTGTGGTATATGACTATCCATTTTCAAGAGAGGTGCTTAGGGAATACGGACTCTGGATGCTCAGGGCAGATGTGTCTGCATGTGAGTAGAGGTGGCATCTTGCCGAATCCTTACAGCCTGGACAGCAGGAGAGGAAGGTCCTCACTTGGAGGGCAGAAAGCCCGGTTTGGTGGTGCAAAAGAAAACGTTGATTACAAAGGCTGTGCTTTTGTGAAAGGCCTTGACCCCCTGCGTTTGTGTAAAGGCTGCCTACCTTTATAATGTTGTCACTTAAACAGCTCTAAGATGGGTTTGTAAAAACAAACTTCTTATTTGAGATTAACGGAAAACAAAGTGCTCCAGTTCATGCTGTACCTTTGCTGTTACTATTGTTTCCAGGCAGCAGGCTGGAAGGCCAGAGTGCAGGCAACTGCATGCTCTCTGGCACATGATTTTTCTTTCTTCTGTAGGTGGTAAACCAATCTCAAGAAAACTTTCTGGAATACAGAGTCATATTTAAAAAACCTAAAGTTTCAGCAGAAATGTCCGGAACTTCAAAATATTTTCAAGCAGGCATGATCCCTGGTTTTGATTTATTTGTTTATGTATTTGCTGTAGTTTTCAACCTCATACTGCATTGTAACTCAACATTCTTCCTGGTGGATTTGATATCCTGGTGGATAGCAGCATTTGTGGCATTGCTGCCACTTTGTAACTTACTTCCGCTTAGTACAATGAGTTTGCAGAACTGTTCCTATCACAGATATATGCAGATGCACGCACACACACATGTGAACAGATAATTTGTATTATTTATACACTCATTTATTTTTCAGGCATTTCAATTTAACAGACAGAGTCTACTAAGGGACACTGCAATCAAACAAAACCCAGTGAAAACTACAGTGAAGTCTGCGGACCAGGACTTCTCCTGTCATTTTAATTTCTTTTTCTATGTCTGGCCTCTGAAATCCTCTTCTGGGTGGCAGAAAACTTATAAATAAGTTCAAACATACTAAACACAAAACTTATCACTGTTTCCAGCTTTCTCTTTCCAGCTTTTCTCCAGCAAATCAATTACATTCTCAATTGACAATAAAACAATATTTCTTGGCACATATGTAGTAATGTTTGTCAAGTCCAATTTAAAAGCATAGATGGCATGGCTTCCATTACTTCTCTAGAGATCAGTTTATAGCCTGTTAATTTTATTGCCTTGGAACTTTTCCCAGTATGTCACTGCCATTCTGCTGTGTTCATTTTTTCTTTTAATATAGATTTTCTCATCCAATTTAATAACAGTTTTTTTTTTTTCTCTTTGATGTTTTTACATGCTTCAGGTACTTTTTGTGCCTGGTGGAGAGTTTCTCTCCTGAGCTCTCAGGAATTGCTGTCCCTCTGCTCATGAGGGCATGGCAGCACTTGGCAGTCCGGCTCCCTGCTGAGAAGAGGCTCGCTCCTCCTCGCCCTCTGGCTCGGGCACATTTTGCTGTCCCACAGAGAGGGCACATGCAGTGGGCAGATCCCACTCTAAGCTGGAGCTTAAAGAGGGCAGCAGGGATCTTGGCTTGAGACGTACATTTGTGTTGAAGTATTTTGTCAGATTTCTTCCATAGGGCTACTTTCTTTTTAATACAAACTTCCTATGGCAAAAAAGGGGTGTGATTTTCTGAGGCTAATTCTCCCACTTAGTTAGTTAGGCTTATCTCTAATATAGCAAAATAGTTGTAAAAGGAGATTTCCAATGGCACACACTGCAGGCGGGTACCCTTCCTCTGAAGGCTGTCAGTGGTAGTCTTCTACTTTGCAGCTTTGAAAGCATCCCCAACATGTTTGTTGGCAACCCTGTCTGTGGCAGGGGAGTTGGAACTTGGTGATCCTTGCGGTCCCTTCCAACCCAAGCCTATGGTTCTGTGATGCTATGAACAATGATTCCCGTATTGAGGTTAAAGCACTGATCCAGCACCTGCTGGAGATCTGGGCTGGAAGTCATGCATTAACACCGACAAGTTACTGTCTGTGACAAAATCCTGATTTTTCTTACATGACCTTTTCTTTTGCAGAAGACCAAATAATTCAAGCACAGCTAATGACACAAATTGTGTCTAAATTCAAAGGCATGTGCAGTCTCTATTACCAGGAAATTGTATGACTTGAAATGATTTTTTGTCTATTCCGCCAAGTTTAGTAGCATTGTTTTCAATATAATCACACACGTAATATCTGTCTTACAATTTGAAGAGATCAGCAGTGCTCCCCCTCTACTACTATTATGAGGGTTTCTCCAAAAGTAATGCCTCCTATTTTATTATGTTGGCGCACAGAGGAAGGTTTTACATGAGGGCTCACTGCTAGGGTGAAAGTTGTCTTAACTGCAGCATTAGATTGCACTAATTTTGCAGGAGGCCTGTGAACAGCTGCCTAATAGAATTTTACAGGAGAAAATTCTCACAGAAGAGGACTCTGGAATGATTATACCACTTGCATCTTTGTCTTTTATTAATTCTATCTGGACCTAAAGAGGCTGGAATTACTAAAATAAGATCACATGATAGCTTGACATAGCAAACCCAGATCCTCTGTGCACATTTCTGGAGATGAAAAATTGGTGTCAAGAGAAAGACTGAACACCTTATAAAGGACCACAGATTCATAAGGGTTGTAAGGGACCCCTGGAGATCATCAAGTCCAACCTCCTGCTAAATCAGGTTCCTTACAGTAGGTTACACAGAAAGTGCCCAGGTGGGTTCTGAATATCTCCAGAGAAGGAGACTCCACAGACTCTCTGGGCAGCCTGTTCCAGTGCTCTGTCACCCTCACAGTAACCAAGTTTTTCCTTGTGTTCAGATGGAACTTTCTGTGTTCCAGTTTGTGCCCATTGCCCCTTGTCCTGTTGCTGGGCACCACCACAAAGAACCTGGCCTCCTCATATCTGGCTTGCAGGCTGAGCTCGCTGAGCCTGGGCCTTGCAGCTGTGTTGGCCCAGAGATGGCATCATTGCATCATCTCTGGGTTGCTGGCCTGGCTCCTGGCTCATTCCACTTCAGGTCAAGGCTGTGCTGGCAGTGAAGCTCAGTCAGTGCAGCTGGGCACAATTAATGTGGTGACAAGCTGATTCCACCTGCACAGCACTTCCTCACCAATGGCCAAGGCACAACTCTGAACCCACAGCCTCCTGAGTGGGGCTGCCATCTGGTTCAGCTCTGTGTAGCGAGAGGCCAAGTTCTATACTTCTGCAGGTTCGTGCATGACTGCCCCACAAACCGGCCTCCTGGGGAAACTGGCCAGCTGAACATGGGAATGTACACCCACCTGATCTCAATGTCCTTTCTTGTGCTTGGCCCCAGAATATCTTGCTCCCGTAGGACGCGGTTCATGACACAACGAGGGTGTCAACGTGCAGCTACGTTTAGCCAGGCACATCATGTCAGGAATGTCACATCCTACTTTGGGACAGTGGCAGGCAGCATTAGGCAGCGCAGCACCCCAGGGCTCAGGGAGCAGCTCCCACTGCTAGAGCTGCTCCTGGAGCTGAGTGCCAGGGGATCCTCCACCCACTCCCTGATGCCCACCACCCAGATGGTTGCTGTCACTCAGCCTGCTGCAGCTGGCCATCACTGGGTCATGCAGTGAGCAGTAATGGCTGATGTTGACCTGCTTGCCAATTCTTGAGTTCCTGTTCCCCTGTGGGCCTTGCTGAACAGGTTCCCAGGGCCAGGCTGAGGTTCAGCCAGCTGTAAGGCTGGTGGCTGGTTTCCCAGCCCACACCAGGGCTGGTGTGTGCTGCTGGCACGCTCTGAAGCACAAGGAGTGGGCTGGCCAGGGCCAGGCGGCTGGGGCTCGCCTCACCAAACTGCCTGGCTATAACAAGGGCCGAGTTCCTTCCATGTCTCTTCGCAGCTGCCATCTCAGGACAGAGCTGTACAGGCAAGTGTGATGGCAAATGCTGGCTCAGACACCAGAGTTCAGTTTGCAGAAGCCACAGAATACAATTTCTACAGCAGTGCTGAAATTTCCTATGGTGGGATTCATCTCTTCTGACTTTCTGCTGTCAAAAGCTGATCAAGCTGCCTTGTTTCACAGCCACATCTGGAGTTCATTTCATCTCACTCTGAAGTAAGTATCTAAAATAGACCAGACAACTCACACCTTTGGAAATACTTTTTCCTCCTCTGACTGACTGGCTCATCCCAAGAGGTCTGGCACTTAAGGGGATCCTATTGTCTGTCTGTGACAATCACAAGAAATGTCATGCCCTCTATAGATAAAACTCTTTGTATCCAACTTTAAAATACACTTATGGAAGTGCTGATGGGGATTTTCTGGGTGTCTCACTTTAAGAAATGTGCTCTGACTTCTCTCCACATAGTCAAAAGGGCTTGCAATTACAGTTCCAACAGACCTCTGTCCTTCCACCTGCTCGCAAGCTGACAGCAATGAAAATAGAGGACCCACTAGTAATGTTCACATATGGTTTTCCTCGAACTTTGCAATATGCTGATAGTTAAAAAGCTGTCTAAATGTTTGTTGCAATATGTGTAACTTCAAAATGATCAGATGAAGTCACTTCTGATTTATTCTGATAAATGAATCTAAGCAATTTAAGTATTTTTTTTAATAATTAAAGCACTAAGAACAAGGAAAAGATAACTCTTTATCTAAATAAAAGTATCATATCAGTTTATCTGTAGTCTAGGTTTGATTGCATTTCCTGTATTTCATGTTGTTCTAAGAGAAGAAAAAGTTTCTATTTATACATTCTTTCCTCATGTTAAAATTGAGTTAATTAAACAAGAAATTATGTATTAAAAGACAAATGAAGGAACATTGCAATTGGAACTATTATATGTAACATTTTCTGTGTTGCATATCTCATAACTCCATGGTGGAAGTAGGTTGAGTTTTCATCTGTTTATTGATTATCTGGTGACATGCAACAGGGTAGAGTACAACAGGCAAAATGGAAAAGTAAAACCTTTAAATGAACAAAGCAAAGACCCACAATAAATCAATAAATATATAATCGTCACAGTAAAAGCTACAAAATCATATGAAGCATAATCCAACAGCAAGTGTGAATGTGTCAGTTAAGATGACTGTCTGCATTTAACTGCTAACCTTCAGGGGAAAGTGAAATCTTGAATATTTATGAGCTCTTGAGAATCTGTTGCTAAAGCCTGGGAAGACTTCCTACGTCAGAATATTTCCTTTGAGCTGCACAGTTCTGCTCTGAAGAAGACAATGATGAGACAGTTTTGCACTCTGTATGTGCCCTGTTAGACATGAGAGCTGATTTTCTACCTGCGGTTGGTCAGTGGCTGAGAGTTGGGCTAGCTCATTCTGGTTGGTCAGTCTGCAGCTGGCTGGTCATCCTACACCTCCTGTTGGCGCCTGCAGGAACTGCCCATAGCTACGTTAAAGATTCCTGATTTCTGATAGGCAGATGATCGACAACCGAAGCTGTGATTTCCTGAAGGCATCCACTTCTTTGTCTCCGTGAGGGTAACGCTCTTACACCTCTGCATCAGGGTTATGACAACCAGGGGCCAAAAGCTGCCTGATGCGAATGTGAAATTTGTGTCCTTTTGAAGAGCCAATCCATCTCAGTATCTCTGCTGACTCTCATCAAAGGCACCAATAACTGCAAGTCACTGAGGTTACAAGATGCTTGGGAAAACAGCCTGCTCCCTCAGAGCTCCTCTACATGAGCCATGAGCAGGTGGCAGAGAATCATCTATGGAGAGGTGCTTAAGCAGCGTTAGTGTTCAGGCTTCTAAAGAAAAAAAAAAAACAGTGAGAAAACAAGTTGTTCCTCCTGGTAGAGACTGGCGCGACTGGCGTGCTGGCAGGTAGGCTGCCAAAGGAATGATAGCACTAGGAACGTGCCTTCTTTTGCAAAGCTTTTACATCAGCGGCTGTGGGAAACTTTTGCAATCACCTTAAGAAGGAAATCCGAGGTTTAAAAAAATGTTTTGGAGTGCTCCACTTCTCTGAGTGGGCAGCGCTTTTGCTATGACGTTGCACTGGCTTTCAGCCTGAAAGCCCTAGGGCAAAGGAAAGAAACAGCCTGACACAGAAGTGACACACAGTAAGTTCTCTCTCTGCCTCTCCCTCTCTCTGCCTCCCTCGCTGTGTGTCTCACCCCTCTCTTGCTTCCTGCTTTTCTGAAATTGTTTGTTTGCTTGCTTAATTCCTAAGTGCCAGTGAACTGCAGACAAACCAGGGTTTGTGTACATCTCAGTGCCACTAGGCTTGGAAGAGATTACATAAAGTGCAAAAGTAGAATTCTGCAAATGAGATTTTTCTTAAAAGGACAAGCATAGCGGACAGTGGGTTGCTTTATCCCTCTGTAACAAAATTCTTCATTACCATTAATTATTCTTTTTAAATCAGTCGTGAATTAGATCTTGTACCATTCTTTTGGCCTCATTTAATTTTAAACAATGCTGGTGTCAATGATTCACTCTTTTGCCGAAGTTCAGATTTTTACTGAGTGGGCATGGAAGATGTTATTGTTTCATTAGGCAGAAGAGAAGATGCGTTTATGCAGTTCAACATTTGCTGTAGGTTTAAGGTAGTTTATTAGGCTGGCAGCATAGCATTAAATATTGTGAAAATAAAACCATGCCACTGATTAAATACTGTTTATTTAACAGAGTCAGGTATTTCGCAAAGTTAATCATCTGCAAAATATAAATCAATAAGGAATGTGTTTGGTATAGAGACCTTGATCTTTCAGCTGCCATCCCCTAACAATTGAACTACATCTGAATTCACCATGCATTGATTATCTGAAACTTTTTTTTAATCCTTTCTGATCCTTTAAAATTCTTTTTGATTTGTGAGCTGATAAAGATGATGTAGGGAAGGTTAGATCCCTTTTGTCTAAAGCGGATCACTCTGAACTTTACATGTTTGATTTCTATAGTAATTTTTGGTGTATCGTACTGGAGTAGGGTTTAGAACTGAAAGCTATGAAATTGAAGAGGGAATGCTCATGAGGCTTTGTATCACTTTATTAGACAGTAGTATCTATTTGCAATCAGTAGGAGTAATTTTTTGGGGGACGATGGGTGACCAAGAGAATTTTGCCATTTCTGGGCATCTCTGTGGACTTTCTCAGGGTGTCCAAACTACCCCTGGATATCTCATCTGGGAGGACTGCACAGGCCAGTGAAGTGGAGCAACCCTTGTAGGTCAGCCCCAGGACCTCTGCTGTGGCCCTGCAGCCCACATGGTCTGAAAGCCCTCATGACACCCAAATGGCCTCCACTGAGAGCTCAGCTGGCCTCCAGGGCTTTCAGGAGGAGAGCTTTGAAAAGTTCCTACGAGAATTAAACAGACTGGAATAACTAAGGTGTCAATGATGTCCAAGATATCATAGTGATATTTTTCCAAACAGGAAGACCAACATATCACATCTAAAGGAGGAAAACCATGGACAAGATAATAACCACTGGTAAACTTAAGGACAAACCACCCTTCCAGGACAGCAATAGCAATATGGTTCCTGCCAAGAGTGAGTGCTGTACCTGTTCAAAGCTAAAGGTATGGAGAGGAGCCCTCAACATATATTTTCTTTAGAATACTGAAAGTGTTAATTTGAAATTCTACCAAAGTTCAGTAAATTCAGTATGGTAAATTTTTATACTATCTGTGCTGGAAACAATGCTCTAGGGTGTGATTCCAGGCAGAATTCAATAACTGTGTCCAACAGTTAAAAGATGAGGTCATGTTTTACTAGTGAATCAGTTAGATGTGTTCTATAAGCAATGAGAAAGCTGCTTAAACATCTTTTTATAGATGTTTTTAGAATAGAAGAAGTAGAAGTAATGAAAACATGCCATAGTCATAGTACCAATAATAAACAGCTTTTTGGTGCATGTTTTCCCTAAGGAAGGAAACAACTAAAACAATATTTGGTAAAAATTTAGGAAGTGCACACAGTCAATGTCAACTTTCATGTTCCTTGTACTTGAAGAGGCTTTGCAGGCAATCCTGAAAGTGAAAGTAAAATCTTATGTTTTAGTAAAAACAACGACAAGGACCTTTTCACACAGAATTAAAAAGCAATGCACTTGATTTTTCTGCTGTTGAGGCATTTAGCCATGAGGAAAAATTTATTGCTTTGCAAACTCGATTATTTTCTCTCTTCAGATATTTCTTGGAGCTCTAGCTTTTTCCTTTTTTGCCAAAGGATTTTCTGGAAGCTACATGAAGAGCATGTCCAGTCAAATTGAAAGGAGATTTGAAATCTCATCATCAATTGTTGGCATTATTGATGGCAGCTTTGAGTTAGGTATGTGTACGCTTTTTGAAGATGGAAAAATAATGCTTTTTAATATATTTTATCCTTGCAAATCTTTTTTTTTTTTTTTTTTTTGTAATCATACTGATTATCTCTCCTGATGTTGCAGGTAACTTAATGGTAATGGTATTGGTGAGCTATCTTGGACCGAGAGTTCATCGACCAAAAGTAATTGCTATTGGATGTCTCATCATGTCACTAGGAGCATTTTTGTCAGTGATGCCTCAGTTCCTAATGGGACGGTAAATATGGAGAGTTTCATATTGTGTGTTACTTGACCTTGACTATATGAAGGGTTTGTTCAATCATACATCTGAATTGAGAATCGTGTTCTTTTTCCAGATGTTTTAATGAATTATAGTGAGATCTTGATGGAAGCTTATGTTCCAAGGCAGCTCTTCAAACTGAGCTCTTTGAAATCATGAAGTTGTTCATCTATCTCCACTGAAATCAGGGAGATTAAACATGTAAATACTCATTTTGCTCTAGACTGTAGTGATTATATAGCTATCAAGAACAGTTAATTCCCTAATCCTTCAGCATCCTTCCTGAATAGTGGTTGAAAATACAGTTCATCTGTCCTTCAAAATATAAAATCATTTACCTGTTCTTATAGTTTATCTATTCTTTAGTTCCAAGACACATATCTGTTATAAGGAGGTCATGGAAAGAATTGTATCTTTGGAGCATTGTTCAGAAAGTGGCCACAGTCACTGTGTGAAATAGCAGGGAGCCTGCATGGCAGGGGATAATGTTGGCCAGAAGCAGAGCTAATGAAATCTCTGATTTAACCCAAACTTGTAGCCAAATTCTGAAGAGTACCGACTCTCCACAACACTGAGCAAAAGCCAGTGGCCAGAGAGGCCTAACTGTCATCCATCAAAATATTAAAGCTTGCTGCTTGATTGCACAGCTAGATAGAATATTCACTTCCCGTTTGTCCCAGTGCAGTGGGAATATACTCAAGCTGGCTTCAATTTAATTAGATTTCCTGTAGTAGCTGGCTGCTTGAATACAAACAAACTGGCACATGGGTTTTGTGGCCTGCATTAATCTCTTTATATACAAAGACAGAGTACTATTACATCCTGAACCCACTAATTTTAAACTAACACAGATGTCTCTGTGATACCCATCTGTCAGATAGGTAAGAAACCAGGTGCCAGTAGGAAAAACATCAGCACAGCTGTGTGTAGACTGATGTGGACAGACTCTGACTGTCCTTCAGTATAAAGAATGATCTCTTAAGCCCAGGAAGCAGCTTTTTGGCTCTTCAACTTCATAAAATATCGGAGTTAGAATGGTCACCTCATTTTGAAAAAGATATGAAGATACCCTGTTTTTTTTCAGTGAAAATGCTAGAAATGGGTGGCCCCTCCACTCTGCCTTCGTGTGGCAGTAACCCCATGAACACAGGGCTCATGCACACTTTCTGCAAAGCAGAGTCTTTCATATGTCAGTTGTATTTTACACAGTTGTTTTCCAGTTATAATTATGAAAGGATAGCTGTTACTGTGGACAACTCCTCTACAAGTGTATCAGCTTGCTCCCCAGTGTCATCTGTGGGCCATCCAGTCTCAGATGCTACGGAAAAACCTAGCACAATGACAAATTCAGGTAAACTAAAGCTCTGATGTTGAATTCCCCATTTTATGTACTCTCTCTTTTGGATTCCTTCCCTCTACTTGTCCCCACTCCGTACACGTAACTGACATATACAAATCCACACTATTTTGACTGTGAAAAACTTATTTTATGTTATTTTTCTGTTGCAATAATGTACTGTCAGAATTATGTTCACAGAAATGTAAATGTTTATGGCCTGCAGGATGTGAGAAAACATCAAATTCCTACCTTTGGCTCTTTGTGTTGGTGGGGAACCTTTTGCGTGGAATTGGGGAAGCACCAGTTATGCCACTGGGGGTTTCATATATTGATGATTTTTCTAAAGAAGAAAACTCAGCATTTTACATAGGTAATATGCATTTGAGTGATTTTTATTCTCAATATTCTTTTCTCTAACATTTCTGTAGCCAAGAAAATACTCATCAAAAAAATCTATCTGCTTACGTTCATCAAAAAGTCTATCCATCTGATGTATTATGACTAATTTGTGTTGTATAGAGACAAAAGCAATGAAAAAGAAATCTCATCTTTATCTTTGAAGGATATTTCTTAGATTCTCCTTCTGCTTTCCTTGAGTGGCTTCTGCTACATGTGCCAGTTGTGTCTATGATGAAAAGAAGCATAGTGAAATATCCGTTTCTCCAAACTGAGAAATCATACCTTCCTTAGCTAGCATATCACTCTCATTACCACACCTTTAGAGAATAAATTCTTCCTAATCACCATTCCACAGATAAATTATCCTTCATCACAGTAATGTAAGCATGTGTTTCAGAAGCTTTTATCTGACTTTTTGAAATTTACAAGCAGCGTATTTCCTAATGAAAGTTTCCTGTAGTCATTAGTTAACTAAGGGAAAAACAAACACTTGCCAGGATGTTGTAACAAATTCCTTCTAATGGGCATTTTGTTGTTGTTTTGATGGAAGATAAATTATTGCCCAAGACAGAAAGACTTACACCCAAGCTATTTCATTTATTGCCAAATTAATTTAATACCCTGGTATTCGTGTGTGACTGAGGCATTACAAAACTGCTGCCTGACATGAGCTTGGTAAAGTTGGACCAAGATAACAAGATAACAAGACAGTTTCAGGAAGAGCTTGGTGAGAAGTGGTACCTGGTTAAGCCATTGCAGATGTTTTTGGGGAAGAGGATATCTGCAGGCTGCAGAAAATGCAAACATTGCGAGGAAATCTGACAAAACCAGAAGTTCTACTCAGCAGCTGTCCAAAGTACTTGTAATTGCCTCTGCGCTTCTGATTAAATGTATTTTTTTAAAATTCAGCTGATATTGATAATTGGCAGTAATAAAAGCAGAGTTGCCATAGAAAGGGGAAGAAAAGTAAGAATCACACTTTTTAAAGCTATCTTACAGAATTTGATAGAGATTATAGCTTGGGTCCAGAAATCTATGAAACAGGAAATTGATTCTTTTCCCCCAGGAAATCCTACAGTTTTTTACAGAACTTTTAAAAATTTATGTAGTTTTACCAGGTCATCAACATTGTCCTGAGGTGGTACAATATATTCTACATCATATACAGTCCTGAAAAGCTCTCTTGCGTAGGGTCACTGCTCAGTATGACTATGAGGTATAAATGTGCCCATGTGCTACTGGCATTCATCAGGAGACAGTAATACTGGGATCTCAGTGGTTTTCTTTCTTCTGAGAGTCGCTTTTGCTGGAGTGATCTTTGAGGCCAGCTGCTCTGATGGAGTGGTTACTTGATATGTACTCCCACACTCTAAGCATTTAACTTTTTTCAGTATATTATGATGTTGATTTATATTTTATGATTTTGAATGTTTCAATTCTGTTTAGGTACCTACAGAATTTCCAATACGTATGTATGAGGATCTAACCTATACTATTAATCTTTCAATAGCCATTTTTTAAAATTAATTTTCGAGTTTATCTGAAATTGAATGTTCCTATGGCTAATTAAGGGTAGAGCAATCATATTTATTGTGAGAGATGAAAAACGGTCAAGAAAAGTTATTTAGTGGGCTGTACTCCACTTTCATGTATTTCTCATCAAAACAGAAGATTTGAATGAATGAAATTTCATCACTGAGTTGAGAACTAGTGTATAATCATGTATCTATTGAACTTATGGCTTCAATAAAAGTATATCTGAGGCCAAACATTTGTTGTAAATTTTAAAACCACTTATATGCTATCATTACTCATCAGTACAAGGGCTTGGCTAAGCTGTGTCAATACGCAGCAGATGACTAACTGATACGTCCTCATGATTTACTGCTTGTTTAGTCTGGTTATTAATTACAAAGGGTAAATACAAAAATGTGATAGGAAAATATCACAGTGAACTTATCTGGCTTTGTCTTATCACAGAACAAGCATATTACCTTAGTGACCCTTAGAATTAAAGGGTATGCAAGAGCGTGATTAATCTAAAAACTTCATGCATATGCAAAATTATTGCACATACGCTTCTTTGTTTATCTGATAGCTTATAGTATCTTAAAGAAATGTACTGCACAACATCTGGCCAGGCCATTGACATGGTTGTGCTGGTTTTTTATCTGTTTATTTTAGAAATTTGTCACCAAGTATTTGAATTTAGAAGATGAAATTGAATAGTTCTGAGTAGTAAGATCTACTTTAGACTAACTGATAAACATAAAGAGCTAATTCCTGGCTTCCGGTGTCATACTCCTGTCTCTGCTGAAGTCAGTAACTTTAGTAGTACCAGAGTTTAATCTAGAAGGCCAGATTTTCCAGTGAAGTTAAATGAGAGATCTAAATGAAAGCAATTGGAGCAATAAAGCAAAGAGAAAATATTTTATGGTTAAATTATACTGCAATAATTTATTGTCCAAGTCTTTGATCACAAGCAATCACTGTATTCGGAAGAGAGTTTGCAAAACTAACAGGAGAAAAATCTCTGCACTAGAAAACACATCAGGATTTACAAAGGCATGGTGCCAAACGTGGGCAAGAGCTGACAAGCGGATCAAAAATTCCTTTATTTTCTGAATAAAATTAAGCCTTTTGCAACTTCAAACACCCCCCAAGTAGCAATTCCACTCTAGAATTCAGAAATCCAAATCAATGACTGTTTCTTGAAACCATTACTGTCTCATAGTCAAACTTCAACAGATCGACCTAAGTGGTGAGGACCTATGATGATATTATTTTGAGGATGTTTTTATTTTCCCTGATTTGCTTTGGTGGCCATATGCCAGAGTATTTGCATACCCCATCTGCAAAATGCATTGCCAGTTTCATAGGTGTGTGCTAACCTTCACAGCTTACTAATTTGCTTCTAGGTGCAGTCTTCTTCTCCTGACTCTGTGATATCTCCTCTCTAAGCAGAGGCAGAGTGGGAACTGGGAGCCCCAGTGAGGCTAGCAGCAACACTGAAAGCTGATTTTAAAGAGGTCATGACCTGATCACTACATTTCTTGATTTTTTTTAGAGCTGCAGAAGCACCCATTATCACAAGTGTTAGCTGATTTTCTCATTCTGGTACTGAAGCAACAAAGATGCTGCCTAATGAACTTGGTTGAAACATAAGTCTGCTGATATTTCCTCATTGTGTTGCCGGATGAAAATTTTCTCTGGCTCCTGTGTCTAATCCCATGCTCATGCACTCTTATTGTCCATCTCATGTGAATGTGACTCCCAACTGCAAAAACACATGCCTTCTTATATGCAAATCAGCAGACCAACTACTTAAAATTCAACTAAGGACATGGATGAAGAGAACAGGGAAAAGTCTTGAATTCTACAATCACAGAACATCGTGTAGGTTGCAAATATAGTTGCAGATATGTTTATGATATCTCCAGCAGGCCTAGAGTTGTACGTTTTCTAGTTAAGCACCATAAACTGAATGATGCCACTAGAAAAATTTGAGCAGTAGAGAGGAGGAGGGATAAGAATCACTACAGTGTTGTTCTATTTCTTCCTGTTTCTTTTATGACCCTTGTCTTGCCTGCTTCTGCATTGCAGCTTGTGGGGTTGACCACTCATGGCTTATTTTCCTACCTACCACTCAGCATTTTACGGCAAGATGCCCCCTCATAATCTGTGCCCACCTGTTTGTCTTCTCCTTCTCCTTCTCCTCTCTCCTCTCTCCTCTCTCCAGCAGGTGTGCGCACCTGCCCAGCACTCTCCTCACTCTCCTGCACTGCTCCCTTCTGTTGCAGGCCTGGTGAGGTCCTCAGGGATGTTCGGGCCGACCCTGGGCTTCCTGCTTGGATCTTTCTGTGCCAGCCTCTGGGTTGATATCGGCATTGTGGATATTGGTAAGAGATGGTGAGGTGGTGCGTTAGCTTTAAGTAGGAACCTGCATACTAGGAAGCATGTTCCTGGCTTACTGCTCCAAAAAGGGGGGCTCTCTGGAGGGTTTTCCTACTCAAAAGCTCATGTTATTTCCATTTTAATATCTATAGCACTGTGGGGTGGCTGGAATAGCCCTTGCTATAAGCCTCCTACCCCCACTGCAGAAATATTTTGGGCCTCTTTATACGCTTGCAGATGTCCTTGTGGCACCCCTGCTGCACAACAGAGAACAAAGAAATGTTATATGCATAAGGAGAACAGTGGTAAGCTCACTTTGCTCATGGACATTTTTGATGGCAAAAACGATGTTATCCTAAAAAGCACGCAGCAAGGATTGATATGAAATCTCATTTCTTTGTTCAAATCGCTTTCATGTGCTTAATCCCAGTGAAAATTTGGGGGGCTTCAAGGATAACTATTAAGTTTGGGAACAGAATAAGGATGGAGCAGCAGAAGATTGAGAAAGGGAGGTTCTCTTTTGATGGTGAAGGACTCTTGCTGTTGCTTGTCCTCACAGAAAGTGTTGGAAGCATCTGTGCTTGCACAGGTGAATAAAATGAAGCAAAAAATGCCACCAAAAATGGGTCTAGATGGAGATACTGGCATGTCTTACGACTGTCTGAAACTGATCTGTTACAAGCTGCATTTCAGTTCTTCGTGTGAAATGTAAATGCCTCTGTTCTGGTATTTGAATAATATATATGAGGATATGTATAGACAGTTTAATTACTCTGCATGACATTTAATCTCTTTCCCTATCTTTCTCCATTTTATAGATGCCATTAGTATAAATCCCAAGGATACACGTTGGGTTGGTGCCTGGTGGCTTGGATTGCTCATCTGTGGAGCAGTGAACTTTATTGCTTCATTGCCTTTCTTTTTCCTGCCTTACTCCTTACCAAAAGAAGGAGAGGATGAAAATCCGAAGAATAGTCACCTGCCTGTTCAAGGAGATCACTGTAAAATAGACCCCCCAGCTCAGCCACAGTTAAAGTTCTCTGAGGCAGTACAAGGTGAAAGATTATTGCCCAAATATTTGCATGTGAATTCTCTCTCAGGGGTTCATTTTGAGCTGAGCATAGGTTTGCAAAACCCTCAGCAAATGCAAGTTTCTGCAATGCAAATTGTGGACAGGAGCCCCCTCTCTCACTTGTTCTGTTATTAGCACTATTATTAATATTAATTGCTAACGGCATATTTCAATCACAGCTGAAATCTGGTTTCATGTCAGAGAGCTGGAAAAAGCTCATACTGTTGCTTTGAGCATGTTTTCAGTTCAGTCCAACAGCTGCCATACAGCTATAATTGTAAGAATTCAGATTGGAAAAACATCCTGTCCCTCATTTATGAGTGATCCACAGCTGGCAGGTTACTGCTTACCTGCAGCTTGCATATGGGAGGGAAACAAGGCTCTAAGTACTATCATGACAGCTGGAGGGATTTAACTGAATTCATGGCTTCTGTGTCTGATCTCAGTGATGCTGAGTTAATCTAGCACAGACAAGACCAGATCCAACCACACATTGCTGTGCTCCATCCCCATGGGTTTTATTTGGATATGTGCAGACATGTATATTCATTAGGGGGTAGGACACTTTCTGGAGAAGAGTCTTCAAATGTGATTTATAGCCAGACTGTAAGCTAAGTGCAGGTTTTTGTCCTCACTGTCTAATTTTATGGACATGAGTGCTCTAATCAAGGATCTCAGGAAAGGCTCTAGCCTTTGGTTGGGCCAGGTACTCCCTTTCTCTGAACATCATCTCCATGTGGGGCTCTTTTCACTTGGTATGTCATAGAGTCTTAACGCTCCTCTAGAGGCACTCTCCTGCACAGAATTGCAAGTTTTAGTGCCACTGATGAATAGTCCTGCCACATATAAAATAATGTAGGATCTCTCATGTCCAATCCAGCATCCACCATGCCATTCAGCCTTGCTGCGTCGTGCAGTAATAGCTCTGTAAGTCATGTGCTCGCAGTAGGGAAAACTTTCACTTGAACAAGGTTATGTTTTGATAGGCAAAGAATTATAGCCTGTAATACAGATGTTAATTAAATCAAGCTTAGTTTTATTATCTAAAGGATGCCAAAACAACTCTTCTCTGTGTTTAGCAGGGTGTACAGCATGTACCTCTCAATTGCAGATTTCCTACCAACTTTGAAGAAGCTGTTTGGAAATCCAATTTTCCTGGTATATGTCTTCCTCACCATTCTGCAGTACAATTCTCTTGTTGGATTGATAACCTACGAGACAAAGTTCATGGAGCAGCAATTTAACATATCGGTGGCAAAAGCCATCTTTCTAGTCGGTAGGTACTTGTCCTTATTTTAAATTCCAATATTAGAAAGGAAGTTTTCTTTGTTATTTGGTATCCCTTTGTAGGAGGACCTTCTGTGAACTTTTTGGTTAAAAAAGTATGTAGAGATATATTCCTTTTCCGTTATTTTTTGAAACTAGATATTAATTTTAATGTTAATTTTCTGGTCTACCTAATTTAGTCAACTAGAGAATAATTAGCACTGGATGGATTTTTTTGGGTGAACCTTTGTTAAAAGAGTGAGATTCGGATTATGAACATGTCGATTTTTGTGGACAGAAAAAGCCCGCACAAACTGCAACTAAGTAGAAACTGAAAGGAAAAAAAAATTGAGAAAATGTCCAATGACATGTCTGATTTTCCTTTTTAGAATAAAACTCTGGTATAAAAGTTCTTCAGTTTTGATTACAAAGACAAATGCTATATGCAATGAGAAACCAAAATGTAAATTTTCAGATCCTTTCTTTCAGCTCAAAGTTCTTTTTCTGTTTATTGGTTCCATCAAAAATGAGTTCTTTGTAGTGTTCTAAAAAAAAAAGGAATGCTGAAATGATATTAATCTTACAGTGATGGATTAATATGGTCTCATAACTTGGCAAGAAGACCAGGGTATTTGAGGACATTGACATCACAGAATTTGTATTCAATTACTTTAATTTGAAGGTAGTTTCCTATGCTATGGGTTAGACTCAAAAGTGGGAGGAAGTTTCTTTTTCTGATCTGTTTTTTTAATACGTTTTACAAAAACTGAGTGACAAACCAACCAACCAACCAACAAACCAACAAATCACATAGTCAAAACCAAACCCCTCACAATTAAACCATGAAAAGCTCTCTGTTTGGCGTGTAAGTATTGGGACTGAAGTTTATGAAGTACTGAACGGATCAAATCTAAATGCAAATCTTTCTGTGATTCACTCTTGTGGCAAAATGAAACCCAATGCAAAATGAGAGAGAACTTTCTTTCATCTTCTGTTTCGGACTTTTTTTGGCAACTGTCAGAAAGTGTAATGCTTTTCTTTAGATCAAGAAATGAGTTAAGGCATTTCTCTCATATACTCCAGTTTCTAATAGGCACCTGCTTAGGTATTCTTACTTCAGAATGCATACAAACAACAGTATAATAAAAAGGTAGGAAATATTGAGGAGAAAAATTTTTAAAGCCGTAATAGGACTTGAAAGAAAATGAAGAAGTAAACTGAATGACTTAAAGGTAATAAAAATTCTTAGAATCTCAAAGGATCTGTCCAAAATAGGCCAGTATCTGATTTTTTGGAAATGAGTAGTACTAGATAGTTGTTTTAAAAAGGGGTCTCTTTGAGTGGCAGCAGTTAACACCTTTCTGTTACCTTTTCTTTGCAGGTGTGATACTTTTACCCATCACAATCCTGGGGATGTTTCTGGGAGGCTATCTGATCAAGAAGTTCAAACTTCACATTACTGGAATGGCAAAGTTTGCATGCGTCTCCTTTATAGTTTCATATCTGTTAAATCTCTTGTACTTTATGTGCAGCTGTGAGGTGCTCCAGCTGGCTGGTCTCACCGTGCCCTACTCTGGGTTTGTATTCACTTGGATTTGTGTCAATTATCGTGATTGCTCCCTGTGTTGCGCAGAACATGGTGCATGCACTTGTCTTCCTCTACTCTCATCATCTAATCTGGGTTAGTAGCCTCATCTGGACTAATCTGGGAAACATTTGGATTTCAATGAGTTCCAAAACATAACCTTGCTGTTGATTTACTGCAGTATATTGCTATTTGGTAAAGATGTATATATACGTATGTCTGTTTAAACTGCAGTGTATTAAGTCATCTGCTTGTGTCAATCATTGTGATTTCAGCTACAGTGGAGCTACTGTCATTGTACCACTTCATTGCTCCTTTGCAGGTGATACACTAAAACCCTAGGTGTTGAAATAGGCTTGTCAGACTGAAAGGATGCCTAGTGTTGAGGCTGTGCAGACTGCCCTGATTTTGTTTTTCAAATTTCAATGAAGTTGGACATGTCCTTTTCTAAATTGTTTATTGCAGGATATTGGCAACGTACTCTTGCATGCTGACAGATTGCTAATTAAGATTAAATTTATCACAAGCAGTAGAAATTTTTATACTCTATTTCAAAGCTTTAATTTAAAGCTGGTCTCCTGCTACCACATAGGGAGTAGGAGATAAAAGGATTGTGGAAAGTGATTTTGACGAAGTCCCCCCCCTTGTAGCTTTGCTTTTAGAAGGGGCTAACAGTTACCAGCCTGCAAGGGTAGTTACCAGCCTTTCTTAGTACCTGGAGCTGCCAACATGCCTGGGTCCATCTTCTCAGCTGGGAGGTAGAAAGTGGTACTGGCAGAACAATGTTCTGCCCATCCAGACGCTGCCCCTCCTTTACCAGGACTGTGGCCTTGCATCCTGGAGAACATTTTGCTCACCCCAGCAGCCTGCCACAATCGCCTACTGTTTAAATTTAGCTCAGTCAGGTCAAATTTCAAGGGATTTCAAAGGATTAAACTGAATCCAGCAGGGCTTGCTAGATTTTCAATTCAGGCAGAAACTCAGGCATGTGCTTTTTGAAACTGAGCCTATGTTCAGGGAAATACTTAGGTGTCTTGGAAAACCTGAAACCCAGTTCAGCTCTGAGGCTAGTTACATAAAAGTTGTCAGATGTTTATCCAATGGAGATAGCTGTGATTGAGCACATCATCTGATACTGATGTTTTCCTTTCTAAAAGACTTAGGAGAAATATTGCCTCCTTGAGATGTGTTTTGGATTGGGGGATAGGTAGCAAGAAAAGGCAAATTTTCAACACTTTTTCTTTAAATCGGGAATCACTTCAAAGCAGAAGTGGGTAGTGAGCTCCTAATGCTTCCCAAAAGTTGAGCTCTTCTACCATGCTCTCAGAATTTTTACATTCTCAATTCTAGTTGTCATCCAACTAGTTTAGCTTGATCCAGGTGCAGGGCTGCTGCTGAACACAGTCAGAGCTGAGATGGAAGCAGCTCTTCCCTCTCAGACTCATGCAACTTTCATGGCCACTAGGCAGCTCTGATTCAGTGAACAACTATCAACGATATATGTCTGCTGTGTTTTTATGTAGTTTTGTTTTGTTGCTTCCAGTACTCAGATATGGCATGATCTCTATTGCTAGGGGGGGGCATAAACAGTCTATGTGTGTTAAGAGATGTTAGGTATGATTTTCTTTTCCTTCAGGTGAGCTTTCAAATGCAAAAGTAGTATCTAGTATTTCCTTCCAGTCAAAAATACCTGCTGTCCAATTTCCATACCTTTTCAGAAACAATCCATAAAAATGTTAACAGATTATTAAACTATAAAGAGAACTTCACTTTAACCAAAATTAACATTGTCTCCATACAGCAATTCAATCTTTTAGATGATAGGAGATATTGGTTGGAAACAGTCATATTGGTTGTTTCACATTCTCCTCATTTTTCCTGCCTACTCTTGTATATTTTGTTTGAATATTTAATTCTGTGATATAACTGTTTTATTTCTTGCTGTTTTCTTCCAGATTAAAGCAACTTTCCTCCCCTAAAAACAGCTTCATGGCCAGTTGCAATGCTGACTGCAGCTGCAAGGTGGATCAGTGGGACCCTGTATGTGGGGACAATGGGATCACTTACATGACGGCCTGCTTTGCGGGATGTAAATCATCCACTGGGATGGGAAAGAATATGGTAAATGTATAGATAAAGCGTTATATAGATAGCTAGATTTCTCAATACATTCTTTTTTGGTCTCTTGATAAGAAATCCTGTAGACACATATGTCCATTCTGAAATGTTTACTTTTATAGTAGAAACTGAGTGAGTGAATGGTTGTAGGTGGAGTTTTTAAAAGAGTTTTGTTGAGGTAAGTGAGCTACACAGACAAGACATGAAACATCAGTCTCTAGACTTACATTTCTTGAATATTTTTATTTTTATTTTTTTCTCAGCAAGATGACTGTAAAATTGGCTTTAAGTTTCTCAGTAGATCTCTTACTATGTTGATAGTACAGCTAAGACGGGTTTGCTTTAGAAGACCCTTACTAGTCTGGTTGTTACACCTGCAAAATCCTCTATTGTCAAGTCGTGAGGCAGACCTATATAGAACTGTGAGTGCTGGTTTCATGAATCAGTGTAAATCATGCTGGAATTGCCTGCTTTCCTGATCTCTGTCAGGAAAGTAGGTCATAACTCCAAATTGTATAGACAAGATACCCATTAAATGTGTATCTGTCCATTTTGTTCTGTGCGTCATCAGCAAAGACATTTCCAGGACACCAAAAATTCCTACCTAGGCAAGACTAATAAAGCCAGTAGGTTTGCAGAAGTGTCAAGGTTCTCAGCCGGATATTTGAAATCCAGGTTATTGCAAGCTTAACTCTTAAGCTTACACTTTTAGCTCTTGTTAAATGGCTTTTAAGTAAGATACCATCACTTTCAGTTAAATAGTCCATGGATGGTACTCGAAAGCTCAGCAGACCCAGGGATATGTTAGAAGCGCATTTTGTATGAGCATTATTTAGTTTACCATAGGCCAGGCTGGTTGGTTTGACTCAGATCAGGAATACAAAACAGTTCATTGTGCCTGAAGTGAGGTACAGAAGGCTCATTGGGTCTGCTTGCTGAAGACAAAGAGCAGCTGGGACTGGATTACTACTACTACTATGGCTGGATTTGGATATGTTAGTTCCAAAGCCACAGGAAATGGTTTGCCCTAGAGCAGATTACAATGGAAAAAGCTGACAAGTCTATATATTTGTGTAAGCATCAGTTATGGTGGCATTGTATGGCCAGATGATCTGCTTCATCAAGAGTTTTGCTGCCTTCATAACTCTCTGTTACTACTTTTCAGCTGCAGTTTATGGCTCTAAAAGCTGAGCAGTGATAGCAGATCATGTGAAAGGTCCTGGCCTGCTTCAGTGAGCAGCTGACTAGGTTAGATGAATGCTTACTGACTCCAGGTAGCTGAACTAAAGTCTACTTTTGATGCACCAGCAGTCTTGAAGAGGTTTTACATGACAATGAAAATGCTTAGAAATCAACTTCAGGTCATCAAGTATGAAATTTATGGACAGAAACCATATCTAAACAAATATTTAATTTATAAGAGATTCCTAGTTTGAGCCAATACTTACTTGCCAAACACACAAATTAAGCATATTTTATCTGCTAAAAAGCAATGCTTAAGTCATTCCGAAAAACAGTGAAAAACAAAAATATTGTCATATTAATTGTGCACATATGGCTTTGTCTTTTGGCAGAAGCAGAATTGTCTTCATGTAATGGTACCGAAAAAGACAGGCAATGTTTTCAGGCTCATATTAGTGTATCTGTAGCCATATTCTTTTGCTTCATTAACTTCAGGAGAACTGGCTTTCAAACCCATGTCTCTCGCTAACTTCAAAAGCTATGAAGGAGCCATATGTAACCCCGCACCAAAAGTTGTTTGGATATCATGATTGCGTTATTGTGTCCATATCTGTATGCTTTTATTGTTACTTATGTACTTCATAGGATCCCTGAGTGGAATGACTGGGTTACAGTTCACATCTGAATTTTATAGCTTTCACCCACCTTCAGTATACACAGAGCACCTTCATTCCTGGCAACGGTACGGCTGAAACTAGAATCACAGTTGCTTTGTGTCTCTGGAGCAGTGCGAAGTGGCTGGAGCATACCAATGAACTTGGCCATCAGTCTGCAAAGATGATTAGGGAGGTCCTTTCAGTGTAAACAACAGTCTGCCTGTCATGGAGAGTGAAAAATTTAGCTACTAAAATTGTTTTGAGTCACTAAATTTTGATTAATTATTCTCATCTTCTTTCAGGTGTTTCACAATTGCAGTTGTGTGGAAGGACAAGAGCATGGACCTGGCAATTCCTCTGCAGTTTTGGGACAATGTCAAAGAGAGAGCTGTACCAAAGCATTTCCCTATTTTTTAGCATTACAGACTGCATGTGCATTTATTTTAGCCTTAGGAGGCACTCCTACATACATGATTATGTTTAGGTGAAATACTTTACCTTACCTTGACCATAAAGCTTGGGGAAAGAGGAAAGGAATATACCATTTGATTGAAAAGGAAAATACCATTTGATTCCTATTGTGAGGAATGGCAGGCTGACCAATCTGGGGCATTGTATCTTTCCCTTAATTCGAATTTGAGGCTGAGTAGATACTTTGGTAGTGGAGTGGGTAAGCCTTACACTGAACTTGAACATTACATTTCACTTCCAATGGCAGGGATGTGTTTAACAGAGCAATGAACTTGAAGTAAGCGTGGTGCCAAGTCATGTCCAAGGTGACTGTGCTGTTCACATTACCCAAGAGAAAAGCATTCACCTCTGTTAAGTCTTATTGCTTCAGAATGTTTTGTGTGTTGTGAGAAGCCCGATACTCCCGTTTTATGTCAAGGCAGACATAAACAGATTACAAGTAGAACAATGTTAGCAGCAAGCATTTTTTATTTTTACTCCTTCAGTTGTAGCACAGCACTGCTATTTTACACTCAGAAGACAACGTTCTGTGCCTTTTGCTTGAAAGTTTCTTTCCAATCATGCTCATGGGTAAATTGCAATCATCGGTAGTCCGTGCACACAAAAGTTAGCTCTCTTCCTTAAGATGCTGATTATTTTGCAGTATTTCTGGGTGCAGACGTTCTTATTGCTTGCCTGTATTATAGACAAGGCTGGGCAAAGTTTCCAGAATACTAATGTGTATAATGAGAAGCCACTAACGATAATGCTGTTAAGACGATAAACTGATGTAGCATAGCATAAACTCCAGTTTGGGCTGGCCATGGCAAGCTCCCTGCCTGCCCCTGTGCCAGCTCCACGCTCTCTGCTACTTTTTGTGAATTCCTCTGATGGACACAGAGGAGTTCATAATCCTCCACTGGTAGGAATGAGGTGCTCTTATAGCCAGGTAGCTCACTTCTGCTGTGAAACGTGAGAGGCAGAGGCAGCTAGCAGGGGCTGCACAACCTTGTTACCGCTTTCTGTTCACTACTGCTTGGTACAGCCCCTTTGAAACCAAAGGCAATTTCTTGGATCTTAACTTACGGACACAAACTGACTACTTCTAGCTGGTTCACTTCAGTTTTCCTCTCCCAAAAATCTTGCAATTTGCTCTCCTTTGGTTCAAGAGCAGTTTGTGTAAATACTCCCACCTATTTCAGTGGGAGTTTATTCTCTGAAATCAACAGCAGGAGGCTCCACATCCGATCTGTAACTTTGGTGAATGTTTTCAATTGGTGTTGAGTGAGCCACATTACTCTTGCAGCGGAGCATGTGCAGATGTTCACAGCATGGCCATCGGTTTAGCTATATTACTCTGTTGCTTCTCAAAATGTCAAAACAATGTATTATTTTTGTTTCCTTTTTAGATCTGTTTCACCAGACCTGAAATCCTTTGCTGTTGGGATTGAAACTTTAGGTGGCAGAGTACTAGGTAAAACTTCATTTCCTTGTGGCGTTCAAGTAGGCAATCAAAGGGACAGATCCAAACTAGCCAGTGAAAACTCCTTGCTCCAAAAGAGAACAAATTAAATTTTTGAAGAATTTTAATTGTAAGCAAAAAGTACATTTCAAAATGTTTGAAAGAGCTTGCTACATGTTTCCTGGTATGCAATTACATTTTTTGATTATCTCCCCAGATTTTTTTCTGTGCAGTGACGGTATCAGTCAAAGGAGGGAAACTGCATTGTACTCTTATTTTTGTTTGTTTATTTTTTGGACACATCTACCTAAGCATGATTAGTCTGGATATCCTCAGCACCTCCCTTTGGCTGACTGTTTTTCACTTGCTATTATTTTCTTTATTGTGTTTAGCTTCAATAAGTAATCTTGACAGTCTTCAGACACATATTCTACCATGCCTTTTGCAAACCTTTCCTTATCTTCATTTTCTTGCTGACTTTTCAAATCTTCCCCATGCAGAAAAGCTCAATAAGTCATTTGAATCTGTCAGCTGAATGCTGCAGAGGATCAATCTTGTGCTATTATGAAAAAGTTTACATAATAACTTCACATCATAACTGGAAGCTTACTGATTATATTAAAGCATCATAGCTATCTAATAGGGAATCTTTCAGTACTACGTAAGTAACACAATTACTGCGTGATTGGTTTTGATCAGGAGCATAATTTGAGCCCTTTGCACTGAGCTACCCATTTTGTACTTGCAAAGTGCCTGAACAGATACATTAATGTACAATTACATATACATGACCTGTAATTCCATACCAGGGACTGAAAATTTGTCTATATTATTTCTTTAAATATCAGAAATTGTAATTCTAATAAAAATACCATTGAAGTGGATTTACTAACATTTACCCCCTGTATGTGATCTTCTGTGGTACTTGTTTAAAAATTTTCATATCTTCTGATCTCAAAGCCAGTGCAGGACTTTTTGTCCCATTTTATGTAACCATAATTCAGAAACACTGCAATTCATTTCCTCATTTCTTTACCATGACATTAAACTCCGAGATCTGCATATCTGAAATCATGTAATGAGAATTTTCTTTGTAGGTGGACTCCCAGCCCCTATTTATTTTGGTGCCTTGATAGATGAAACCTGCTTGAAATGGGGAACAAAAAGTTGTGGGGGATCTGGGTCTTGCCGAGTATATGACACAAAAGCATTCAGGTAAGCTGAAATCTTCAGTAAGTGGTTTGGAATTTGGCTTCTGAGGCAGCTTTGACCACCAAGGACTGAAATACATTTTGCTTACAAACATTTTTAATAAATTGGGATACTAAAGCACCAAAACTCCGTATTTTAACCAAAACTTAATAAATGAAATAAGCCACGTAGTTTTGTCAGATCTAACATATGATGTTGCTACATTGCTGTGCACTCCCTGACATCACCAGAATCAGTTTATTTAATGAAGCCTTAGCGCACTGAATAATTCTGTAATCCTTTGTCTTTGTGAGAGGCTGAGAAACTGTAGAGTAAGCGTAGCACTGAGAATACTTTTCCTCATACCTAATTTCTTTGCTTCCTAATGTGTAAGACACATCACCAAATCCACTTGGAGAGAGGACCCAAAGGGCTGCTGATGCATGAGGTGCTGCGGCCAGGAGTGCTGTGTGCTGCCACTTAGGGGATGGGGGAAGGCTGGGCCAGTGGCAAAGCTCACCCTGTGCAGCTCCTCCCGTTCCTACATAAGATATGATCATCTGCTGAATGGTGAAACTCTTCAGACAGGAAACATCTCACTGAAAATCATGAGATTGTTTGCTTTTTGGCTGTTATTTCCCAAAATGTGAAAAGTTATCGGGCTGGGAATAAATGATTTTGCATATATTTGTTTAGTACCTTTTTTTTTCCACTCAGAAGTGGGAAGCATTATTAACATAAGTGTATTTTGTCATCTTTTTTGTTTTGTTCTAGAAATGTCTATCTTGGCCTCATTGCAGGACTGCGGGCAGGATGCTGTCTCTTGTACATTGTGCTCTTTGTTTTAATAATGAAACGCTTCAAATCAGATGACAAAGAGATGACAGATATTAAAAACACAGAAAAAACAACCAACAAAGAATCAGCTACAGTGAACAAAAAAGAAACTCTTCCTGGTGCAAAGACTTCAGAGGAAAGTGAAGAAACCTGTATGTAAAAAAAATCAGTGCGTTTCAGTTTTTCTGAGCACAACAGGGGTCTAATTACTGACTTAACAGCCGGTTTATATTTGAAGGTTCAAAAAATATCTTTGAAACGGTGACTTTTAAGTTGTTTTACCCTGTCCTCCTCTTTTCCTCATGTGAAACAATAGAGGGAAAAGGTTTTCAAAAGCTGGGGGACTCTCCCATCCATGTGTTTTCCGGTCCTTTTCTAGATTGCCTGTAGGACTGATCAAGTTTTTTCAAGTGTCATAATTTTGATTATAATTGAAAAATTAAAAAGAAGAAATCCACAATAAGCTTATTTTCCATTTTCACCATCTTTATTTCAAGACCAAACACTCTGATGGCCTTTGTGGTGTGGTTCCTTGTTACAGCCTTGGTCCTACGGCTCATGCTCAGGTGAGAGCACCAGGGCTGCCAGTGGTCATCTGAACAGGAACTGCAGAATGACTGATGTTTGGCTTGGACACATTAAACAATCAAAATGGATTACAAACAAAAGAAAGTAGTATATTAATTTTGCAACACATCTCAGTGTTGAGTGTGAGTAAGCTTACTCTGAACTGATGGAATAAATATTTAGGTGTTAAGTTTCTTTGTTGTTTTTATTTGTTTGTTTGTTTGCGTGTGTGTGTGTGCGTTTGTCATATAGGGTATTTTTATCCCGATGGCCATTGCATTTATACCACGTGTATATAGATTTTCTTCCTTGTTTAAGGAACTGCCAGCAAGACTTGAAATACAGTGCGGAAAGCTTGCAGTTTCACAGCATTCTGTAGGTAGATTAATCCAGAGAGAATCTGTACCAAAGGATACTTTCAACAGTGACTGCTGTAAAAAAGTGTCCAAAAATACTTAGTGTGTGATATTTCTTTGGAATTCCTCATGATTTTTGTTTCTCCTCTAAACAGTATCTCTTCTCCCTGAAGTTCTTTGCACAAGCCTAAAACTAGGAAACAAATATTATTTCCTAATGTTAGCTTCCTTGGGAGCACTCTATCACCGTCTGTTCACAAAAGCTGAAGTTGCATGCATTTTATTGCTTACAGACAAGGACCAGCACATTTAGACATAGTGTCTTTTATCATTAGAACTTTGATCATAAACTGACAACAAAAATGGGGAAGCAGTGTGCATTATAAGGAAATGGGAATTAAAGATTCTCTAGGATAAATTATTATCAACTCTCTGTCTAGGTTTGGAAATAATTAAAG
Source organism: Penelope pileata (assembly GCA_013396635.1). Taxonomy (NCBI): domain Eukaryota; kingdom Metazoa; phylum Chordata; class Aves; order Galliformes; family Cracidae; genus Penelope; species Penelope pileata. The sequence goes on from WBMW01000977.1 coordinate 149,843, forward strand.
AAAATTCTGAGTTCCAGAAACCCCAGGAATTTTACAGAAAGAAGATAACGGTGTGTCGCTTTCCTTCTGCAAACATCGTTTTAACATTGAACAAATATATTGGCAATTCCAGAAATGCTCCTGATCTGCTCTAGGTGAATAGACTCAGTCAGGTGACTCATGCTAACATCATCTCCCTTTTACTTCTGTTGTTTGGATATTTATTTCTGTACACTTTTTTATATTACAGGTTTTTCAATGAAAGCACTTTTTGCGCCTATTGCTTGATTCTCCCAAGAGGAAATATTTTGGCGAGAGTGCATTGATAGCTCATGTCAGACTAGAAATGAGATTCTGGTTAGATCTGATGATTCATATCCAGATATTTACCCCAGATGCAATCTGATTCAGTTAGCTTTTTCAGATAAATAGGACTTAACATCATTCTTCCTAATACTCCCAAATCAATAAAAGCATTAACGCTACCACTAGTAATATTAAATAAGCCTCTGGCTCAGTATGCTCTCAACTCCAAGGCTCTATCACTTGCCTACATTTCTAATATGCATCGTTTTTTACGTGCCCCTCTAAGTACTCTGCCGTGAACTGCAGGCAGAAATTTCTTCAGTGGAAAAATTTGTTCTTCAACATGCAGCCAGCATAGAATATCTAAAAACTACGTAGGTGCTCAGCTGAGTGGCATTTTCTACAAGCATTTCTTCCTCTTGTCTCTCACATTTGGGAAGAAATAAGAACATTCTCCATTTAGTCTTCCTGCTCCAAAGGCCAGGATTAGAGCAGTATGGAGAATGGATTGAATGGGAATGTGGAGGGGACCTTAGGACTCTGTTGAGAGGCATGGTTTGAGTGGAAAGCCCCATGACTGATGATCAAAACTAGTATCTTCGTATTGTTCAATGGGGCAACAAGTAGTTGTGCCAGCATGCGCAGAGCTAGCTCTAACATTTCTGACCTCTGTCACTGAGAAGGTCTACTCCCTTTTCCCTCACAGGGTCACTTTCCTGAGTCATCTTTGTCTTATAGAAAGAGGCTTTACAAGCAGAGCATAGACAGGCTGAGAGTACAAAGCAGCTGTGTACTCTCTGGTGCAGCTAGTGAGGAGTAAGCTGCTGCTAGGCTGCACATTGATGGCCTCATCAGCGTCCTCCTGCTAAATCTCTGTTGGCTGTCTGTCACATACTGGGGTATCAGCCTCTCTCATGCCAAGGACTGGACTGGTCCTTCATTTTGCTCAACTGCCGTCTTTTGATTTTCAAATTCTTTCTTAGGCTTATATATCTATTCTTATCAGTATTTCTCATTTCTTATATCCCTGACCCTGTAGCTATCATTGGGTCAGCAGTTACAGTTCCCGTAGTGTTTTCCCATTCTGTATTCTAGACAAACTAATCTCTCTTCATTCTTCAAAGCTCATCAATAGGCTTTTTTGGGGGGCCTCCCCCTCCCCCCCCCTTTTCCCTATATCACACAGTGTTACTGCATCAAAACTTGGACCTGGAACTGTCAGCTGAACCCTGGGGCTCAGGGTTTCATGTCACTGACCTTATCCTCACATAGCCTCTTCAAAAAACTAACACTATGGCAAGCCCAAGAGAGGGGGAGGCTGGACCTTGTGCCCTTGACACAGTTAAAACACTTAACATGAAGTATAGGAACAATCTCATGAAATTGAGCAGGAGTTATCCCAGTCCTGCCAACAGGAGCTATAGCCATGAAGGTCATGTCCTCATTGTAACACTCAGCGCATGGGTATCTTTCCTCTACTGTATGTCCCAGCATTGAATTGAACATTTCATGGCACACATAAGAAGAATTAAATACCTAAAGTGGACATGTGGAATACTCCACACACAACGACCAGTAGGAAAAGCCAAGAAAGAGGCAAGGCTGGAGCTTGTTTTCTGAAGTCAAGCCTCAAGAAAATCTGTTGCAGATATAGCTGTGGATGCATGCTCAAATTTGCCCCTAGCTGAAGGTTGCTGAGCTGGCTGGATGTGACCCTGTGTGCCTCGCTCATCTCTTGTGGCTGAGCGCCCTTAGGTGAGGTCAGATATGCTTTCATACCATGTATGTTGCTTCTCAACAAATTGCTTTGTCAAAGACTGATTGATGAATGGACAAGTTACCTTCCTTGCTGACAAACTCCCCCTAGCATTCTCCAGTAAGAAAGAGGAAACATTGAACTTCAAGGTGGCAAGATAAATTGTTTAACAGCGAAGCTGTGCTAGAGGCATTTAAATTTATAGTTACAGGCATGCTTTTGAGTAGATACCACAAATCAGGTAGTTTAGGGACCATTACAGGCAGACAGGTGGGTCATCAATCGTGGCAGTTCCACTGAAATCAATGAGGAGATAACTGAACCAGTGGATTTTTATCAGACTGTGGAAGGTTTAAGGGCATGAGCCTAGAGTTTACTCAACTCTTGTTTGAGTTTATCATAAAGCCCTTTACTGGCATTATCAAAGTCCTCCTGTCAGAACAGCTATGGAAGATAGAGCCTTACCCAAGAAGACAATGTATTTGTTATTTGGCATTGCCTTACTTTCAGGTACATAATCATCCAGACATAATGACCTATAACTACTTGTTTTTATGATATTTTTTAGTTGTTCATCAAAGAAAAAAGCCATCAGAACCACAGCAAACCAACAGCCTGAAACCCACACTTTTCTGTATGCGTTAGGATCACGTACCCTACAAAGACCAAAACCTCCTACAGGTATTGTGTTCCCATTTCCAAGAAGGCCTGTCTATCCTGGCACAAAAATAAATTGGGACTAGAGTACTAGCTGTCACAAAATAAACAGAAAATACTTCAAGCTGTCAAAATAAATTTAAAGCATTTCAAATATTTTAACAAAAATAGCAGAAAAGCAACATTAGATTTAGCCTACCAATTTTTCACTGTGGAATATAATGTCACTTTGCCAACTTCTAGCTTGGAATATGGTCAAAGTTCTTTGTTGCTGAAATTGTTAATACAGGTCTGAATCATATGTTATTTTCTCCAGTGTTGCGTATATATCTTACTTTCTAATTAATTCACACTTTTGTTCTGTGCTTCTGAAGTGTAATTCACAGTTCAAGTCAGCCAAGAAAAAAAATAAAATCTTGCTACAGGCACACCTGAATTTTGTGGCTAAGCAGACTCCTTCAGGAGACCACCTCTGCTCCAATATTCAATTGGTCTGTAAGGCCAGAAAGGTTATTTTTCAGAGAAGTGATTCTTTTATGTATGGCCATGGCTGATGTCCGGGGAGGGCAGTCATAGGAAGAATGAGAAAAAAACCCACAGGTATGCTGTGTGTGTCCTAAGAAATTGTTTGTCCATCTCTTTGACCAGATCTACGTTACAGTCTGGCTAGATCCTTAAGCCTGGGTGCTGTCTAATGCACCATCAGAGAGAGCCCCGCAGGAGGCTGTGACCCTCATCTTAGGTCTAAAATCTATGCATCATTGTCTCTTGTTTAGAAAATAAGGACATGGTTTCTCTCCTGTTCAGTCAGGAATCTTTTAAGGATCAAGCAAAACCTAGGCATGGCATCAATGGTGCAGCACAGGTGGAGTTGTTGTGTAGGTTCAAATTCACATGCAGTGAATTGGATCTCCTCTGAGACCACCATGGTCTCACTGCATTTATGTTCCTGCCTCAGTTTTTGGGACTTGTCCCTCCTCCATGAGATGAGCTGCTTGCAGCAGATGTGACTTCCACTGGCATAGGTGGAGCAAAGAGAGACTGGTAATACTGGAAAGCCCATGAGGTTGAAGCTGAGGGTTAAGAAAGAGCTTCCTACTCAATCACCCATGCCCAGTGCTGGGAGCGTTCCTGCCCAACCCAACTGTTGAACACAGCAGCTTCAATTACTACAGAGTAGAGGGAAAACAAGCACCTGCCCCACTGACACTTGTCCCAGACACTCCAGGGAGCCCAAGCAGCCCATCCCAGCTGCTCCCAGTCATCACCTGTGGCCTCCCAGCTAAGATGCCTGCACAGGCCTGCAGTCATCCATAGGAAGCAGCTGGACACCAGGAGGTTTGTCCAAGAAAAACTCTGGCTGAGGATCAGGCCATACATGCTTTTTAGGTGTTATTGGCACATAGCCTAGTGGGTTCAAAGTACAGTTTTTCACCTAGGTCTTCTAAACATGCTGTTATGTGATTATCATGTTTAGTGAAAAATGAAGCAATAGGTCTTGAGTGATCACGATTATCAGGAATCAAAGGATTTCATTAGATCAGTGGAATAAAATTGAAAGGCCTTAGAGAAATTGTTACAAAAAATACGGACAGACAAAAAGTATTCAAGTGGAAACCTATAGATTTGGTCAGAATAAAACTTGCATAATTCGGGGAATCTGAGAAGTATTTCTAAAACTACTGTAACAGATTTGCATCTTAAACCAGAGCCATTCTGAGTCATTGTCTGTCATGCCTAAATAATTCATCTTTTCACCTGTGTTACGCTGTAAGGGCATTTATACAAAAATGCAGCATTTTCTTCTCTAAAATCACCAAGAAATCATCAAAAGAGTTTCATGTTTATCAGTATGACATTGCTGCTGAAATGAATGAGTGCTCTTCCTGTTGCGTGCAAAAACAATAGATGACTTTGTCTCATTTGAATACATATTTGTTGTTTTATCATCTCCTCAATGGAATGCTGACAGTATTCCATTGAGTGTATATGCTGAATGTATATAGCATTCAAATGAATGCTAATATACAAACTATGTATTAGTTTGATCTCCAAAATTTGTATTATCCTAGATCTCAGACTTGCATTCTTATACATCTAGCAAATTCTTCCACTCTCATAGTTCAGAAGGCATTTCCAGAGAAGAGATACTAATGCAGCCTCAGATGAGACCAGAAGGCATCCTCCATGGGTACTCTTACAGGTGTCTTGGTAAACACACAGGTACGGTAGTTGAGCTGCCCTATGGAGGGGCCACATGCAGCTCTTTGGGAGAGAGCTTGTTCCTTGTGGCCAGACTGGCGGAGGCCCTAAGGTTGTGAACCCGACAGAAGAAGTGAGTTGCTATTTTGGCTTACTTACAAAGAGTTGTTCCTGCCTGGTATCCTAGCATGAGGTGGCCCTACATGGGCTGCTGACTCACACTGAACAGTGGGCATGTGGCTCTGCTGGCCCTGCTGCTGAGATGGCCGCTCCTCTTTCCCACATCCTGTGGACTACTCCTGGCAGTGCAGAAGCCTCCCTGCCATGGCTGTGAGTCATGAAATGAGTTGGTTGTATCTGTGTGGCCTTTCAGAGCAGGGCCTCAGGGTGAGCCAACTCCTGCTCTGCTAGAGTGACCTTCCCAAAAGAGACAGTTGCGCTCTCTCAGACAAGAGCAAGGGCAATATATATCAGTGATGTATTGTCATAGAGCTTGTGCTTGAGTCCTGACATGATCTGACTGGACCAAGGAAACCTGAAACATTACTCTAGTACTAATAAAATGCTATTGTATTAAAAATGATCAAGTGACCTGAAATACCCGAGAAGTCTTACCGGGTTTTATGCATCAATTGCTTCAACCCATTGAGGACAGTCATCAATAGAGAGATAATGACAGCTCCAGTCCTGCTAATATTTGGACTGCCTAAAGAACTAGCTGAAGAGTGATGGTGCTATCATCATATCTCCCATCCTAGAGCAGATGCGGAATTTACAGAGTCAAAGGTAGGAATAAAGGCAATTGCAAGCCCTGGAAGGCAAAAACATTTCTTACTTTCCGTAATGCTTCTTCTCAACCAACTCAATGCATTCCTAAAGTCAATGAAAACAACCTTAAATCCCATGTATTCAAATGAGTGTTAAAAAAAGACTAGTGGGCTGAAATCAATGATGATTCATAAATGAGTCAGATATTGAATACTCATTCAAAATTTGTTTTCAAGAAGGAAAAGAAAAAAGAATAGTATGAATAATTGGAAATTAAGGAGCTTTTGCAAGTAAATACTTGCTGGTATTTAGGGGGTGAAAGTAAGGAATTCCAGTAAGCATGCAACAGAAAGTGCGCTAAGAAACTTAGCTAGTGCTACTACTGACTACTAGTAAGTATGTTCGAAAAAGTAAAAGATATCAGATGTATGTAGCGAAGAATTTGACATTTACTTTTCGAAATTCTTGAGAGATCCAACTGCAAATGAGACATTTGTCCTTGAAGTGAGTAGAACACATCTGTGGTCCATCTCCAGTCAGCTTTGTGACCCTAATCCGACAGAGCACTCACTGCAGGCATGCATAGTCCTGTGGTGTCCTTTGCATTTTCACAGTACTCAAGAATATTTCACACTGGTACATTACATGCTTCTTATGAACCAAGAGCTCTCAGGACACAAAAATAGCACAGAAATTACAGAGTTGTACTGTGAGGTAAAATAAAGTGTCTCATTTACATTGAATCATTAAGGTAGGAAAAGACCTCCAAGATCATCTAGTCCAACTGTCCACCTGCCACCAAAATTACCCATTAAACCACTAAACCATGTCCCTTAGTATCTGCATCCAGATGTTTCTTGAACACCTCCAGGGATGGTGACTCCATCACCTCCCTGGACAGCCTGTTCCAACGCTTGACAGCTCTTTCGGAGAAGATTTTCCTAATATCTAACCTGAACCTCCCCTGGCGCAACCTGAGACCATTCCCTCTTGTCCAATCGCTGTTATTCAGGAGAAGAGGCTGATCGCACCTCATCACAACCTCCTTTCAGGAACTTGTAGAGTGCAATAAGGTCTCTCCTGAGCCTCCTCAGCCGCTCCTCATGAGACTTGTGCTCCAGACCCCTCACCCACTTCATTGTCCTCCTCTGGACATGCTCCAGGGCCTCAGTGTAGTGACGGGCCCAAAACTGAACACAATACTCAAGGTGCAGCCTGACCAGAACTGAGTACAGGGGGATTTTCTTTGTTTCCATCTTAGATCCACTACTTTTGCATTTTTTTTTCTAATGATGGAGGGAAGAACACCAAGGCTAGCAACAAAAAAAGTGTTACTGTCTCTGTCTCTCTTTTGCTTGAAGGTGTTAAGCTGCTGTGGCACCTAAAGGCGGGTGGGATTTGCAATTTGTCTCTAGCTGGAACCATTTTTTCCCCGAGAAAACGCGGGGGGGGGAGGAACCCCAATAAGCAGGTTATGACCTTGTGCAAGCCTTAGTTTATGCATCCAAAGAGGTGAGTTAATTGACACCTTCTTGACCTCATCAGCCTGCAGTAATGGCTTCCTAAGTCCACTACAGGCTATAACTCTTTCTTTTGAAATTGTTGGTTCCTTATGCACAGTTCTCATAATCTTTTATCTGGAATTAGCTATTGCTCTCACTTCAGGCTGGTATGCTTTTGCGTATAAAATATGTTTTCAAAGGTTACACATTTTGGATTAAAAGTGTCTCTCTCAAAACTATGGCCATAGTCACCGCAGGAAAATATATATGCACATGTGAATAAAATATTATCTGGACAAGGCAGCTGAAAGACAAGCAGAACTAGACAGTTGCATTTACTTTCCTTGCCAAAACTCACTCCCAGTTTCAACAGCTAGATAAGGTGTCATGTTTGTTTATGTCCCACAAGTCATTCCTATGGCTCTATCTGGATACATTAAACAGTCACAAATGCAATTTGATCAAGCAAAGAGTTGTATCAGTGCTGCTAGGTGGCAAATCACTGCCTCCGGTAATTATCACTTCGTTTAGAAAAACAAGTCCCTTTCTTTTCCCTTTAGCTGCTATAATCACTGCTAAGTGGCTGTCGTGACAGACAACAGGGAGCAGTTCAACATTTTACTCAATATACTTTTTCATCTAACATATACACTAACCATATCTCATTGAACATCAAACATCTATTTTAAAGTATCAACCAGGGAATTCAATCACTCTTGTGAAATGGTACGCAAGTACGCATCTTTTTATTTAAAGAAACAACGGTTGTCAAGCTCTGAGTGACGCAAATATGATGAACTCAAACCAAGAGATACACAAAAGCAACTTTGAAAATATGAGATAAAGTCTTGGGCTAAAAAAGTTTTAAGGTGCATGAAAACGCAGATGATTGTTTTGCCTGCCTGTTGATGAAATTCTCCCAAAACAACACAGCCCGAACGTGACAAGTAATGCTACTGGCGGTAGTCACAGGTGTAACGTTATTGTTTGAGTGTCCTCTGCTGGACACTGCCTGGCATAGCAACAAAGACTCTAGCATAGATTGAATTTCGCTTGGAAAACGACGTAACTACGCAATTCAGAGTGGTTCCTATGTTCCATATTCACTTAACAAAACAAAACAAATTGTATTTTAATAAAATGCTACAACTTTGAGATTTTAAGAAACAGTTATTTACCCTATAGCATAAATTTTTCTGCTGAACTAAGATAAAAGTTCTTCCCAGAAAAATACTGCTTTTGTTAGTTTTGCAGTAGCAAATTGTTGCAATGACTCACTTAGATAAGGTGGAAGAACTTTACTCAAAGCCTTTGTTATTATTTTGAATTCAGACCGAATGTCATGAAATCAGAATCCTGCTATGAGGCTTCAGCTTGTCATCCTGGCATTGCTCCACCACACAGATCTGTGTGCAGAATCATCGTCACATTTGGTGGGCTTTGGGATGTGGCTGTTCCATCAGCACTCATCCTTGACCCCATTTAAAATTGTAGACTGGCTTAGCTGAGAATGCCAAGGGAGATTTTTCTTTATCTTTTGAGAAATTGATTCAGTTCATGTAACTTATTCTGTTATTTGTAGCCAACTACATGTGACGTATTTTCACGCTTGTGTGCAAGCTTTCCTTATTGTTGATGATAGGGTTACTGCTTTGCCTGTCTGAACTTCCTAAACTATTAGTTATGACATTGTTAAAGTTGTTTTTGAAAGAAGCTGTACTGATTCATATGACGCTGGTCTAGATGGCTAAGTACATGATTCCTTCTCTGCCTCAGAAGAACCTGCCAAATGTTCTTTACTTTTGCAGTTATCTTCTTTATTCATAGGAACATCTTCTTTTCCTCCATTCTCTGTAAGCCTGGCGTTTTTATTTTGAAAATTTTTCTTTATCAATATAAAGAAAAGGATCGCAAGCAAATAGGAAGGACCTCTCAATAGTGCTGATAAACCAAGGTAGACATACCTGTCAGATAGAGCATAAAAGGCAATATCAGGCATTGAATTTTTCTAAGAAATTGAAGAAAATAACTTTTAAAGGCTTTTAAGGCTCACACAGATGCCAAAACCACATAGAAGCTCAGGGGGAGGCAATTCTAAAACTCACTCTTTGTGAATGGTATCACAAAATTGACATTTTAGCTAGTAAGAGCATCTGTTAAAGAATTTATAATTTTCAATTTGCTTATGAAAATTGTTACAGAGGTAAATTTGTTTACCTTTCCTCTCATGGGTAAATCATACAATCCTAGGTCTTTTAAATTGACTCAAAGGATATTGGAACAGATATTTTATTCCAAAAAGACCCTGTCATTTATATTAAAGGATTTTTGCGCTATTTAAAAATTGACGAGGGTTGCCAAGGGTTTAAGTTTGATCTTAAAATTTCTCAGTTTCAGGACTTGTGGGATGATCAAAATCTGAGTCCAGGCCATTATGTTTGATCAGTGGCCTCATACATTACAGTATGACAGACCAAGGAGTGTCTGTGTATGTATGATTGCTCTGGCTCTCTACTTTGCCTTACCTGAATGCATCGGAGTCGTATAACCTGCAAGCCCCTCGCTGCCCACATCTTGTGCTTCCCCATTTCAAGCACGTTTTGTCAATCAGTGCACCAAAATAAACTGGCGCAGGAATCCCAGCTGCAAGGGAACAAGCAAAAATGTCTCAAGATATCACAAGAAAAGACATGTTTTTTGAAGTCAATGTTATATTTTCGTAGTAGCAAGTCATCTGCTGCAACAGTAGCAATATGTGGGTTGGAGTTTGAGGAACTTTTCCTTTCCTTTATCAGAATAACCGTAAACTGGGACACCCTCTTTGTGCCATAGGGATCGGCAGTCCCCAGGGAATGTGGTCTGATGGTAGAGATTCAAACAGGCTTGTAGTCATGCCCACTGCTTCTTCCATCACAATGGTTTCTTAAGCATGGCATCCAGTGCACATGAAGATGATGCAGGGGAGAGCTGGATTGATTGCATCTGCTGCACTGAACAGATGCAGAGTTCCCACTTCTACACACAACCTAAATTAACCATGCTGTCTGAAGGGACATCACCAAGCATACATGACTAGAGGTACTGAATATGCTTTTCAAAAATGTCTGTAAGCTACTGAAATCCTTAGTGTGGTTTGGCCTGGTACGAGAGTATGAAGACGGCAGACATGGGACAAAATCCTAACTTTACTGAAGCAAAGATGGGTATTCAGAGAAAAATAGGTTTCAATGTGGACATTGTTTCATGGACCATGTTTCACATTACTTTTGCTCCTATATAGACATCCTGCATACTTACATAAGTAAAAATTTATTTTGTGGTAATAAGCATATTCTCAATCTGTTGTACCTCAGGTCTCTTGTGAGAGCGTAAACTCAATAAGCTGTCTATAAAGGTCTGTAAGTTATGATTGTCAGGTCTGTAGCTGCAATATGATGGGAGAAATGCTGTTTTGGGATATGCCTTAGAGAAAGAAGAGGGAAGTATGCCAGACTTCATCTCCAAATTACTCATCGCCAAATCATGGTGGCTTTCATGAATCAGTGACTATGGCTCTACATTCTCTTGCAATGGAAGGAGCACACTGTTTCACAGCTTATAAAAAGGGGGAAGGTTTTTTTTGTAATGTTTTTCTTTCCTCATGGCCAGAAAAGCTTCAAGAATCCCATTGGCATTGCTTGTCCTGAGTGATGTGGGAGAAACTCTGCCCCAGGAACATGTGACAAGGAAATTACAAAAGGACAAAATGTGTGCACACTCTGCTACCTCCAAATGTCTCATCATAATCCTGAGTAGAGACTACATCCCAAATTTGTAAGCTGCTGTCAATTTTTTAGTCTTTGTAGCACATACACGTGGCTTGATTCTTCACAGATATTTCTTCACAGTGCTGAAAAACTGTTGCTATTCCATTGAAAAAGTGAACAAAACAAAACAGAGAGGTGCTTTCTTACCTGCCTAGTCACCTCAATCAATCATCTTTTTAGCAACTCTCAAATAAATAAGGAAAAAAAAAGAGCATTGCTACAAGCCTAAAGGGAAATGAAATTGAATCTGTTTTTTTTCCCAGGAAAGTGAAGTTTCAATGTGCAGAAAATACTTTGCTAGGAGCAGAGTTGTATTACTGCTGAATAAGTCCTACCAGAGCACTTTGTTTTGGTCTTACTCACAGCACAGAGTCTCAGTTAGCTGTTAGTTGAATGGTAAGTTTGAGACTTCACAGAATTATTTAGAAATTCAGGATAATATTTTAATTTTGCTCAGAAACTCTGTCCATTTTGGAATACCAGGCTCCCAGAGTGCAACACTCTTTAATCAGCAAGTCGAAGCTTTACAAATTTGTGTCAGCTGACTTCCTAATGAATTCTGTGCTGTATTTTGTTCCTCAAAAAGCAATCCAGAATGTTCATCTATTTCAAGTATACATCTGGTTTACAAATGGTTGTTGCATTAGTGTGATTTAAAGCACAGCAAACAAGCACCTTTGTTAGACAGAATGACGTCTCTTACCTAGCATTCTCATAACAAGTGTGTGTAGACCAACTGCAAGAGATTTCAACTCTGGCTGAACACATCTGAAAGAAAGAGGAATAAGTAAGAGGGATTTTCCTATCAAGTGTTCCGACATGCCTGTTAAATTGCTGTTAATTTCCCCAGATTGAACAGTCTTAATGACAGAAAACTAAGCTTTGGAAGGAGAGTGCTTCCTACGGATCCTGAAAAAACACTAAGTGGTATGAAAAAGGTGAATGAATCTATTGCTTTCTATCACATATCTCCTGGAAAGTCCATTCACTATGTATAATTGAAGAAGTGAAATTTTAAAGGCATAGTCACGCTCTAAACCAGTGTTAATGAAATGGGTTTCTCAACTGCCTTAACTCCTTGGCATACATTTTCCTTACCTGATGGAAAACATCACATTGCCCTAGGACAAAAATCTTGCAAGGAGCAGCATTAGTGCAGCATCCTTTTATACATGAATGACATTCCTTTGTGCAACAACATCTTGAACTACACAAAACCCATCTGTTTCATGGGAAAAAAACACTTCAATCTTCCAGAATGTTAACTGATCTTGAATCCATTATATACCCCATTATATTGACCCCTTGCAAATATTAACCAGGTCAACCCTCAGAAAAACGTCTCACAGAGATGAGAAAGAGAGGGGAGATCACATTCTGTTTTCTGCATTCATTAAGGATGATATAATGCCTTTTAGATCTCCCACTAAATATGCCATGAAAGCATTTTTCTACTGACTGAAATTTCTCTTTGGCTTACTGAAAAGTATATTCTAATTTGTATATGTTGTTCTGAATCAAATCCTGATATACCTGCACCTGTGTGCTTCAACACTGGAGCCTCAGAGTGAGCCATCAGGTGTCCTGACTATCCAGACATCCAAAGAGCTCAATATATTGGACAACCCAACATCCAGAAATCCTGACAAATTCACAGTATTTTCAAATCCATACAGTCAAAATATCCAAGCAGAGAAAGAGGATGTGTTCTGGAAAACCTGGGTGCCCAACAGTTATCAGAGAAACCATTATGTGGTATTTGGAAGCAACACACTAGAACAAATTCATTGGCAGAAGCCAAGTTAGGTTTGATACTAACAGCTAAAAACAAATGGGAAATGACAAAACACAGTAGATAAAGTATGTTATACTGCAAGAAACTTGGCTTTTCCTAGGGGAAAGAGACTTTGATCCCCTCGTTGGAGAGCCTCAACCATCGTAACACAGCTCTACTCACCTATACATAATCAAGTATGCTGGTGTGCCTCCTAGCGCATAACAAAAGCCACTTATGACTTGTATTACTGTATAATAAATAAACTTCATTGAGCAATCATCACTTTTTGGACATTGTCCCAAGGTGACAGAGTTATTTCCTGACCACGGACTGCTGGCTTCAAGACAGCTGCAGTTATGGAAGACCTGGAAGACACAGAGCAGATTTGGTAGAACATTTCTCAGGCAATGAGGAATCCTGACCTCAGGCATAGGCAGAGTCTGAAGCCTTCCTAAGCATCCTCTTCTTTAAACACTGTAAACACTTTGAGTTGTTAGTTTCCCCCTTCTTGTGTTCAATCCACAAAATCCTGTAGCCAGAAGTAAATACTTTAGTGACAGTGGCCCAATGACTTGTTTTCCCAGAATGCATTATGCTACTGAATCTCTGATGTTAAATGGAAAGTAAGTTAGTAAAAAAAACACCGAAACTGGAGCAGGATCTTACCATGTTCTTTCCATGTCCCACCGAAGCTGTGCACCCAGCCAGACATGCTGACACGTATGTCAGTCCGTTGTCTCCACACGCGGGATCCCACACATTGGTGGCACATTTGCAGTCAAGATTGCAGTCAGAAAATATGGCATTTTCATGGTATGGAATGGGTTTGCTTAGAAGTTAAGTTGAGACAGGAGTAAGAACAACTTTTAATTCAGCACTGAGGTCAGGTTAGACCTTTCTATGTGGCAGTGTCACAGTTCTGAAACCTACCTCATAAGACGAGGACGTACATTTTAATTTTTGAGTCTCTGAAATGCTGATCTCTTTCCTTCAGATTTCATCTCACTCACACTGATATTAAAGTGATCGCTAGATTAAGAATGTTATGACAAATAAAAGTGCTGCTACTGATTTTAACTCCCAGGTATAGACAGAAAAGAAAAAGCTGAATGTCTTTAAGAGGTCAGCTGTACCTAGAGCTAGAAATAGATAACACAACCTTATCAAGCACTTTAGCTGTTGGTAGAAATGCACTAATGATAGAAACTAGACTTCTGAGAGCATGTGCCGATCCAAATGCTAGCATTTTGCTGAGCCCCTTGGAGAGTCAACTACTAGTGCACAGCCCCTGTTCTGGTATTTTTATTCACTCAAAGAAATAATAACAGCTTCTATCTTTTAAACCCTTGTTCTATCTTGACAGGAGAAAATGTCTTTGGTAGACGTAAAAGCCTTGTTTTGTTTTACAGGAGGCTGAGAGTCTAGTATGCTAGAGACTTTCCATATCCACACAGGATGTGCTAACAATGTACATATTCTTCATCTTTTTACTGGGTCTGAGTAAACTTTGCAAGAAATTTGTTTCTGATGTAGAGATGGGACTGTGTGGAACAGCAACATCACTCCCACAGCAGCCAAACAACTGCATTAGTAATGATGAAATTTTGCTAATGTGTTTCTAACTAAAGCACAGTGTTGCACTTTTGTCAGGCTACACTCTGCTGATAAACAAAAATATGACAACGACACTTGGTGTTATTTGCTTCCTTAAGCATTTCAAAAGCATGTTTGTATTTTAGCTCTGATGTCCTCGTACAGTATTTGAACTACTGCTGCCGTAGACAAAAATATTTTCTTCATTTTATACTTACCCATCGTATGACACTGTCATTCCTGCTACCACATGTTTCTCACAGCCAACAAAGAAGTGCAAGAGAGTGAAGGAATAGGCAAAAAATGACATGGTAAATGCAAACTTGGTTGCTCCCATGATGCCCATTTTATACTTTTTCATTATGAGCCCTCCCAGGAAAATTCCAAGGCCAACAGGTGGTAAGGATGTCAATCCTGAAATAGATTATTGAAGAGGAATGTTAAGTTAGTCACACTGGGTTTAAGAGCCAAACTCTGTCCGTGAGTTGATGTCCCTGGTAACTGTATATTGCAATGGCTCTAGGTGGCTTTCTGCTCAGCCTAATCGTTGGGTTGCATACGCTATTTTGAAGTGCTCAACTCTCAAAACCTACTGCATGCCCAGCCAGCTGACAGTGTTCTGCTCACAGTTCGATTACAGGGTACCCCTTATTCAAATGTTGCAGAATTTAAAACTCCCACACACCATTCTTTGCATTTTTTGGGGTACCCTTGCTATAATATAATAATCAAATTAATATAATACTATATAAGTATTATAATGTATACTTTACTGATAAAGATAAAGCTAAAGAGAAAGAATATAATATGATATAATTATTTATTCTGGTCCCATAGACACCAAAGTTAGTTTATATGCTGTTTTCCTACAATCCAAGTTCTGGAGAGACCGCCGTTTACACCAGTCCACATCGGTTCAAGTGATTCAATCCCAGAAAAGGATGCCAGAACTACTTCCCATTCACCTCTTATAAAACAAATTGTCATTGCAGTGTAACTCACCTATTAGAAAGTTAGATTTCGATGTAGATTGTCCGTACTGCTGCTCCATGTACTTTGGCTTGTAAGTCAAGAAACCAATAAAGCTACTGAACTGTAACAGTGAGCAACACAAAAGCGTGAAGTACATTCGATTACTCAATAGTTTTTTCAGGGAGATATAGAAATCTGAAAGAAAGGGATATGTAAATTGGCTTTGAAAGATACATGAAATAATTACAGGTGAGTAATCTATGACATTAAGGGCAAAATCCTTTTCTGAGTTGTCAAAGAGAAGTCATACTGATCTTTATTTGCTTGTGAGTGTCTGAAAGAAAAACCAGGGTGTTGAAAAGCTTCACATGTTGAGATAATGGGAACGAATCTTAGAAGAAGAGTGAATTGCAGATTAAGGCCTGAGTCCTATAATGAGGTATGTACGTGAAGACAAAACGGTTCCACACAGCATAGATTTCTTTCAGCTTACATGAATACCATCAGTTTCAAGGCAAAGTGACTGGTGCCTTTGCAGAGATGCCTGATGGCGTGTCTTCCATTGGGATACGAACTTCTGCAGGACAATTTTTTGTTAACAAAAAGCCATGTCTTTCCTCACCTTTCGCCCCCTTTCTTGGCATAAGGACTGCACAATCAGAATTCAAGCCTACCATGTTTTCCTCAGGCAGCAATACGCTTCAGAGTCTCCATGAGCTCTGTGAGGATCAGAAAAATAATTTGGCTTTCCATAACACAAAAGGAGTCTTCTAATGCTTTCTTTAGGTCTCGATGCAGAAACTACTCAAATTTCTAATGCAGAGTTTCAGAGGTAGATGTCACTCAGGTGACATGCAGAACCTCACCGTCTTGAAGAAACTCTTTGGCTTCTCATAATATTTACTGGATACCTCCTTTCCTGGGGATAGCTAACTCATTTACAATGAAGTGTAGGGGAGGTAAAATGTTCTGTAGAACTATCACATTTCTACTGTACATTGTGCTAATTGCTTTCCATAATTTCACAACATACAAAACACTTGCCTTTCAGCATTGTCAACAACTTAGTTGGCTTAGGTTTTGCAGGAGGAAGTGTCTTCCTCATGACTCCCATATTTTCCAGGGGACTCGATGAAGTTTTGTCCTTATTGGCTTCTGATGGCTTTTTCAGACTCTTTGGCAGGAAGCAAAATGGAATAGCAGCTAGGAAACTGAGCACTCCACCTATTAGAAAACCAAGCCACCATGCACCCACCCAGCGGGAGTCCTGTGGAGTGATAGTGATGGTTCCTAGAATCCAGAGAAACATAATCAAGTTACTTAAGTGAAGAAGGAACTTCCCACACTTTATCTGCTAAAACAGCTATACTTGTACAATGGCTGAATTTCAGCAGTAATGACAACCATCTAGTAAGAAACCTTCATGCAGTGAATACATCAAAACTCACACTCTCAATGATGTTATGTTTCATCCCTCTGCCTACACCTTATTCAGAGTGTCATTTTGTGGCACACATGACAACACGGAGGCCCTTATCCAGCACATAGGGAACTAAGAGACCAGGAAACACCATCTCAGAGGTGGTCTCTGCCTCTTGAAGGAATAGGATGCAGGACCATGGCCATCACTAGCGTGGATAGCCCTGCACCCTCTGTCATTCTGTAGATAAGGTTCCATACATGTGTTTTCTTTTCATTCAGATAAGCAAGAACTGGAAAAAAGGGTATAGTGTATCACAGACATCACACGAATAACAATTAATATAAAATGCCCAGATGAAATGCCATCCAGGAATGCCATCCAAAAGGACCTGGGAAAGCTTAAAAAGAGAGCCCATGTAAACCTAATGATGTTCAACAAAGCCAAGTGCAACATGTTGCACTCGGATTGGGGTAATCCAGGATATGCATACAGACTGGGAGAGGAACTCATTGAGAGTGGCTCTGTGGAGAAGGACTTGGGAGTCTTGATGGTCAAAAAGTTGGACATGAGCCAGCAGTGTGTGCTTGCAGCTCAAAAGGCCAGCAGTATCCTGGACTGCATCAAAAGAAGGATGGACAGCAGGGAGAGGAAGGTGATAGTCCCCCTCTACTCCGCCCTCGTGAGGCCCCACCTCATGAAGGTCTGTGTTCAGATCTGGGGTCCCCAGCACAAGAAAGACATTGGAGTGGGTCTAGAGGAGGGCCATGAAAATGAACAGAGGGCTGGAGCATCTCTCCTATGAGGAAATGCTGAGTGAGCTGGGCTTGTTCAGCTTGGAGAAGAGAAGGCTGCAGGGAGACCTCATTGCAGCCTTCTAGTACCTAAAGGGAGCTTATAAACAGGAGGGAAGACTGACTTTTCACATGGCCTGATAGAGATAGGACAAGAGGAAATGGTTTTAAACTAAAAGAGGGGAGGTCTGGATTAGATATTAAGAGGAAATTTTTCACGCAGAGGGTGGTGAGGCCCTGGCACAGGCTGTCCAGAGAAGCTGTGGGTGCCCCATCCCTGGAGGTGCTCAAGACCAGGTTGAATGGGGACCTGGGCAGCCTGATCCAGTGGGTGGCACTTCCCATGGCAGGAGGCTGGGACTGGGTGGGATTTAAAGTCCCTTCTAACTCAAGCCATTCTATGACCCTGTGATTCTAAATTCACCAAAACTGTAGAAGTGGTGTGCTAGCAGAATCTTCTCATTGAGATCACAACTTAGAGAAACTTCGTTAGTCTCTGAGTGTTCTTGTTAGTAATTTTTAAAATTAAACATATATTTTAATCCTTTAAATCTAGAGGGAGATTCTAAAATATGTTCCTTGTCTAATTCTACCTTCACCCCAAAAGCATCCAGTAATTTAATAAAATTATAACAAAGTATATAAAACAATTAATAAAAATAATATAAATAATGTAAACTAAAAATAATTGAATGAATACAATTAATATTTTAAAAAACCTTGTCTAAATGTATAGAGGAATCTTTTAGCAATAAGTATTAGCTCACTTGCACTTTGCCTGTTTTGCTTACCTAAATCCACAAATCCAATATCCACATAGAGTTTTGCACATAAAGATCCCAACAGGAAACCAAACATTGGGCCGAGCATGGCTATTGTGTGCAAGCATCCTGAAATTATAGTGAAGCAGACAGTAGTACCTTTTAGTGGCTGAATGTTTTCTTTTGCAGAGGATAATCAACCTCTTTTACTAAGAATCTCTCAGTTTACTTCACGTTGAGATTACCTACATATACAGGAACATTCTCTTCTTTAGCAAAATCATCAAGGTAAGAGATGCCCAGTGGTGTTATTGGAGTCTCACCAATTCCACGTAACATGTTTCCCAGTAAGATATATATCCACATATATGATGGTGGCTCTTTCTCACAGGCTGTAGATAATGAAAGGTTACATTTTCATAATAGAATAGTTTAATGGGAGATAGTGACAAATCACAGGAAATTCAGCACATAATTATAACTAAGTATTTAAGGTATTAACAGCGTTCTCCTTATGGAATATTAATGAGAGGCTGTCAACCTCGTATCTTTTAATCATCTTTTAATATCACTTTCCTCTACCTTCATTGTATCCACTTTCTAAAGATACAGGTAAGTTACACCCATCAGAAAAAAGTGCCCATGTAAAAAGAAAAGGCAGACTGATATTATTGTAGCTATATTATCTGGCACATAGCATGAGAAGTTTGAGACTGTTGGTGAGCACGACTTGGCTGTCTCTCTACACATTTCCCATGCAAAGCAACTTGTATAGCAACTTTATTCCATATTGTAAGATCAGAGAAATCTTTATTTTCAATCACCTCTGTAGAGCTTCACTTCCTTTCATGATGTCTCTTCCAATTCCCAATCCCCAGACCTGGGTAATTGAATCCCTTCAGAAATCTCTTTGCAAACAGTCTCATCATCTCCTTCCATGTTAGGATCATTTTATAGAAATTTGAAAGTGTGAAAACGTGGATCTAGGTCCTAGTAATTTCTGTTTGCTGGATGTTTCTTCTCCAGATGAAATGCACGAAGTGCACTGAAGTGTTGGTAATGTTCTCAGGAAGGTAGAGACAGAAGTTAGAAACCTAACTGGGATTCTTGCACTAGGCAATGATTTACTCCATGTGTAACCAAAGATAAAACAAACTCCTGTATTTGTGCTTACACTTACGGTTCCTTACCAGAGCGGGAGGCCGCCAGCAAGGTTTCATTCACATCTTGATGTGCAGAACAGGGATTTATGCTTGAAGTTGAGTTGGCTGAAGATCTTGTGTCTGATGCTGTCTCATATTTATAACTGAAAATATAAAATAGTAGATTTAGAAGCAGGATTCTGTGTGGAAATGCTAACGCAGTAGGGAAGGAATAACTTGAACACTGTTTCCCTAAAAGTATTTTTGTTTAAAAATCAAGTCAAAATTCTGCTGAAGGAGCAAGAAGAAAGATTATTTAAGCATATTTTAAAAATACAGAATACCAAAAATGAAGAGTAAATAAAACTTAGAATCACCCATCTGGAAGAAATAACATTTTAAGGTGGAAATTTCAAAAGGGCTTTTGAAAGTAATTCAGGTAGGACTGAATTTCTGCTGTCAACATTTAGGATCTGATCCAAGTGAGATCCCTATCCTGACCACACTGTCAAGGAGAAAAAGAAGAATCTGTGGAGTACGAGTTTCCCTTTTTATCTTGGATATGTATTTCTGGGATCATGGGGAAGAAACAAGGAAGGCAGTAGTCATCCTTGGGAGATACCTATTTAGAAGTTATTGGGCACTGGATTTAGAAAGAGCTGTTCATAATAGCAGATGGATAAAGATAGTCTCTAAATGACACTCTTTAGCTCTGTATGTGGGGAGCAGAGCAGTGCTATGCACAGTCAACTGAGCTCAGGTGCTGGAAGTTTTTCAGCTGCTTTAGCAATAATTCTTTTCCTAGACATGAGCCTTGCTGAAGTGCAAGTGCAATGAGTTTAGGCAGAACAACATGGTAAAGCACACAGTATGCTTCTAGGAAACGGGGTGACTCCATTAGACCAGATAGGCTTATTTTTCAGCTTGAAACAGAGTGTTCATCTCAGGAAACAGTGCAGAATAGTTGCCTTGTAAAAATTCAGGCCCAGATTCATCAGACACTTTATGAGTTTCCCAGTGTAGATGAGCTAGATGTGCAGCTTGGCTTAAGCAGAGGAAAATACAAGTTTGATGCTAGTGCAAGATCTACCATCATGACAAAATATATTCTTTAAGTTTCTTTTCACATTAATGTAGCAAAAATTATTCTAATACACTTAAGAGAGCAACAGAAATGTGTTTCCACTATGCTATCATATCAAAGCCATGGCTAGAAACATTGCATATAACCAAAATACAGTACTTCTCTGAACCTAGAGAAGATGCTAAGAAATTAGTTCAACCAGCCATGGAAAATCAGTTTTACCAAACATGAGCATGGGCATGCAGGAATGCAGGGAGGAAGGCTAAGGCCCAAGCGGAATTAAACCTGGTGAAGCAGGTCAAGGACATCAAGAAAGGCTTCTTTAAGTATGTCAACAGCAAAAGGAAGACTAAGGAAAATGTGAGCCTGCTGCTGAATGAGATGGATGCCCTGCTAATGAAGGACACCGAGAAGGAGGAGATCCTGAATGCCTTCTTTACTTTGGTCTTTACTGCTGTGACTGCCCCTCAGGAATCTCAGGCCTTGGATATAAGACAGAGGGTCTGAGGAAAGGGAGACTTCCCCTTGGTTCTAGGGGGATCTAGTCAGAGATCATCTAGGCAAACTCAGTGTGCATAAAACTGTGGGTCCCAATGGGATGGACCCACAAGTGCTGAGGGAGCTGGCAGAAGTGATTACCAAACTGCTCTCTATCATCTTTGAAAGGTCATGGAGAACAGAAGTGCCTGAAGACTGGAGGAAAGCCAATGTCACTCCAGTCTTCAAAACAGGCAAGAAGGAGGATCCAGGAAACTACAGGCCAGTCAGCCTCACCTTCATCCCTGGGAAGGTGACGGAACAATTTATTCTGGATGTCATCTCCAAGCAAGTGGAAGAAAAGAAGGTTATCAGGAGTCAGCATGGTTGCACCAAGGGGAAATCATACTCAACCAGTCTGGTAGTCTACTATGTGTACTTACTATCCCATGAAGAAATGAGGCATTGCTGTCAAAAAACTTCCCAAAGCCATAGTAAAGCATCCAACAGCAATTACTTTGGGCCGATGAAGTTTAGCTCCAAAGTAGCTTACAAATGCAATCACCAGCAAATTACCTAGAAGGTAATGAACCAAAATTAATACCTGATGCTGTGTCTCATATTCCTCTGAACAGTTTGCTGCATGTTATGGAATACTATTACCCATCTCGAAGCTCCCATCGACAAAGCCAGCGGTAGAGGATGGAAGGTCAAACCTTCGTTCAATCTGTGTGATGGAACTTTTCATGATTGTACCAGACAATGCTTTGCTGAAATAGCTGAATGATAAAGCAGCGAGAAACACCTGAGGGAAGATTAAGATAGAAAACAGGAGGTAGGGGCAGGAAAATGGGTCACATAGAAATCAAAATATTTTTAAATCTGCATGGAACAATCATTATGATGCACGTTTGTTACTCAAACTGCAGTAACATCATAGTGTGTGAATTTTCTTGTACTCTGGGTTATGAGAGTGGTGCTGGGATGTGGTCATTGATGTTTGCTCACTGCTCAGCTTTTTCTTGCTGGAAACGGCTGGTGCTAGGTGCTGCTCCAGAAGTTCCCACTTGCTTTACTTTTATGTTCAGGGTTGTAACAGCGAGCTTAGTGATCAGAAAGCCTAATCTGACCTGTGTTGTAAATTAGAGGTATTCCAAAACAGAAATCCTGTGGACTGTAGAACTTAAATTTGGCAGACAAAAAGCTGGGGGCTGCTTAACTTACTGACGTCCTGTGGTTAAATCTATGAAAAAGCTGAGGCCCATGTTGAGCAGTCAAAATGGTGAGATTTCTAAATGTTACAGAAATGTAAAATTTGTCACAGATGAAATACTTCATTTAGATTTAATGAAACTAGTCTCACCTAAAATTAATCTCCGCTCCAGTTATTTTCTATTTGGGTCACATGTCACTTATTTTATGCCAGTTCATAACTGGTTCTAACTCAAGCATATAGCTAGCCATGGCATAAAAATGAAGTCTTTGTACAAGATTTTATGATATCCCTGTATGTAGAAAGCAGTACAGATTGATTTGATTTAATCAGTGACCAAAATGTATCAAATTATGTGTGTTACGTCTATGTCATTTGCATACCTTATGTCTGATAAAGGAAAGCTTGACATTCTCTGTAATTTTATAGTTGCTTCCACTAATACACATTGTGACTTTTGCAAATAAAAATGTATTTGATCAGAAGTTAAACTAAGTTTGTTTAAATATTGTCTAGCTATTTCAACATAATCTAAAAACAAATAGACTTGTTGCTCAGTGGGTAAAAGTTCCAATACACAATACAACATTGAGTAAGTAAACAAAAGTAAATATAAGTTTAGACTTTGCAATTTTATCTACTGTAAGAAGCAAAGTCAAGCACATGCTTAAAAATAGGTATATTTAATTTCTTTTGGTGTAGGAATGAAGAGAAAATTTCACAAGTGCAGGCTTTTCCTGACATGTTTTAGATTTCCTGAGCTCAACTGACAAAAAAAGGTCTGTAAGAACCACCTTTCTAGCCTTGCACTGATAGCAGTGCTATCTTGGAGGTTTTGACTTAAGTCACAAACTGCTGATAAGCATGAAAACAAAAAACAATGACTTTTAGTCATTTTGGACTTGAAAATGCAATTCCCTTGTAAACATAAAATATTTGGCGAGACATTGAGATTGAAGAATAATTTCTCTTTTACCACCAAAGTATTTTGTCTATTAAACTCTAATTGTCATAAAATCTTTCACAGAAACACGCAGACATAGATCCACAGGCTTACAGCATTGCCCATGTGTATGATAGCAAAGTTAGCCTTTATTAGTCTTCTAGAGTTCTCAGGTTCTACTTTTTCAGGTGTGTGTGGGTGGCAGATATAAGACAGATAAAATAAGAAATATAATGAACTTCACCTGATATTCAGACCAAACCGCTATGGATGTTTCAGAATCCTGCAATTA
This sequence comes from Penelope pileata, assembly GCA_013396635.1. Lineage (NCBI taxonomy): Eukaryota > Metazoa > Chordata > Aves > Galliformes > Cracidae > Penelope > Penelope pileata. Next base: position 173,287 of record WBMW01000977.1, read on the forward strand.
CCTATTCTTTTTTCCATTAATTTTTCATTATATAGAACTTTTCATAGGGACAAATGTGTCCCTGATTGCAGCTCCACAGAGTCTATGGGATTTAATCTGACATGAAGCTGGCTGAAGAACTAGTGAAACATATCAATGCCACAGGAAATCTTGCCCTGTAGTATTTGCACTTCAGCTAGAAGCAGTAGATTTTAAAGACATTAACACAAAAGCAAAATTCTCTTCAATTTACTAGCTTTGTTCAGTCTGTTCTTCCTGTTCTTCCTGTGCACTCCTGAAACTACCTGTGGGAATCAGTGTACTGTTTGATGAATAGCCCTGGATGAAAGTCCTGGAATATGAGTCATCTCACCCCATTTTGGCCCTAAAAATGGGTGTTGATAGCAACCTCTGGACATCAGTGTACTGTAGCCACCAGTTTTAGGATGCTTCAAGTCTTCTACTGGAGAGTGCTACCTCTCTTCAGTAACAAAAATGGAGACCTAACTATGAGTAACTTGAGAGTAAACATGTTAGGTCAGCACTTTTTATTTTTTTTTAGGATAAAGATAAGATCCAACCCTTCCCTGCACCTCTAAGTGTGTATTTAGTTCCAGAAAAGATAGAAGGAACAAGAATGAAGTAATTCATAATGTAAATCTTGAGCAACATTTCTTAACATACAACAGTGGTGATTAATAGCGATATTGATAAGCACCAAACCTTCAAGCCTGTGCAACAGGAAGTCTTCTTTTTGACTGGTAGATTTTCATTTGCTTCATTATCCAAAAGCTGGACAGGTTCTGCTTCCTGGTTTGAGTCATCGATATTGCTGGATTCAGTTTCCACTGTCATGGCTGATTTCTCTGCTGAGTGATCTGAACCCAGAAGAAAAAGATAATAGATATAAAAACACATATGCCAAAGTAGAAGTGTTTGAAATTTTTTCTGATGAAATAGCAGCTGATGTGATGAAATGGAATCTTTCCATTGGAAGTGTTTTGGTTCAATGACTTAGGTGTTTCAAAGTGTGTATTTGTTTAAATTCTGAAATATCTTGTTTGGATATCTTTCTTTTAAAGTGACATGTTTCTTCACTCTCCTCACTGCTTCTACACCTCATCCACCTTATTTTCTGTCTAGAGTGATTTCTAATGCTAAAAAGACTGTTTCCACAAAAGAGTAAGAAAAGAAGTAAATTAGAGAGGTCAATATAACATCAGTGCTGAAGCACAGGAAGTACTAGGGAAGCGCTGAATTTGTGGGCCTAGTGGCTTAGGACTCAATCAGCATTTTGGAAAGGCCCATGTAATAACACTGTGCCATCTCATTTGCCCTTTTGCACTGATCTGCTGGAAACAATTCCTGATGACAAAAAATGCAGTTAGTTTATCTATCTGACTACCTTTAAGGAGCTTATATGGCTTTTCTTCTTGCGGTGTTATACAGGGCGTTGTTTGTCCCCTTCTATCTGCAGAAATCTGACTATGTTCACTGACACTTGAAATCCTCTGCAAATCAGCCATTCAGGAGAACTGCACCAGTTTCCCTGGGAAGAGCACACCTTGTATTCAAAGAGGAAAAATCATTTTCTCCTGTGAAATAACATTTTTTTGGTTGAAAGATTAGTTGCATGATTAAGTTGGATTTGGTTTTATTGTAATGAATACTATATACTTCACCTTTCTCTTTTCTATTATTTTTAATATTTGTATTTGAGAGATGTAAGCAAATAGAAAGGAGAATACTTCAGTGAAATACTGTAAGGGAACTCTACATATCTATTTGCAAAGTTTATTTAAAGAAGGAAAACACTTGCCCGTTTGTGCAACTCCAACTACAAACAGAACAGATTTCTGAAGGAAGATCCAGATGACATTGAAGAGCCCCTTGGAAAAAATGGATCACTTGAAACAAAGCCTTCTTCAGATCTGCAGATCTTGACACTCAGAGGAGAAAGGAATATTGGCAATAATGACCCCAAATCATAGCTCACAGGAACGGATTTATTTCACCTTTCACAGTGCTCTCCTCATTCTAGAAAAGAATGAGAATGATAGAGAGGGGAGGAAACTCATACAAAGAGAGGTTTTCCATGGTTGAATGGAGCTGAAAAAAGTTGGATGAACATTTTCAGTGCTGGAAAATGTCCATCTGCATTTGCAAATTGCTCTGCTGCAGTCTGCATGGCAGAGGAAAACTTTTCAGAACATTTAAAGGGTAGGTGTCTCTCTAATGCATGATGGTGAAGAATGAATTTCTTCACTTAGATGGAACAGGGTTAAGACCTAAGGATGTTTAAAACATGTAGGCAAAAGAGATTTAAACAATTTAGGAGCTTCTTTGGCTTAAATTAATGAGCTTGTCCTTAGGTTTTAGTGTTGGCCTTTCCTTTCTCACTGCATGCCACATTCTTCACTCATGCAAGTACCTCTGTTTCTGTGATTGTGCTGTAAGTCTGGGTCAGAATACAGATCCACAAAAAACCCCAAAACTTTTCTTTCTCCTTGGCTCCTCTGACAAATAGGAACAAGACTTGGGGAAAGGATTTCCTCGTATCTACACAACTACCAGCGGATATCATTGTGAAATAAGATTTTCAGTGCTCAGAGAGCACACAAATGCTTATGAGCACCTTGTCCTACGGAATTTAGCTGTCTCTGTGTAATGGGAAGATATTAGCTTCTCCCTCTTACGAGGACACACAAACCACTACAGTCAGATGCTGGGATGAAAAAGTCATTATTGGCAATGGGGCTACAGAAGTAGGATTTTGTAGAGCTTGAAGGTACAACACAATGTAGAAACTGAATATAAGGAGAGAAGGAGTGAAGGTGAAGAAACATATAGATAGAAATATGAGATAAAGTAAAGAAAAGATAAGGGCAGCTAGGAATCCAGAAATATAACTATGTCCAGATACTAGGAGACCATCCCAGTGAATGTTTCAGAGAGAGGTTGTGAAGGCACAGGAACAGAGGATGGATTGAAGTGAGATCTGTAAGTATCAAAGGAAAAGTTAAGAATTTAGAGGTAAATAGTTAAAAAGAGACATCCAGATGTAGATGTTAGAGTATCAGGCAAGAAAAAGTATGATGAAGAAAAAAAAATTAAGTAAAATTCAGCTTCTGGTAGCAAAAGCTGCCTGATGCACAGAGAAAAGTGTGAAGACACCTAGAAGATGGTAGTTCATTCCTCCACAGATCTGGGGAAGGAATCTCAGGAAACAACAACGATGACCAGCTCCTGTCAGTGGAGACTGACACATCTTATTGCTGCTTTGCACAGGTACTACTGGAGAAGGAGCTGCTTTTGCTGGGGAAGAATAGGAAAGCAGAGAGGAAGTGAAAAGATGATACAGCTCATGCTGGAGAAATGTCAGAGTGAACTACGTGCAAAGATAAACACTTGGAGATGCTGGCAACATCTGCTGTCCTCAGTTAACCTTGACATAAATGGAAATCTATTGAAGACAGAAGAGATTAGGGCTGGGAAAATGCCATACCACAAGAAGATAAGGAAAAAAAAGGTAAAACGATTTGTTATTGATATCTACATGAATTAGCTATTGAGCCTCAAAGTTTTGATTATTTATGAAGTTGGCGTTCCAGATTTATTTCACTAGTGTTTTTTTTTCCGTCTTTAATAAATCAAGGAGTTGGTTACAAGCAGAGGATCAAATATGCATCGAATATGTTAATTCAGTTATATAACTTCTCAAAAATTGTTACACTTTGTCTGCACAAGCCATTCTGCTGTAGTAATAGCCTGAGACATTTGCATTTGCAGAAGGGCAAGATCAGTCAAATAACACTTTAGGTTAGTTAGGTAGTCTCTTAACGTAAACAAAAATCACCTTCCCCAAGGAAGGAAACAATACTCTTTTCAAAAGCAAACACAAAGCAAGCAAGCAAACATACAAAACCAAGTAATATAGTGAGGATGAAATTTAATACTTTTCTAGTTCGGTTTTCAATCGTACCCAGGGAACGTCTGATGAACAGCTAGTTACACTTCATCGGTCCTGTGCTCCATACAGAGTTTCTCTACTGAGAAACACTTCAGGTGAGAGAAGTTAAATGTCTTAGTTGCTAATCAGTGTGGATCATACGTGTTGGTGGGAGGAGAGATATTTCACACCATCATGGGAAGCATATGGCGCTCCTTGTAAACCTGTTCCAGAGAAACAGCAGTCCTCTGGAACAGCAAGGCACAGCCACAGGCTTCTTCAGTGCTTCAGAGTGTACAGGCTTACATGGACAAGCTATGTTCCTGCAAGGTAAATCTATTTCTTAATGAACATTAAAAAAAAAAAAATTGAACTTGGTTTTCCAGTTCCTGATTATACGTAAATTAAAGTGAATAAGAGCATGAAATTAAACACCTTAGCATGAAAAACAGATGATTAGTTTAAAAAGATCAAGACAATTGTTTGCTATGGATTTCATGGATATTATGAATTTAAAATAAAATTTTCAGAGAAATTCTCATAATCCGACAAGGACATTAAGTTCCTGGGCTGTTTCTTGCTGTGGCTGCATTCTCAGTAGTTGTACCACCGCTCAATAGACTACAATATCACAAATAAGAACAAGATTTCATCCAGCAGTTTATGGAACTGTATTATTTTACACTAACTGCAATGTTAATCCAATTATCTTATTGATTCTTAAAAACATTAAGGTTTCATAGTAAGACCTTTTAAATTAAGGTAGTATGTCAAACGAAAATCACAGAGTAGTGCAGGCCTAAATACTTCTTGCACTGTTCTCAACATATGAAGATTACTGATCACAGAGACACATATAAATCCATCATGTTATCACTAAAATGTTAACATTTACAACCAGATTGTTAGCAGTGTAATTGGTCACAGAAAACACAGCGAGTACTACACAGGTAATGTTCATTAGCTACAAACACTAAATGGCAACATTGCACAGTTAAGACAAACAAAAAGAATATTAAAGAGGTTCCTACCTAGGTTCTGTATCCGCAATATCAGCAGTTATACTACCACACAAATGTTCAAAAGTCAGAATATTCTCTCCTTAAGCAAGGCTATGTTGGTACTTAGTACAAGAATCATTAACTTCTAACACAAACTATGGTTTAGGCAGTTTTAATCTTGTCTCCTCCCAGTTCTGCCCTCTGTTAAAGGTCCCAAAATACATGTTTATTTACAGTGGTCAAAAGTTAATTAGGTAGAAAATGTGTGTCTTCTATTCATACACCCTTTTGTGAAACACCTATTTTCATGAGCTTATTGAGTTTATAAATTCAAGTGGTTCACACCTTCATGATATTTAAAATGCAGTGTCCCAACTTCAGACATGTTCCTGCTTACTAATAGCTAAAATGTGTTTGGATAAGATGTTTCATTTTCCTAGTCTACAGCTGATGTCCATTCATCTAAGACGTGCTAGAGCCAGCCAACGATCTGCAGGAAAATATCACGCATTCGGTGTATTGAACAAACCGTGTGTTCAAGAAACAGTAGAGCTTTGAAGAACACTCAAATTTATATCTAAGTGCTATTAACAACACAGGCAAACCCAGCCTGAAAGTGTATTGGGTCTATGTGTACTTTGGATCAGCCCTTTGCCTACTTACAACTCTAGTTCAAGGAAATCTGAACTGAGTTCCTGATAAGTATTTTATTTGATCATGCTCTTGTTGGATTGTGATTTATTCCTAAGAGTAACTGTAGTTAAAAGAAAAGTCAGTTTTAAAACACGTAAACAATGACTGCTGTCTACCTAGACGTTACACCAAATGTGCCATTCCTTGCAGTTTGTGCAGCCCTCACTGCCGCTACAGTCAGCTCACCCATTCTTTTACCTGCTATGAATAATTGTATACTACTCAATAATGTTGGCCTTTGGATAGCCTTCAGTACTGTTACCAGATATGTTGCACTGCTCTTGGCTTTTACTTCTGACGCTTAGCTACGCAGTTCCCTTTACGTTTCTAGAACAGGATACATTATCATCACGAAAACGGTAATCATCTCAAAAGTATATATGACATGGCAATTCAAATACAAACATAAATAAAATTATAAAATAAGAATGTGAAGATAATTCTGTGTCACAAATATAGCCTACAATCTCGAAACCACCTTTGTGAAAAGGTTACATGGCCTACCTTGCAAACAATAACAATTTGCCCAGAGAAATTGTTGATGTCCCCTCCCTAGAAGTGTTCAAGATCAGGCTGGGTGGAGTTTTGAGCAACATGGTCTAGCAGGAGGTGTCCTTGCCCATAGCAAGGGGGTTGAAACAAGATGATCTCTAAGGTCCCTTCCAACCTAAAACATTCTATGATTCTATTGATTCCCATCCACTTCTAAGGCTACTGCAAAACGTTCCTTCTCTGATACATAGGAAACTTCTTTCAATTTCCAGTCTATGAATATTCATGATCAAATTAAAGCCTGGTTCTGCTCTGGCAAAAAGGGTCCTTTAATATCAAAAGCGATTCTACTCAGTCCAATACTTATCACTTAACATTGATCATAAATAAAGACAGCACACATTTTCAACTTGTTTTACCAAGAAAACATGCTAATCATGTTCAATTGCTTCCCAAAAAATAGACCTTGATTCTGCAAGCACATATTCCAGGTGTAATCTCACCAGTGCCACATTTTGAAATATGATCTATTCCTTATCTAGGGGCTTGCCTTATATATACTAAGATTACATATAACATTTTCAGAAAAGCACTTTTTTCAGGGCGGCTCCTAATTATCCACAATTAACAGATGTACTCAGGGTATTCTCAAAAATTTCCAGCCTGGAAACTTCTACCTTGGAGCAGAAATTCTTGTCACTGGCCACCAACTATGACACTTTCTATTTCACACTGTATTCCACTTGTATTTTGCCTTTCTCAGGTTCATTCCTCGTTTTTTCCCTCTGTGATATCCAGACTCTCCTCTGCTTAACTTTGTCATCCATGTTTGTGCTTTTACATTTATTTTAAAAAATGAAGCTGGAATGTCACACATAATATATTTTGAAATTTAATAACAGTAATGAAAACTGAAAAGACAGACTTGTGTGTAGCTAAGAAGACTAAAATAGATGGTTCTTAATTGCTGGCTTCATCAAAGTTTGGGATGCCTTCCAAGAAAAAATTAATCTCAGAGAAAAATCTTAAAGCATAGTTTAGATTGGAACGAACCTCTGGACCTCATTTGGTCCAATCCTCTGTGCTAAAAGTAGCAATAACTTCAAAGTTTGGTGAGATTGATCTTGTTGAGTCAAGTTATGGATGGAGATTCTGCAGCATCCACTTGGATGCAGTGTCCGCTTGGTCTGACCAACAGCGTCTGACCACTCTCACATGTATATCTGTATGTATATGTACATAAAATAGGAATCTCCTTTGCCGCAACTTGTGTCTATTTTCTCTGATACTTTTGTGCAGGGGTATTGTGTTTTGTGCAGAGTTTGGTATTGTTTTCTGTATAAGCACTTGGTAGGTAGCTAGAGTAAACAATCAGACACATCATCCACTCACCTTGATTCAGTTTGTCGATGTCTTTCTTGTTTTGGAGAGACCCAAATCAAATACAATACTCCAAACGCAGTGTAACAAATGCTGAACAGATGAAAATAATTGTTTTTCCAGACTTTCTGATCTTTTATAGCCATAGCCCAATATGCGATTAGTCTTATAGGCTCAAAGGTGCACTGCTGTCTCGTGTTTAACTCACTGTGCACTAGTACATGAAGGTCGTTTTCTGCAAAGCTGTTTTCTGTCTAGCTGACTCCCCTGGTACATTCTCTTGTGTAGCTTTATTATATCCAACCACTACTCTATCACTGCTCCACTGTGTGCCTATTAATGTCTTCAAGGATAACTTGGTCCATAACCTTGTGTAAATCTCTCTTGGTATTTTATGGATTCCTTTTACAACACCACATGTGCAATTTCATTAAAAAGTCACACATATCCTCACAGCCATCTAATTATGTACTTAGAATTAACTACATGCGAAAGGTCAAAATTCATGGCTCTTCTGCCGAAGTCCTACCTCAGATGTGCGCCTCTACTGTTCTGCCTAGAGGTGGTGTTTCTTCACGTTCTCTTGTGGCATAAAGCAACAACCAGCAAGTTTCTTATAGAATCATAGGATCATTTAGGTTGGAAAAGACTCTTAAGATCATCACATCCAACCATCAGTCTAACACTTCCAAGTCCATCACTAGACTGTGTCCCCAGATGTCACATCCACATCTCTCTTAAATACCTCCTGGGACGGTGACTCCACCACTTCCCTGGGCAACCTTTTCCAATGCCTGTCCACCCTTTCTGTGAAGAAATTCTTCCTGACATGAAGTCCAAACATCCCCTGGTGCAACCTGAGGCCATTTCCTATGATATTCTCTCACTTCTCACCTGAGAAAAGAGACTGACACCCTCCTCACTGCAACCTCCTTTCAAGTAGTTATAGAGCATGATGAGGTCTCCCCTCAACTTACTGCTCTCCAGACTGAACAATGCCAGTTCCCTCAATCACTCTTTGTGTATCTTGTTTTCTAGTCTTTTCACTAGCTTCTTTGATCTTCTCCGAATATGTTTCAGCAGCTCAATATCTTTCTCGTAGTGAGAGGCCCAAAACCGAACACAGTACTCAAGGTGCAGTCTTACCAACGTCCAGTACAGAGGGACAATCACATCCATTGTCCTGCTGGCCACACCATTTCTAATGCAGGCCAGGATGCCTTTGGCCTTCTAGGCCACCTGGGCACACTGATGGCTCATGTTCAGCCTGCTGACAGCCAGAACCCCCGGGTCCTTTTCTGCCAGGTAAAATTCCAGCCACTCTTCCCCAAGTCTATGCCACTGCATGGGGTTGTTATGACCTGAGTGCAGCACCTGACATTTAGCCTCGCTGAATGTCATGTGACTGAACTTAGCCTGTCCATCCAGCCTTCCTACCCTCAAGCAGATCAGCACTCTCACCTAACTTTGTGTCATCCGCAAACTTATTGAGGGTGCACTTGATCCCCTCATCAACACTGTTGATAAAATTATTAAATAAAACTGGTCCCAATACTGAGCTCTGGAGAACATAACTTTTGAACAGCTACCAACCAGATATAACTCAATTTGCGCGTAATGTGGTTAACATTTTCTATTCACAAGACAGGCATATTGGCCCTGGTCTATTGCTCTTCATTACAGGTCCTATGGTTAGTGTTGCATGGCACATATACACAAACAGCTGTTTCCTTATCTTTCCTCCAAGCCGTGTCACAAACTGTGTTACTATACTCTGATCATAGCAAGGTAAGTATTCTCTTTTGTTTTATGGTGTTTTTCAGTGGAGCCTTCTGTTCCCAAGGTTTTCATTTCAGGTTGCCTTCAGACGTATTAACAGACCTACTCAAGATTTTCTTTTTTTTTTTTCTTTTTTTTTTTTTGTTTGCCATTTTATATACAAAATAAAAAAGGCACTGAGTTAAATGCATTCTGTAATTTTGAAGTAGTAGAACCTATAGAAAATATTATACTTTCTTTTTCATATAGTGAAAGGGGGAACAGTGTTCCTTCGGTTTCCTCATTCCAACATATGAATACACCAAAATCTCTCCTTTATTTTTTTTTATTATTATTATTTTTCCTAGACCTCTGCATGCCACTATTTTATAGTTTTTCTGGAATTAAAATATCTTTTATATTTTCCTTTCTGTATGTCTGCGAAGAATTTTTCCATACTCAGACTGCTGTTTTCCAAGCCACCTGTAGAAGCACTCACAAAGTTGACTACTTGAACCATTGATCAAAAAACTAGAATTAGAAATGGTAGAATAGTGATTTTGGATACAAGACTACTCGCGCCTGAAAAAGCAGATCTCATTTTCTTTTTTTTTTCTTCTTTTTTTTTTTTTACTCCAAGCCCTCCCATGTGACTATCACTTAGATTCATGGGAAATGACTAGATTATGGTAGTGAAATCCCCTCAATAAGAACACCAAGTTATCAGTAACTGCTAATTAGTCTTGCGAACAGAAACGATCCTTGCAGAAGCCACACTAAACATCACCTTTACCGCAGGAGCTGGTTGCAGTCTCCTCCAGGCAGAGGGTGGCAGCAGACTCCCAGCAGAAGCGGCTGCCAAGACACACGTTTCAAGGGGTGAGCTGGCAGTAGCAGGGAGCAGTCAGCCAAGCAGAGGCCAACTGCAGTGGATAGCTTTGATTAAGGCCTTTTTAATCTTGGTGCTCTAATCACTAAATAAAGAAAATCATTGGATTTTAAATTTTAACTCTTAGTTAACAAACTAGTTAAAAGGGATAGCGTACAGCTCAGGAAATATTAAGTTACTACATGAGTCCTGAGAATGTGAAAACTTTTATAATAAACAAAAAGGTTTCTGGTGCTCCTATTCCAATGCATCTAGTTGCAACTTGTTATTGTAGAGCTGGCAAGAAAGAAAAGCATGCTGTCAAGCTGATTTGGTGTTGCCAGAACTGTCTCCATTTTAGCAGTTGTCTGAGTCTTGTTCTTTCTGCTACTCAGTAGAGCTTTTGTCTTTCATAAGGACTCACAGACAATTTTGTCATTGATTTGTATCAAATATCTTTCTGAGGAAATGTAGAACTGGTAGTGTTATTTTAACAACATTGATTATTTTTCCATTTAAAATAAATAGGGTAGTCAGTCATGTTGGTTGTACATCTTCTCTCTGCATTCAGTCTTCACCAGTATCTTGTTTGAGAGTTGTTATCATAAACACAAAATTGAAGGTTTGCAAGTCACTGATGAGTGAGAGAACTTAGATCTTAGTGGGAGCTAGTCCATATGTGTGTCACATCATAGCATAACAGCAATGAAAATCATGCATTTGTAGAAGGGACAAGGCCCCCATCACTTTCATATGGTTTGGGATATTATCTGTGATTAGGAAGGATTCGGAAGATATTATGGCTCAAGAAATTGAAAATATGATATAATATACAACATAACTTCATTTAACTGTTCATCTGGCTTGTTACTGTAGACCAGATTTTTTACAAGAATGATCAATTCTTGATTTAAAAACTGCACAGCAGAACAATCTGTAACATCCTGAAAACAGACAGTAGTAGTGAAAAAAAAAGTATCTTTTTTCTAATACACTTTTATCTTGTTTAATTTCCAGGCACTGGAACATAGCCTACCTTTGTCTGCAGAATTAACCCTTTATTGCTAGAAATCTTCACATATGTAAAGGTAATTTGGACACAAAATGCATTTTCTCAACAGTCTATTAGTCTCTTGCTCTGTGGCAGATTTTTCCTGACTGCATAGTACTTTCACAGCTTTTTTTCTATACCAGTCCCTATTTCTCAGTGTCTTCTTTCAGAAGTTCCAAGATCACAGGAGGGGGATCAAGGGGAAGTATTTTACTACCACCTGTATACAATAACCTTTTATTCAAACTTTGCTCAACAGTCATGAGAGAAAGTTTACTGCACTGGTTACCATCACACTGTGCTAATGTGCTCCATTTAATCTTTCAAATCCTTTCCTTGTTTTCTGTCTTCAAAATTCAATGAACTGTCTTAATCTGTGATGAGCACTGGTTAACACACCTCCCGGTGATACTAACCACATGTTGCTAAATGAGCAGTCTTAATCACCATTAAAGGACCCCACCTTTAAATTACTTTTATCATTTTTTATGGCAACTATGGATTTCCTTTCTTCCAGAAATAGCTTAGCACTGGATGAAGGATTTCTTCACGCAGCACTTGGTTAGTGATACTCAAGGTTACCAGAAGAGGGGGTCAGCCTAAGTCGGACTTGTAACTCCCCTGACCAAGGGTTTTGCTGACTGGGGCTGTTCCATGGAAGGGAAAAATCTGGGAGCTGAGGGTGACCCCAGCATGGGCTGTACCCCCAGCACCTGATCAGGGTGAACAGAGCTGTGGCAGCAACAGTCACTGGTCACAGCCTCAGTCCAGTGACCATTGGCCAAAGGCAAAGTAAGAATTCAGGCCCTACGAAAATCGTGTACCACAGACAATAACTCAGGAAGAACAAGGGAGATGGCAGAGCACAGGCAAACATCCAAAATGGCTCAGGATAGGACCAGATGCCCAGGTCTGAGTTGTAATGGGACTCTGGGCTAGGGCTCAGGGAAGTGAATTGGGGCCATCCTGCTATGACAGACAGTAGCCAAGAGAGGATGCTTCAGGAAAGTGAGAGTCAGCAGTACATATGATGTTTCTACTGCTCTCTCAACAGCCCATTTGTTTCAAAATACAAGGCGAGTCTCAAGCAGAACCAGCAGGCGAAGGTAGGCACTTAATGACACACATGGCATTTCCTTTTCATGACCACCCTGTTTCCCTTTGAACCCACATACGTAACATTTCTCTGTGATGATCTCTTGTATCTTATTCACACTGTATAAAAAGTTGACTTATTTGTTTGCTTTGAACACCTACCTTGGTTTGGTGCTCCATGGTACTTGCGTTGGAAGAGATGATGAGCAGCTGAACCCTAACAACGCTTTCCACACCACTTACAGTTCTCCGTGTTGTTACTATTTTTCCACAATAATCAGGCCTAATCTCTTGCTATTGATCATCCTTGTAGCCATATATAATCAGACTTTTTCACGTGCTCTTTCACTGCCCAGGGATAGATGTATATATATATTTATTTTGGCCTGGAACTTCCTAAGGTGGCCTCTATGCTTTAAAAATCTTCAATGTAATTTTTCTTCTTCATCTAATCACTATTTAAGCCTACCTTAACTTCTGACCCTATAGTTCTACTATATGTGAGGTGAAACAGTTCCTCTGTTCATTCGTTTTGTACTTGCTGTTTTTTAATATCCTACTGTGCTCTTCTTGCATTAAACAAGCATGCTTACTTTCTTCTTACTGCTTATGATTCTCAATAATGTTTGTTTATTTACAAATACTTTTAAAATAACCCTGTGACTTATCTACCATGTAGTGCTATGTACTTCATAACCTTAGTTCAATACCCAGCCATGCAGCCAAAGAGACCAGATGTAGCTCCCCTGCGCCTCATTGCCTGCAGCCACTGACCCTTACCTGGCAGGACACCTGGGAGCCCCTGTTTCAGCTCTCCCATTTCAAGGCCACTATCTAAAAGGCTCACTCACACGACAAACAGCAGACTGCATCTGTACTTCCTCTGTCAACTGTATCTTCTGAAGAGATAGGTTTAAATCCTTGACTTCTGCTGAGAAAGGTGCTTAAGCAACATCTCTATTCTTGGTATACCTGCTTGTGAAAAGATTAGGTAGTTCTGTAATGGCACACTGTAAACATCTATCATCAATAAAGCTCTGTAAATCCTATTCTTATGCATCTGCCCCTTCTTGTGCATCCCACAGAAGACACTCAGCATCTACCTCTGGTCTGCAAACTCAGCAAGGCAGCGGAGACAGTTACTGTTGAGATGCAAGTGATGCAGTGCAAGACTGTTTTGCCAATATTATGATGAAGGGTAAAACCTACCTTTCATCATGCACAAAATAATATTAATTGCTCTAATGGATGTAATCTGTAGTGGTGCTGTCACTGTCTTGTTCAGTGCAAGCATTCTTGAGATTTTGTTCTACACTAAGCAACCCTCCGTTGTACTCCCCACCTCGAATTTATTTAATACCAAATATCATAAAACTACAAAAATGATGTATAAAGGGATAATATGACATGTCTTAGTTTCAGCTACCAAATATAATGAATTAAAAGGGAAAGCCCCAAATCACTTGGTCTTTAAATTCATTTTATTGTTCCAAAGCTATGTCTTGTGATAGCTTTTTAAAAAATTAATCATATGTATCTCATATCCGAGTGTTATTACATTGCATAGAATGCATGGAATTGTTCAGTACACTGAGAACTAGCAAGTAGCAAGAAACTGCTGGAAACCTAAAGAAGCTTCATTTTTCATTGCAATCTCTTTTGAACAATACTCTTGTGGAATCAATTGTTGACTGTAATGACAACTTTTATTGCTGTTATTGCTATGCTGTAGCAGATTATGCTTGAAAAGAAATTCTGAACAACAACATTTGATTGCCTAAGTGCTATGGGTTGAAGGCATGGGATGCCCACTGTCTTTATCTGATTTGTCCTTCCATCAAACCCTTTCCTCCTGCCCCGCCCTGGAGACCTTGCAAGGGCGAGCTGTGTGCAAGATCTGATGCAGAATAGCCCTGCATCTCCCAGGCCGCCAAGTCGGGCTGGTAGCATGGCTGAGAGCTGCATTGCAGCCACCCCTCGTACACAGCAGGTAGACAAGGGGCAGAAGCAGCAGTTGCAGCTTGGCAAGGAGCGATGGAACTGTCCGCAGCCACAAAACCTGCTTGATGCTGCAAGCTACACCTCCCCAGCCATGACAAGTACCCTCACTTGAGGGCCATTGACTCAGCAGGACAAATGATGAGCAGTGTTTTCAGAGCTGGACATGCTAAAATGCCTGTATTCCTTGCGTTTGGTATTTACAGTGAAAGTTACAGGAAGGTCAACATTTTCAGGGTGAATACTAAAGTGCTGCTTCACTGATGATGAATTTTTGCCTGGAACACCACTCACTGGATGATGTCGTGGAGATCTGCCTTCCTAAAGCCTGGTCTCCTTTTCTGGCCAGTAAGTTGTCTGAATTAAATGGTCACTATTGACAAAATTATCTTTCCTGCTCTTTGTCACACAGGTGCCTCTCTCCCCATTGGTTGAGAGGGTTTCATCTTGTGGAGTGGACCTCTTCCGGAGAACCCACAGGACAGCAATGCTGAAGAAAACAGACATGGTGCCCAACACCAGTGTCAGCCCCAGGTACACATATCTGAGAGAGAAACAATCAGTTAGAGTCTATCTCAAAGGTGATGCGCGACTAGAAGGCAGCAAGAACACAGCAATACTGCTGAGTGAAGAATGCATTCAAGAAAAGTAGCAAGGTGATGGCTCTGGAGATGAGAACAGGACAGCTCACCCAGCTCACTCTATGGACTGTGGCCAAGAAAGGATCTTAGACATTGTCTGACTTCCTCCTTCTCAACATGCATCAGTGAGAGTAATAGTAATATTTCTAGGGCAATTAATTTTTTACCTGTCTCATAAACAGTACAAGTTACACAAAAAGCATTTGGTTGTATTTCTGCTTTGCAAACATAATGACAGTTGCAATATCAACAAAAATAATAGTATCATTATGCTATGTTACTGATGAGCGCTTTTTTTCTTTTCTTCAAATTTTCAAAACAAGATGCGCCGTCCCCTCACGTTTTTATAGTGGTTTTTTTTTTTATTATTTTTTTATTTTTTTTCCCCAGGGTTGGGAACTCAGCAGCAGACCTGTCCTCTCTTTTTTCTTTTACTGTCGTTATTCCATTCTCATTTTCTGGTAATGTCTTTCAGGAATGCAGTTCAGACAATTACTTTTATCTAACAAGAAATCTACAAAGATAGCAGTGTGCTTTAGGACTTTTGATAATCCAGGCATGATCTGAGGCATCCTTCCCTTTCTTTTTGTGGTCCAGCTCCAGCATGGAGCAGTGTTGAGACTTAATAGCCCTTCCACACACAGAGAATTGCTAAGAAATTTGAGGGGAAGTGGATGTAGGGGGACATTATAGTAGAAAATTGAGATTTTAACTGAACTTTTTTTGGCTAACAGTTTAGTGACTTGCACTAGTATTGAAATAGCGTGGACTAAAAAAAGATTAAAAAGAGAATGTTAAAAACTAAACATTATTTTTTTTTTGCTGGTCAGATTCTTCCATTCAAGATAAAATTTTTCACTCAAATCTTCTGACAGAAATTCTCCTACCAGTGCTGGCAGTACATTTACTTAAAGAAAGCAAATTCAAGAATGAGTGGAGAAAAGCTCTTACCTGAGTGCACTGGAGTCATAGAGTCTACATGCTCCTCTTCCCCCACATCTTTTGCTTCCCCATTTCAGGCAAGTGGTATCTATTGCCACTCCAAAATACACTGGGGCTGGAATCCCAGCTGGATATATTTAACAAATACAGAGGCAAGAAGATTACGTTCCAAGGTTACCAGTTCTGATCTAGGCATGTTAATGTAGAATACTAAGTTATACGTTCAAATAGCGATGACACTTTCACACTATTTGCCAATTTAAGAAGTCATGACTTGCGTTGCCCAAACAAGCACATTTCTTTCCTCCCTACGAGAAATGAGGATGGGGTCTGAAATCAAGCTGATTATCAGAAAGCCTCTTGAAGTCAGCAGGCATCTCTAACAAACGCTGCAGTGAACTTTGACGTCAGGTGTTCCAGTCTGTGCCCAGTGCCTCTTGTCCTGGCACTGGGCATCACTGAAAGAGCCTGGCTTCACCTTCTTTGCGCCCCTTTTTCAGGTGTTTATACACATCAATGAAATCCCCCCTGAGACATCTCTTCTCTGGGCAGAACAGTCCCAGCTCTCTCAGCCTCTCCTCAGGGAAGAGGTGCTTCAGTTATACTAATACAAATTTGCTCCCCTTTTCCTAATTTTTTTTAAAGTCACATAGTATTACCTTGTCAATTAGAAGTTGTTCTTTCCAATAATTCAAGTTTAATTCTAGGATAAATGACTAGTGAGGGGTACATTAAAATACATCTAAGAGTCATCCAAGAGTATGTCTGTACTTACCAAGTACTCTTATTGCCAGTGTATAGATACCAAGTGCAAATGATTTCAAGTGTGGCTTAATGCATCTAAAGAAAAAGTATTAAGAAGAAATGAAGAATTGACTGTGAATAATTTGTAAACAAATAGAAATCATGAGGGGGGAAGGAAACATTTCTTTTCCCTCCTTGATGGCACTGACTTCAACAGAATCACAGAAATATATAAATAATGTGATAAAATCATAGCAGCAACAAGGAACTCTAAACTTCTATATTTCATAGAATCATAGAATCATAGAATGGTTCAGGTTGGAAGGGACCTTAGAGATCATCTTGTTCCACCCCCCCCGCCATGGGCAAGGACACCTCCCACTAGACCAGGTTGCCCAAAGCCCCATCCAGCCTGGCTTTGAATACTTCCAGGGAGGGGGCATCAACGACTTCTCTGGGCAACCTGTTCCAGTGTCTCACCACCCTCACAGTGAACAATTTCTTCCTTATATCTAGTCTAAATCTACCCTCTTCCAGTTTATAACCATTACCCCTTGTTCTGTCATTCTCTATCCTTGTAAAAAGCCCCTTGATATCACATTTTAAGGTGGGACCCTTTAAGACCAGCACTTAGAAGTTACTAATACAGGACAAGAATACTCTTTGTGGAGTCATGCATCGTTGGACGGTCAAATACTGTCTGAAATTGTGGCTAATGACCCACACTAGTAAAAGGTATTTAGGCAAAATATTTTCTTTTCCCTGTGTCTAGGAGCAGCATCACACCTCCTGTAAAGGTAAATCATCCAAATGTCTGTCTGACAGAACAGACCTTTTACATCTGGACATTTCTGAGCTCACACTAAGGGCCCAGCGCAGATGTCAACTCTTCTGGCTGGAGATCAGCCCTGCTCCAGCCTTGGGTGGTTGTCTCACCTAGGTAAGTGGGAGTGGTCAGCCCCAGAATGGCTACTCTTCCTGTCTCTAGTAGAAATAGTATGGAACCACCCCAAATGTGGTGTTTCATCCAGTGTGTCTATTCCAACAAGAGCCTGAGTTCATACTTAACAATTAGTATATGAATAATTCCAGTCACATGGCTGAACTGGGACATGCTTTCTATGTGTGGTGACTAACACGTGCTTCATTGTGCTGACTGATAACACTTCTTCCTGTTGTCTCAGTCATTCCATTCAATATAAAAAACACGCTGAAATTCAGTTGTTACTATGGGTTTAAACATAGCACTTTGGAGTTATGGCCTATGTGCTCTGAAAGCAGGTAAGACT
This sequence comes from Penelope pileata, assembly GCA_013396635.1. Lineage (NCBI taxonomy): Eukaryota > Metazoa > Chordata > Aves > Galliformes > Cracidae > Penelope > Penelope pileata. The sequence goes on from WBMW01000977.1 coordinate 191,167, forward strand.
CCGCTTCCGTAGTAATTCATTACATCAAGAACATCTTCCAAAATAAAGACATTGCAAAACTAGCTCTTTTGTTCCCCACTAGTGATGTTATTTCCCAATGTAGCTGCCAGGACAGCAGTAAGAACCCATATTATAAATGATATTTGGGTCATATTCCCTTAATTTATTGAAATTGCAAAACAACATGAAAGACGTGGAAAACAACATCGAAGAACCGAGAGTCAAAAAAAGCATTGGGTTCCTCTCTTGTGATCCAAGTGCTTTGTACTCTAATGTCCTGATCAAGGATTATCATCATACTGTCTGTTATTCCATGGCTTATATAAGCATTGCCATCTATAAAGAGGTGAATGTACTACGATATTGATCTGGAAGAGCAGTGTTTTTCCTTCTTATTGGATACCTACTACACTAGCTAACTTCAGTCTAGAAGTCCTTTAAACCAAGCGTGAGGACATGGAAAGCCAGAGGTGGAAAACGAAAGAAAAACTTCAGTATTTATCATGTATTTTGTAGGATTTATATCCTCTTCCAGATGGAAAAATAATTGTTTGAGCATTTGTAATATCTTTCCACAGAAACTGTAGTTCTTTGAGACCCTAACTGAGAGCCAGACCTTTCAGGAGATGTGAAAATTCTTAAGGCCCAATCACCTGCTATTAATAGCTTGTGCTTAAAAACCAGCTATCTGAATTGCAGGGTTTTTTCCCTCAAAAACTTCAGGACTTTCCCAAGTTCCCTGGCAATTGTAATTAGCTTAATACTCCTTAAAAGACATTTCAACAAATGACTCTGTCACTGGCTGCAAGCATATTTCATTGATTCCAGTCTTGTAAACCCTTGAAGTAAATGTCAGTAAATCTTACAGGCTTTTAGGGATTTAGCTTTATTTGTGCTCCATGGCAGGTGCAACAATGGCTGCTCATCTAAAACCAGCAAATTGCTTAAGTGCTGGAATCTTAGCAGAGCTGACAACACTGAATAATTTTAGGAACAGATAACTGGCAAAAAAAAAATAACTTAAATGAAGTCTGCAACTTGACCTTGGGATTATTTGTTTCCAAAGAGCTTTCTTTTTTTTTAATTTTTTTTTCCTGGGAACAGAAGCACTCTTTCAGTTTCGACAGATTTTCAGGGAAAGCCAGTCAGTGATGGATTTCAGCAAAGCAAGCATGAGCTTAAAGTGGAATTGTGCCTGCAGCTCATTTGCAGGGAACAAAGAAAGTGGACTGAACTTACTGAAACATGTTTTATTTAGCTGTGCATCAGATTCTAACGCCTTCAATCCAGCAGAAAAACACATAACTTCTCAGTTTCAATTAAGTGGCTCTCAAAGTAAAATGATTTTCAACAGAAATAAAAACTACTGGAGCAGAACCAATAAAGGCATTTTACTGCATTCATATAAGAAAATGTTGTAGGATTGTTGTTAAAAAACCTCTCCAAGCTTCTCTAAATACGTCCATTAAACAGTAAGTCCCCTGGGAGCAAGTGGTTAGGGCTGTGAGGTGCCCTAGATGGAGACCTGGAGGCTGAGCATGGCAGCGATGGTGCCAAGGCCCTGTGTGATCCCACAGCTGTACATTTCCAACCACACGTTTTATGAACATAAGGTAAACACCGCGTGGAGGGAAATGGGAAGAAAACTGCATCCCTGCCCATTTTTATACAACAGAAAATCCCACTTTGCCAGGCGCAATCACAAGCTCTCAGCTTGCTAATTGTCCTCCTCTTGGTGTATAGACAGTTTCAACAGTGCTTGAGCTTCAGTTAAAAAAAAGTCTCACATGGATTTAAATACGACTTTTCTTCCTGCAGTTACTTCTTGGAGAGACACCACGTGTTTTTGCGGTGCTCAGTGCAACACCCTATACAGCGGGTGGGGAAAGCTGTGCAGTGTGCATGGGTTAAGGCATAGACCTCACTGGCAGTGCCTGTGGGGAGCAGTGGAGAAGTGTCCTCACCTCAACCATTTCTGTAAGTCTCTGTGTATTACTTCTGGCTCAAGAGTTGTGCTGGAACCACAGCTGAAGTTACATTTCCTTATTTAGATTTTTCCATATGATCTATACCCAGACAGTTATAGCACTGGCTTTTTCCATGTGGCATAAAGACACTGGCCTCTTCCAGAAAGTTTCATTGAAAAGCTAAGAAAATTTGAGTGTAAGAAAACACAACAATAAAGCTCATTTAGAGAGTATTTATTGTTGTTTTGTTTGAGAAGTAGAACATACCCATCTGGAAATAATTTGGAAAAAGGAACTGAGAAAGAAAGCCTTCCAAGACAGAGTGGAGCAGCACTTACTTAGAATCCAAAAATTGCAAGAAGCTGACAAAAATCCAGATTAATCACTGGAGGTATTATATTCCTTTTGCACTTCCTAAAATTAGTTTAAAAGCTTAAACTCTGTGATGGTCACACAGTCCCAGCAGTTAAATACATAGTGGAACAATCCGTTGGGACCAACTTTTAATAATCACATGATTGTTACAACAGAAGAAAAAAAAAGCAGCTCATGCTAAATCTGTCTTGTTTTAATCAAAGAGAGAAATCTGGGACATAGCAATGATATGGAATAACACAATAGACTTGGGGAGAAGAGCTGAGCACATATAGAGGGTTTGGGTTAGGTCACCTCTGTCCCTGTATATTGATATCAATAGGAAGTGGGGAAAGCCGACTACCTCTAAGCGTGTACATGCACATATTGGCATGTATAGAGCTGATTTCAATTCTTGCAGTGGCCATTTTTTTATACTGTTCTGGTTGTGTAAAAGGCAGTAAGGGAGGTGAAACTTGGTATAAATGATAGCTAGGCCTCCTATATCAGAAAAAAATCAGAAATGTAAAGCATATTTAGATAATTATAGTCACATGGTTGTCTCAATGATACATTGATGGACAGCTCATTGTCACATTATGAGGATGCCTGTCAGTAAGTGAAAAAATAATTTAAAAGCCACCTCACAGCTGAAAACATTTATTACAATTAGTATTAGGGAGTGGAAGGAGACCCAGTTTCATGTATCAAAACACCTTGAAAACATTTGCCAATGCTAGCAGAAATAATGATTTTTTTTTACCTTAGAAGGAGGATGTATCCTGGTGTGCCACCTACTGACAAAGTATATGAAGTGATAACTGATATTACCAGGAAATACAGAAACCTTTTTGGACACTCATTTCCTTTTTGACATGGTCCCATCACAGCTGAGGAGCTTCTTGAAGGAGATTCCAAAGTCCCCACGCAGCTGCAGTTAAAGAATATCTGTAAGACAGCAAGTGGAAGCACGTGATAACCAGAGCAGCAGGGAAGTGCTCAGGAATTGCACATCATACTTTTCTGGTTAGCCAAAATTTTAAAGGGTTTTTCAACAAGAAAAGGCTTGTTCATGGAGGAAAATTTTATAAAGAAAGTATCTACTTTTGATGAATGCTTTTAGGTGTTTTTGTTGTTTTTTTTTTGTTTGTTTTTGTTTAAATGGTTTTGTAATCAGCAGCTAAAATATCTACATTCTCTGCTTGTGATTTCTACTGGAAACAGCAGTTGAGAGAGTTTTAAATGTGAGTGGCAGATTGTTAAAAACCTCAAGAGTTTATGGCTGGAGAGGATGTGCTTTACTCATTCCTAATTTACTCTGACAGAACCGGTATATCAGGAAAGCTACCGCATCATGTATGAAAATGAAAGGCTCTCTCACAGTGTTTTTCCCACTGCCGTTGGATGCCTGGCAGCCGGCGAGACAAGCAGAGATGTAGGTGATGCCATTTTCCCCACAGATGGGATCCCAGTCATTTTGGGAGCACATGCAGCCTGAGTTACACTCTGAGAACAGGCCTTGCTCATAACCAGCCTTCTGCTTGGTCCTGCAAAAAAAGAGGAACTGCAATGATATTTTCTGGCAGATGCGGAGGAAATTGTTATCAACTCATGAGGTTTGCTTCCAGATAGGCACACCTGGCCAGGGCTTGTGTCTTTAGGACATTAAGGTGTTGTCTCTTCCTATCCATACAGGAGGGTAAATTCTTACTTCTCTGTTATCAAGAGGATTTCACAATGTCAGACACCCATTGTGAGATAGTAGTTACTTTGTTAAGGGAGGCAGCTAACAATTCTATTCATGCATTTTTTCATATTTCCTAAGGTTGTAGTTGTCTTTGGCTGATTGCAGTCATTACAAAACTGGATGAAAAAGCCTGATTACTCCAGTGGCAAAGAGGAGAGTGAGTTACTCATGGGAAACTGTCACTTCAGAATTGATGGGGAAATGATTAGAATCGTTTTTCTGCAAATTGAGGAGCTGCTATCTTGCATGACAGCTCTATCTGCACCTTCAGCCAGCTGCTGGTGAACTCAGGCACCAAGCAGCTCCTGGGCCTGTAATAGCAGGGCTAACCTCAGGTGTACCTCAAAGCTTGACACCATGGTTAATTCATGGTTAATTCATGAATCCTTCAGGTTTGGGTTCAGAGGCTATTACACACCATGGGTTGTTCAGCAGCACACAGAGACAAGGAACAATTAATTGAATCTCACTCCCCTACTGAACTCCTCACATTTCCAGGAATCTCTGTGTACGAAGGATGGGTCCCATGGCAATAATAATTAAAGAGTAATCAGAAAAATAATCTGCACTTGTGGCACAAAACACAGTGAGCTGAAGGCAGCAACCACAAACAGGTTCTGACACAATGCCTGCTGGAATAGACAGAATGGTTTCCACTGCTTTGAATCTCATTTCTGGGAAGCATATTTAGGTCATTCTTTTTTTTGACAATATATATTTTGTGGAATACAATGATCGAGGAGTTTACTTTGCAATAGTGCTTTATGCTGAAGTTTCCCCTTCCCAGCATACCCATGGTAAGACATGGTCAGTCCAGCCACAGCCGAGTTCTCACAGCCCATGGCAAATAACGAGAGCAGCAGCAGGTACCCAAAGAAAGATGATCCCAGGGAGATTTTTGCAGCCCCTAAAACATTGATTCTGAATTTCTTCATGATCAGTCCCCCAGAGAATATGCCAAAGGCCACAGCGGGAATGTTAATAAGACCTGAAATCAAACAGAAAGACCTGTATTAGTGAAAACTCCAGCTCAATGGACTATCCTCCTCAGCCGCAAAAACAACAGCAGTGATAACATGAAGCAGTAAAATATGAGATATCTTCAAGCTGGGCATTTTATTTGTCCAGATTTGGATTGTTCCTGTAAATGCGCTGGAACTGCTTTTAACTTGCTCCTAGGGAAAAGTTTCTTGGCTCGTTCCTTGAAAGATCAGTATCAGAGATATATTGTCTAAAGTCTAGATAATGATGTTCTAATTTCTTAATCTAGGTGGTTTTCTGCACTGTTAGTTCATCAGAGGAGGGATCGTTGTAGTGTTAACTCATATATTTCTAGTGCCATTTCCCACTGGGCTTGGGGAAGTTGCCTGGGGCATTGCCCTGCTGTGGGCAGCCAGGACAGCCACAGTCCTGTGGCCCCATTCATGTCCTTCACCATGGAGGAACAGAAGGAGCAGCAGGGGCCACGCTCTGGGGCTGTTCTGCTTGGGGAATCACACAATGGTTTGGGTTGGAAGGGGCCTTAAAACTCACCCAGTTCCAACCCTCTGACATGGGCAGGGCTGCCACCCACTGGATCAGGCTGCACAGGGCCCCATCCAACCTGGCCTTAAATGCCTCCAGGGATTGGGCAGCTTCTGTCTTTCCTTTTCCCACTGTCAAGAAGAGCCCAAACTGCCCATTTCTAGTGGGCATATTCAGTTTTGCCTAGCGTTACAAAGGCTGGACAAAGACCTGCTGCTTCTGTCTTTACTGGAGCATGAAACTGATGATTCCCTAGGGAAGGCTCAGACAGGGAGAGAGCCAGTGACATGCCACCACCTCCATACACAGGAGATTTACACAATTTCTCTGGTTTTGGTTGTTGTAAGGCATCCCCAGTTGAGTGTTGCAACCCCAAATGATACATGGATGCTATGGGCATTCTTCTTGTAACAGGCTTCAGGCAAACAAACCAAGGAGCAGTGAAGGAAACATGTAATATGGGGTGACCATTAGCCCTATTGGAACAGTTCTGCTCAAAGCAGGGTCTGATATTGATAGACATTGACAAGGCCAAAAAAATACTGTTCAGTATGTGCAAAAAGATGTAAATGGAGACCACCATAAAAGAGCCTGCACAATCAAGCAAGGTGCCCTTTTCTGGATTTCGCAGTTACTGAAATTGATATTCCCAGCTTTACCAGCCAGCTCTAGCACATGAAATTCCCACTTGCACAGGGCTCTGTAAGTGTTCTGCAGCTTTTATTTCATATTGACATCTAGCAGTGCTGAGATAAGTGAGCATATGAAACAAAAGCAAGTACAAAAGCATACATGCATTCAAATATAAGATGAAGTTTTGGAAATTTATTCAGGAAACTGGAGATTTTGGAATGTTATTTCAAATGACTTGATGTAAAATACAAATTCATTACATCAGTGTCTAATCTCCCTACTAGGAAGTGCACTGGGACCCCTTGAATTTCTGGCTTAGTGTTAGTGTTTGATCCACCTGCATGCATGGAAAAAGCAGTGCTGAGAAGAGACATTCGAGTATGCCTGAAAAAGTCTTATTCCATCTGGCAAAACCAGAAGTCAGTACCTTGGCAAGTATGAGAGCCTCATTCAATTGCTGCTGAGTTTCAAGAGGCTTCACTGGGGTGGCATTTTTCATCTGCACACATGTGAAAATTGTACTTCAGGGATCTCAGAAGCAGCATCCAAGCAGCACACATAAATGTAGAATCACTGCATAATCTCATGTGAGTGCCCCATCCAAACATTTTGAAGCTGCAGCTTTTCCTGTTCTCTTTTTCTTGTACGGGGAGACTGGGACTGAGCGTGGGAGCTGTGTGGTGCACCAGGGAGAACGTGCACCCTGCCTGCCCATTCAAGCCTCTCTTTTTTCATACATCTGTTTCATGGCTTTACGGATCAATCTATTGCTTGACACTGGCAGCACGGAAAACAATATTCCGCATATATTTAAGGAAAACAACACAAACACAGCAGGCACTCTCTTTCTTTCTTGCGTGTTCCTTAGTTTGTGACTATAGAAAAATCTCCTTTTCTAGCCTCCAGCTTGTTTTATTGTTGTTACAGTGCTTCAAATTGCTCAGACAATTCAGATATCCTTCAAATAGATGGAGATAGAAATTAAAAAAAAAAGAAATAGAAAAAGTGGAAAGAGGAAGGGAAAGGGAAATAGGCAGTGTTGGTGCAAGCAAGCCCTCAGCTTTCTTAGCAAGAACAGATTGGAAGAGAAAGGAAAGGGAGGAGAAGGGAAACCCCATGTTGCAGCGATGGCCTCTCAGCCAAGGCCCTTCCCTAGCCAAGCCATCACACATTCCCTGTTGGATACAGTCCCTATGCTTTGTGAAATCAGATGGATCTTAATCCTCTCTCAGTTTGCACATACCTGAAAGCTTAGCTCCAGAAAATCTGTAAATACAATGAGAAGTACTGTACTGAACTTTTCAGGACTTTCTCTGGCCATCGACTGTACTTCAAGATTTCTCCTTGCTTTTAGGGATGTCGTGCCAGGAAATTCCAGCCTCTATCTTTAAGGAATTAACATAGCACAATGGATCACTACAGCTTTTCTGCATATATATACCCCCGTTGCTGCGCAACTAATGCTGCTCTGAAACACGGCAGTTCGCTCTGTATTGAACAGATGTAAACCTCTTTGCTCTCTAATTCTACAGAATCACTGGACCTCAGAAACTGAATCCAAGCCTGCAGGTTCAACAAATGGGCAGTGAAGTTCATCATCCTGAAGGCATCCTCAAAAAACAGCCACCTCAATACCCAAAGCTGCCCCTGCAGCTGACTGAGAAAGCTATATTCTTCCTGTGGGTCCAGCAGAGCAGAAGCTCAGTGATGCCAGCAGCAGCAGCATCTCTCACTCTTGTGCTGTATAGGGGTCTCAGGAGACTAATTTTACAACAGAAAAAGGCTCTTAGGTAAAGTTAGGACAGAAATACCTGTTTTTCCTTCACCATCTTTGGACTGAGACAATGTTAATTTTTAATGCATATATTATGTAATCATTCATATGACTTTGACTTCTTTTTATTTGACACCAACCTCTTCAGAAAGTAAGAAATCACTGGCAATATCACAGCTACTTTATGGTCAGTCCTTTAGCATGCACTGAGTTGATCTTCATTTTGTTGAAATAAGTGGGAAGTCAGCAAGGGGACAGATCTGTCTGATGACAAATTTATGTCAAGTATTTTAAAACTATCTTTTCAATTATTATCTTCTGACGTACAGACATTATTTTTCAATTTTCCAGTAGAATTGGAAATGAAGTATCAAATTGTGCAATCTTTCACAGTAACACTTGCACAGATAAACTCAGAGCTAACAAGTGCTAAAGCAGAAATAAAGTGACTTACCTTCTATGAGCTACTACTTAAAAGCCAGATAAGGAAGGAGGAGAAAAAAGCATAGCTTCTAAAGCAATTTTCCTTGTATGTATATGCCACTCCTAAAATGTCTGTTTTTAAGGTATCAAGAAGCAGATATAGCATTACCTATAACAAAATTAGTTTTTGAAGATGTTTGCCCATACTGTTGCTCAATATATTTTGGCTTATATGTCACCATGCCAATTAAAGAATTGAAGTGAAGGATACTTGCACACAAATACAGACTATAAACTGGATTTCCAAAGAGGTTCTTCAGTGATGGCAAGAAGTCTGCAAGACAAAACAGCAGAAATGACAACCAGACCAGAGAGAGAATAACTGCTGTGAATAATGTTTTGTAATCTGATTGCGCCTTCCAGAGGAGAAATGCAGGATATTTTAGAGAGAATAGTGTCCCAAGATGTTTGTAAGATATGTGTTCATAGATGGAGGGAAAGGCGGACCAAAATACTAAGAATCAACTTTCCAGAACACCCATCTTGGTTTAGGTACCTTCTTGTGATCAGAAAACAGGACTGAACTGTTACTGTGTGTCCTCAACAGCCACAGCATCTTTCAGCTTAATTTAGGAGCAGAGGGTGCTGTGCACAGCTGACAGTAAGCACAGACAGTGAGTTACAGATTGAAGTATTGAGGGAAAATACATTTGGCAAAGTAGGGCCAAGGAAATACAGTTATGCAAAACAGCTTTTGTTAAAATAGAGATAGGCAGTCTCCTAAAAAACTGTATCTGGTATGTTCCTGTCCTTATTTTTAAAGAAAAAGGTTTACTAGAAACTGCTGAGATTGTGACTTTTTGACACCCCACATCTGCAACAGCCAAGATCTGTGAATGACAAATTTTTACAGTTTTGTGATATTTGTTGCACTGATAGCATAATTTTAAAACTCTCAGCTGGAGAAATTCTACATGCAAGAGCAGGTCTCGGGAACAATTAAGAGACCCCTTTTGTGCATACAAATTAGGTGGAAACACATCTGAGGGAAAAAAATGATGTTGAGGCCATTGAACAGTTTGAAAGCTAGTGAGGGAAAGACTAAGCTGTCAGGACAGAAGCTCCCATGACTTGCCTTTTGCCATCTCAGCAAACTTCACTTGTGGCTGATAAGATTTGTGTTGCTCCTTGCTGTCTTGAGTGATAAACTTGGAGTGCTCAGAAGAGGTGCTGGAGTCCTTTCTGCTCTCTGGTTTTGGGAGGTGCTTGGGCAGGAACCAGAAGGGGATGCCAGCCAGAACACTGATCACACCTGCTATTAGGTAACCCAGCCACCAGGCTCCCACCCACTGCACGTCCTTGTGAGTTATTGTTATGCTGTCTGGAGAAAGTCAGAACAGGAGAAAAAAATGAAGGCTTTCTAGGGAAAGTTTGCTGATAACAAAGAAGGTGATTTTGCAGGGACTTGCTCCAGGGCACTCCACTCCCCCACCACTAGATTTATCTGTTCCATGTGTCTCTATGGGTGTTACAAGAGCAATTGCAGGGAGGTGATAAGGCTTGCTGATTCCTGTGACATGGTGGTGGCCTGTCCCTGACATTGCAGGGTCCCAGAACACGCTGCTCACGCATCCCCGCAGAAGCTGCAATGACCAGGCCGTGGAGTGGTCCAGGTAACAACACAGCTGCTCCCATCTGTGCTGTTTTGTACAAGGGTCACAAGGACAGCCAGAAGAAAGGTTTTGTGTCAGGAGCTCTTGTACTCATTGCAAGACCCATTTTCTAGGCAATGGTGGTCTACTGCAAAATGAAGGCAGACAGCTCTTGGCAGGAGCCTCAGTCCTGCTTCCTGGTGCCTGATATCTGCCCATATCTCCTCACCAGGGTATCAGCTGTGGGTCTATTGGAGATGAGGGAGTCGGGTCTCCTACGTCTTCCATACTTGGCCTTGTTGATAGACTTTACTTCATGAGGCATGGCATTGCTGTCATCCATTTCATTTCAGAAAGCACCTGCTTCACTCCCATTAGCCTCTTATCTCTAGTAGTTAACTAGACAGTTCTTCAACTGAAATACATGCCCAAAATAGGCATATTGGAGCTAAACTGAATTTTTTAAATCTGAGTTTTCTGACTTACCGAGATCTACAAAGCCAATGTCAACATAAAGTTTGGCACACAGGGATCCAAGAAGAAAGCCAAATATTGGACCTATAATTGCAAGTGTCTGTACGCAGCCTGTAATAGAAAACAGGGGACTGTTACGTTTCCGAGTGAAAATGAACATCGGTTCCTGCTGCGCAGAACAACAAAGTACAATGTGAGAGGTAACATGTGAGACAGTCTTTAAATACTTAGCCAGTCTTTGCTCTCTGGCACATTAGTTACTCAAATCAGAGCTTTTGCAAGAAGTAGAAAACAATAACAAAATTTCATGCACTTCATTGTCCCTTTGACTTTTTGCTGTTAAAGAACTATTAAAGAACAAAATCTAGCCAAAGGAAATAAATTGCCTAAACTCAACAATAGCACAAATCTACGATCACTACAAACTCTTTAGCTGGCTAGGTTAAAATAATTGGAAAACAAATGTGCATTACTGAAATAAACATTAAATTGTGGTGGACCCTGAGCAGGATGAAAAATCACTTTGGTTTGGTACCCAATATTAACATATTTCAATATATCTTAAGCTAAACTTTCCACACAGTTTTGAATTTTCAAAACTGATTTGGAAATCTGGAAATACGCACTATTTCAAACAAAGATCCTGAGGTTTCCTAAGGCTGGAAACTTTGTGAGACAAGATGTTGATGGAGAAGGACTTTTTGGTAATATTTCAGATGAATGTATGGAGTTCTTCACACAATGAATACAAAAAGAAAATGGTGATATCTACTTTTGCAAGCCTCAAGTACTATTGGTTGTAATCCTACCTTAATCTGGAGGGAAAGTCATGAGTGCCTCCTGAAATTCTATTTTAAGTGCTTAAAGAGTACATGTTTTTTATCACTTCAGAGAACTGAATGTGCACAGAGGCTCAGCAGTCCACATCCAGAAGAATTAGGAAGATTAGGGTAACAGCAGGGAACAAATTCTTTCCTCAAATTAAGATAAGGGAACTGTGCTGGTATAATTAAAAGGGAACTTGGACCCTTGAGTGTACGTGATTGTTAAATAAACTTTAATATTGGAAATAATGCAAGTAAACCAATCAGGGCAAGTTAATTCAACAACTCATTCCATTAGTCAAAGTGACTCTATTTCCTCTTAGGAAAAATCCGTTAGGAAAAAAAAAAAAAAACAATGTATTTGCTTTACCAATATATAAGGCAGCATTCTCTTCAATGGCATAATCATCAATGTATGTAATTCCCAGAGGCTGGATCGGAGTTTCACCTATTCCACGCAACAGATTTCCCAGTAAAACATAGATCCACATGGAAGAGCCTGCTTCTTTTTCACATCCTGGATACATCACAAGAAAGACAAAGTTAGGTGTTTTTCCACAACACTTTGACAATGAGTGCACGGGACTTCTAAAATACTTCTGATGTGGGAAAAACAGTGGGAAAATTGAAAAATGTTTTGGGGCCAGATGTGGTGGTAGCAGTTTTAGCCCCATCAGATTGAGGTGGGCACACATCTATCATGAACTATTTCAGGAAAACATTAAAAGATATTAAAAAATGGCCAGTTTTATAAATATAATATCCAGTGTTGGACCCACGAGGATCACCGAGTCCAAATCCTGGCTTCACATAGCATCACCCAAAATCTAAATCCTATGTCTAAAAGCATTGTCCAAACACTCCTTGACCTCTGGCACCTTGGGGCTGTGACCACTGCCCTGAGGAGCCTGTTCCAGGGCCTGACCATCCTCTGCTGAAGGACCTTTTCTTAACATCCACCCTAACCCTCCCTTGACACAGCTTCATGTCATTCCCTCGGGTCCTGTCGCTGTCACCAGAGAGCAGAGCTCAGCGCTGCCCGTCCGCTCCCCTCGTGAGGAAGCTGTAGACCGCCATGAGGCCTCCCCTCAGCCTCCTCTGCTCTGGGCTGAGCAAACCAAGGGATCTCAGCTGCTACCCATACACTTTTCGCTCCAGACCCTTCATCTTCATAGCCCTCCTTTGGACATTAACTAATAGATTTATGTCTTGCCACATCTCATTTTAGAAATCTTTTACATTTGATTCTAGTCAAAATTGGGATTTTTCTAATGAAAAGAGATGGGAAAAGCTGAGTTATGAACCACATCTAATCTAGAGGTTCAAAAATGTACACACACACAATTTTTGTGATGGATTGAGGGCTTGATTTGCCCATCCATAGCTTAGTCCATAATTACAGCCTGTATGGAGGTCACGACCAACCATCGGGCAGAAAGGCTGTGTCTCAGCCCTGATCATCTGCTGCCCTCTGGCTCAGGTGAGTGCCCGTGAGAAGCTCAATGTGCCCAGAGAGGAGACAGCTTCCTGCTATGCAAAACAGGGGGTAATGAGCAGGAAGAGAAATGAGAAAGTGGATCTCCCAGACTGCTGACCCAACTGTTTTTTTCCAGCAGGACAAGGACCCAAAGGCACATTTCCTGACAGAGGGAAGACTAAGACATTGCAAGAGCTCTGTGGGAGTTTGTCTTGTGTTTCTGCAAGCCACGAAGCTGGAGAAAGTTGCTGGAGGAAAGGTGGCAGCCTAAAAAGACATCTTGGCAGTAGGCAGTATCAGTTATTAGTTTATTTTTAACAAATTTGTGTCCCTAGGTAGATCTGGCTTTTCTCAGGGAACAATCCCGATTACCATTTTTGCATTTTTCTAATGAACTCAGAGTTTGAGAGCCTTTTGATATGTTTTAGGGTGCTTGCCACAATGTGTAAAAGAGATTGCTCTCACCTGCATTTATTTTGGCTTGAGATTTTTCCAAGGCTGAGAGCGGAGTTTGGCTTTTCTCCTGCAGACATGGAGAGATGCTAACAGTTGAATTGATGGTGGAAGGAAATCTTTCATACCGATATCTGTTTATAAACCAAAGTTGTTTATAAGTTGTTCTCCCAACTTATAAAAAAAAAAAGGAAACAAATATGTTGCTACCATGAAGGAGAGCACTTAAATATAGCACCTGAATGCAGATTTCATCTGCATCCAGTGTTACAAATGATTTGTATGTTTGTAGAGAGTAAATGGCACTTGGTTTATACTGTAGTAGTACATGAACATTGTGTATTTGGTTCTCTCTATGTCATAACAATGTGTTTCAGTTTAACAGGAAATTTACTATTATACATGAATCTGTACTAAAAAAGTACAAAACAGTGAGAGCATTCTCTGGCTTGTGTTTAATCCTCACATTGTCTTCCTGATTTTAGCCATCACTCCACCAAAGCTTCAACAATTCTTAAACCACATCAAAACATGGCTTGTAATTGAGATTATAGACTAAAAAATTATAAATTGATTAAAAGTTAGAATAGCATATATGTTAAATAATTAGCTCTACTGTAACAAAATAAGTCTTTGCAATAAATACTAAATTGAGTAACCATATCTGCATATGACTCTTTCTGTGGATCTTTCCACAATCAATGCCTACATATCTCAGTGAGCTAACATCCAGTGTGCATAGCCCAGTTGGAAAATACCAACCACTTTGCACTTACCGTCCCATGAAGAACTGGGGCATTGCAATTAGGAATGTTCCAGCTGACATAATTAAGCAGCCTGCTCCAATTATTCTTGGCCTGTGAAGCTTTGCTCCAAAGTAGCTTACAAGAACTATGATTAGGAGGTTCCCTTAGAGAGTACAAAAGAAAAACTAAGTTTTATGGCTTGTTGATAAGACATCCCCTAGAAAAAATATTCAGTCTGTAGTGTATGCAGCCATTTCAGTGGAGAGGACTGATTGCATGTGGTTGGTACTTCAGCCTCTTTCCAGGCACCCTTACAGTAGCCCAATAAGCTTCATGATAAGAAAACCATAAACTTTTGCAAAAGCAACAGGAAAAGAGAAGGAGTTTTAGTCTGATAATAGAGTAGCAGAGTGTTATATACAAACTAAGATTTCATTTTCTTGAATACTACAACTTGCTGAACAGCCAAGAGATAAATCCAGTAATCCAAAACAGCAAGAGATGATGTCACACTGCAAACCTTAGCGCAAGACTGGACAGTGAACACTTAAAGCAGAATACAGTTAGAGTTTTGTACTACTACAAAAGAGAAAGCTAAAATCTTTGCAGGTTGTTGAATTTTGATTCAACAGTTAACAATTCTATTAACATTAAGAAACCAGTAGCTAAGCTTATCAAATCACAAAGTACTTAGGGCTGTGTTGATTTGGTTATGTTAGCAACACTATCCTATCCATTGTAATCATATTGTTAGTCATATTGATTGTTAACAGATGAACCTTGCTCAGTTTTAATGGTCCCAGGAGATTCATACAATCATTTTTTACAACAAATTGCATCATTGTATTTTTTTCTGGAAACAAAAATGGATTAATACAGCACATACCAATTTCAAAACTGCCATCAATAACACCAACCAAAGAGGAAGGGATATCAAATCTTCTTTCTATTTGTGTGATAGTGCTTTTTAGATAACTTCCTGACAGTGCTTTAGCAAAATAAACAAAAGATAATGCACCAAGAAATATCTGTGAAAGAAATTGACAGCAATTAAAATCAGGCAGTACAGAACACTTTATTATTTCTAAACAGTTCTTACATTCTCACTTCTTTTTCTTGATAACTATGTCTATATTTTTCTCTCTCTACAAATTATGATCAGGTGCCTATTTATGCATTTTGTGCGAGTAATCTAAACAGGTCTTGCTATCCCCCGCTCCTAATTGCAGGTAGATGAAAAGGTACTGATGCCCTGAAGGACTGAGAAATACAGTGCACTCCTGGTCTCTCTAAGGAGGATGTTTCTCTCAACAATAACAATAAGGGTAATTATTAAGTGAGGCCTGGCAAAATGGGGAGTAGGTTTTCGGGATTTTGTAACATGACCTTTTGCAGCCAGACAGATTTTTGAACTCTGTTCTGGTAAACCTTTCCCCTTGAAGCCTGGGATGGCAGTTAGGTGTCCATGCAGGAATGTCTCCATCCACATGAACTTCTAGAGCAGTACTGTAAATTGAGCAGTGAGCAGGAGGAATTCTCTGCCTCCTGTTACACAGTTTCATAAGTTGAACAATCATGACAATTCTCTTCAGACAATTCTCTTCTAGGACTGTCCTTTGTCCATCAGATCCCTTTTCAGCTCCAATACATACATTTTCTATTGAGTGCTCAATGCATCTTGCCAGGAAAGAACTTGCTTGCATCCTTCTGTTTTTCAGAGGTGGTTATTTTTTTTTAATTATTTTCACATCTGCTTTAGTGTCATAGTCAAATTCAGGAGTGGGCTTTGGAAATGAAACACCCAGCCCCAGTGGTTCACACTACAAACAAGCAGACTGAATAAAAAAATTAAACTGGGAGATGTACTCCAGAAGGACACTTTAACAACTAAGGGCTCTCTTCTGTCTCTGGGACAGGATTAGATCTAGCCTGAAATAACTCATCACACTGAAATGCATGTATGGTGAATGCAAGGTCCTCAGCAACAGCTGTTCCACTCCTACAGTGCTATTGCCTAATGTAAAAATAGCTTTACTATGTTTTCTGGCTCTAGGGATACGCACGCAACATGCAGTCAGTCTTGGAAACCACAACATTGCCTTCTAACTTCAAATATAAGCTGTATTAACTGAATATATATGGCTGCTCTTTGCAAAAAGTGTCAAAAACCCCAAACCTGAAATTAAAAGACAGTTGTTTGGTATACAGAAAGACCTAGACTCACGTCATTCTCTTCAGGCCTGCTCTCTGGGCAATCAGGCTGGAAGCTTTTCCAGT
Organism: Penelope pileata; assembly: GCA_013396635.1. Classification (NCBI taxonomy): domain Eukaryota; kingdom Metazoa; phylum Chordata; class Aves; order Galliformes; family Cracidae; genus Penelope; species Penelope pileata. The sequence continues at coordinate 207,492 of WBMW01000977.1, forward strand.
AAGCTGGAATCCTAAACTGACTTCCTTACTCCCAGTGAAACACTCCTTACAACATCAATTTAGACAAGGCACATTGGTAGTAATACTGACATCACTGTTGGATGCTGGTTCATATGTCAAGGTTCAAAAATAGCTCTGCATCACATTCAGCACATTTTTCTTTATATAGAGCTGGTTATTTCTCTTTCAGAAGCAGTTGTGTTTAAACAAACAGCATCTTGTTCTTATGGTGAGGGCTCTCAAAAAGCTCTCCACTAAAAATATTGCCATAGTATTCAACATTTTCTGTGTGTTTATGCTCTTGGGTTTTAAATAGCAATGTGAAGCAAGTATGGTTTTCCACAGCAAAATCATACAGGTGAAACCAGAACTTCAGACTTCTCCGTCTCTCCCTCTGGCGCACATTTTTCCACTGGGTTTGGAGCTATCTCAGCAGGGAGATGGAGATCACGTACAACAGTGGAAAAAGGGTCCTGATTTAGAGCTGGGACAGAAAGGTGCACAAGATTTTACATTCTTCAGTGGTTTGTGAATGACTGTAAGTAAAATATTTAACCACATCTTTTTGGTTTATAGAGGTAATTTTAAAACGTGGGAAGGCTGATAATTGATTAAAAACCAAACCAAAGCAACAACAAAACACCTGTTGATTCTGCATATTGCTTTTGTCGTCTAAAGGTTAATCTCACCAGTTTGGTTCTCAGAAGAAAAGATTTCTGGAACAGAAAAAAATCTGAGCTGGAATATTATTGCTTTTCTATATTTGGAGATAATAAGCTGATTCCTGACTGGCTAATCTGTGACTGAAGTTTTGTTTGGTGAGGGAATCAGATTATTGTTGCAGCCAATGGAGGAACAATAATAAAATTACTATTATGCTATAAATTTAATTAATACAACTCATCTATTTCAAGTCAGGATCCCAATTCTGGGCCTTTATAGGAGCAGGCAAAATCAAGAGGAATGTTCAGAAATTACAAATTTTTGAAAGTAGTTATTAGACTCCATTAATCTGACAATATCTTAACTGCTTTGCATAATTTATAGACTTCTGTTAAATAATCATTGAACTTGTTGACTTTACTGGGACTGCAAGTAAATTGCTATGGTCCTGGTTCATGTGTAAGAACAACAGAAATAAAAAAATGTGCAATCTGTAAAGGACTAGGTAAGGCCAAAGAATCATTTTCCATATACATCAAATCATCTGTCTCACTGTTTTATGGTGATTTATTGAGACCTCACCCAGGAGAGGCTCAGTGTTTGGCTTTGGAAAGCAGGTAGAGATAGTATGAAAAGCATCATATTGCCTACCGTACCTCAGCGTCTCAGAAAGTGAGGAAACCTCCTCCAAGATGCAACAGTCCAAAATAAAGCTCTGATATAAGGCTCAAAGAAGGAGACTTCCACTGCATCAATGAAGTACCTTGTGTGGGTATCAGAAATGCTGATACAGAAGAGTTATTTCATTTCAAAGCTCTCTGATGTAGAGCTCTCTCAAATCAGGAATGTTACAATAACATTGCAATCAAAACACACAGACCACAATACAAATAATATTTCCCAGAGCCCAGAAGACTACCATGGCTACAATCTTAAAAATGCCATCTGTGCTAACAGCTGTCTGTGGTATCTGTTCTTAACTGCAGGAAACCAGAATGGTGTAATATAGAGGATATAACTGACCCTTCAGGATGAGCCTTGAAGATCTCATAACATGCAAGCCTCAACCAAGATGTTATATTTGAATATTGCCAAATGTTAAGCAAATACAGTTCAGAAGCAGACATTTTGTGGCTTTGAAGTATTTTTAATAATTCTGTACTGATTCACCAACACATAATCACAACTTAAAAAGGGTTAGATCACCGAAGAATATGTTCTCTAAGTCGCTTCCAAAATATTCAAAAACACTTAGTTTTACCTTTATACCTCCACAACATGATTGTTTTTCCTTTGAAGTGGAAGATTCAGATTTGAATGAAGATCGGTCAACAGGCAGGACTGTGTTGTTTGAGAAAAACTGAGCATTTTCTTTTGATGAAATCTCCATGATTATATCCCCTGCCTCTAAACCAGAAAATATGAAGAACATTTTTAAAGGGCATCCTTTTAGCTCAGACTCAAAAGCATGTCATGTGACACGCTCCTGTACTGTTTTCTCCACAACAGCAATTATCAAACTCTACAACAGAATCTGACCAGTGCACTGGATGTTTAATTATGGAAATTTGCAATTCACTTGCCTATAATAATGCAGATTAAATCATACTCAGTAAACAATCATCATCTTCATTCCATAGCTATCATCAACATGATCATCATCATCATTGAGCATTTGGCCAAGCGCTGTCAGCAGAATATGTGAGGCTTGTTAACATTTTAAATAACGTTTCTGGAGTGAATACACAGGTTCATATTTCTAGATGTGACCATGTCTGCAGAGATTTCTCAGAGCTGATATCTGAATTTCCCACATATGTGGGACATTAAGTAATTAGATCAAAGGAAATCTGGTCTTGTTAATGAGGGACTTGAATTGTTTTAGATTGAAACATTAGCTCTAATCGCCTGATGTTAGCTAATGAGTTACACAAGAATAAAGAGGTTTAGCTCCCTTTACCATTTCAGATAGGGCCTTAGGGCTCAGAGATTTTGTCAATTGTTACCGGAAAAATGTGAATTTGCTTCTTTGCAGGTAAATACAAAGAAGTAAAGAAAACCTAAATACTGCACTTTGAGAACAAAAGGTATCAGTAATTCTTAAATCTCTACTTACATAGTACAGCACTTTATACTTAGTTTCGCTCTAAATCAGATCTGAAAATATTTATGAAATCAGCTTCTGTGTTCACTTTTCAGCAGCACTGTTTAATAGTACTGCTGGCTGAAAATAGGAACAAAATTTCTTAAACTTTTATGTTTGTCTAAAACACAGATCTTACACACATGAAAGACACAGATGGTTTTAAGAATGTTTACATGTATATTCATTTGCATTCATGACTTTCAAGGGTCTGTGCAGCAGCTACTTGTGCTTTCAGAAACATAAGTGAAACCAGCAATAGTGAATCTATGCTCATGCAACTACTCGCCCAGACTTTGTTAGTACATGGACAAGGCAAAAAGACTGTGGCTGAGATAAAGAAGGTGCCAACATTTCCACTGGGAGCTCTCCACGACATCAGATGAAATAGAAGCTACTGGCTGGATATGAGAGAAATAACTGCATTTGACACTGCCCCGTCAGGGGCTGTAGTGCATTTCCTTGTTAGCCGTAATGAGTACATAGATGTTTTTAAAAACAACAATAACAAAAGAAGGATTGTTTGTGCTTGCAGAAAACTCATAACTTTTTCCTGCTCTGCTGTTGACTTTGTTGTAATCTTGGGAAAAGTCACACTGTAGGCCCCACTCCTGAACTTGCACAATGGGGAATGGCAGCGTGTACCTCACAGCCCTTACATGAGGATAAATTCATTCAAACTTGTGAGCACAGGTGTGACATTCACATAAGGTATGCTGCCATGCAAGCACATGAAATAAGCCTTTTGTTTACAGTTTGAAATGCTCTTCATATTGCTATTACAGCAATCTAGGAATTATAAAAAAGAAAAAGGTACATCTGAAGCATGGATGAAGTGAATTGAAGTGAATTGTCCTTATCTCTGAGTAAAACCATGTCCAGTTCGGAAGGTCCAGCAGGGCAGCAGGGACCTGCCCAGTTTCCTCCACTGCACTGCATATACAGAGCTGACCAAACAAAGTGCCACGGAGGTGATGAGATTGAATATAACACACCAGTGCTTGACTGCATCATACAAGATAATGTAGGGTGCCTGACTGCATCATGCCACACTGAGTTGGTACAATTCATGAAAGGACAGAGACTCAACAGCAGTGCTCAAACAAGACTTGGCAGTATAAGCACATCTCTTCAGATGCCCAGATAATGACTCAGAGAGCAGCGGCTAACACAAGACAGAGTGCAGAACAGCGTGCCCAGGGTACTGCAAACCTCCACAATGTCAGCTCTAGTCTTTGCTTTTTTGTGCAACAAAGAATAAATGTGTGTGTTTCACTGACCACAGACTTGCCTAATGATGCTCAGAGACCTTTTTGGTTCCACTGATGCTCTACTGGGAGCATCTGTAATGCAATCTCAGCTGCACCAGGAGGTCACCAGGGAGTTACCTGGGGAGACACCTGGCTGGTCAGGATGGTCTGTCAGGGAGCTGGTGTAGCAACAGCCTTCGCTTTTTGCTCTGTCATCTCAGACAGCACATTTCTCCAGTTTTACATGAAACTTGAGGACAGATGGCCTATATTGGCTCTTCCATCCCAAACATGGCAGGAATGCTGCCAAAGAATAATCCTGTGTAGTGGCACAACATTTTCCTCAGGCCAGGTTACTGGACCAGGTAGGCTGATAACAACAAAGAACTGGAGTTCTATTAATATGTGTACGACTGCAGAAGTGTTTATGCATGGATGCACAAGCACATACACAAACATTTCTCAAAGCTGTGTCTATTGTACAGCAGACTCCTAACTGAAAGGACATCATCGTATGAATTAAGTGTATTCTGTCTACTCACTAAGTTTAAAATAAGAGTTGAGAAACAATTACCCTGACAGAAGATTTAGATTTAGATTTCTTTGTTGTTTTAAGTACATATCCTTACCATGCAAGATTTGCTGTCATAAAAACATATTCTTTGGTTTTATCAGTCCTTAGTGCTAAGCCTGCTTACAGACTTCTGAAATGAGGGTTTTCTGGCAGTATTCAGCTCCTACCTAGGCAAGTAACTGTGTGGTAAGAACAAACCCAAGCATACCACAGTGTAAATGGTTAAATGTGTATACACAGACAACGTATTTTGTCTTCCTTCAATCAAACACCATCTAAGCAGTATTTCCTAATTACAGACAGCATCTTCTGAAGCTTGCATAGTACTCTGAAATCTTCAGGTATCTCTGAAGATATTTAGCCATCTTCCATGGATTAGTCCTTCTAAATCCATTTTGTAACTTTGATGAGAAATTAAGAAAGCACTGTATAAGGCTGTTTTCTGCCTCAGAAAATTCTTCCCTTATTTAAAGCTGCTCTCTCCATAACAGTCAAGGAAGAGCAAGTATGTAAGTGAAAGGATTGCCTAATTCTGCCAAGGCATTCTGTACCACCAGTCCTGAAACAGCAGAAGCCCTCTTGGACACAGCAAAGCAGGAGCCATCAAAACCAGGGACATTCTAGTCTGTGAGTAGAAAGGAGGGAAGAGTATGGTGTTTCACCACACTTAGGAAGAATAAAACCAAACCCTATTCTACCTTAAAAATCACCTTTTGTGGAAGTACTGAAATAAATAAAATGTGCAGTCAGATTACCAGTCATTGTAATAAGAAAGAAGGGCACTGGTGCAGGTGCCCTGCAGTGGAGGGAGCATTATAAACATCACTGCACCCACTACACCTGTACACATCCAGGCTGGGGACACTGCCCAGAGGACTGCTACTGGCCATGGTCACAGCACCTCCCTGCCCATCACTGGGGCCCACAGCCTGCTACCAACACTAGCTCACAGGGCTGTCTCTGTCCCACCAGGAGCGGGCCCTCTGCTCACCTGTGACACTGTGGGGGTGGCAGCAGTGCGTGCCCTCCCCAGGGCTGGCATGTGGGGCCAGCTGAGTGGTCAGGTCCGGGGAAGGGCCCGTCTCCGAGCATGCATGCGATGAGCTGAGGCTCCACCAGGCAGCTCCCGGAGCACCTCTCCGCTCATTCAAAGCCCAGGCAATGCAAAAGTCCTTCCCCCACTGGAAACACGTCTGCTTTGCAATAAGCCTCCTTAGACATGCCTCTGTTGTGTGGCAGCCCACAGGCGTGGGAGCTGCACTTGCTAGACTAGGTGGAAACAGGAGACCAGGACAGAAACATCGTCTTGAAAAGGCAACTCAACAAAGAGAAGAAAACCCAAATCTTACCTGGCAGCAGAAATCTCAGTTGGTGCCTACCTGTAGGTAAGCTCCCTCTATTGCTTATGCTTACCCGCACATGCATGCATACTCTCCGGTCCCAACTTAGAAGCAGGAAAAGTTGGAGGGGAAGACCACCTCTTAGCAGGTACCCAGCCTAGGGATGGTCCATCTTATACTGGAGGTAGAGAAAGGAATAAACATAGGGGTGGGGGAACTGCTGTCTCTTGTTCTGCCCGAGCACTCGGTATTTGTCTCCCCCATCCTCCTCCCACACCTCCTCACTTTTTTCTTCCTTTCTCCCCTCCTATCAACTCTGGGACACTGGATCTATGAGCAAGCAGTGATGCTGGGTGCCCTAGCTACAGAGCCTGAAGAGCACCTAAACTTTCCCTGGGGTATTTTTCTTTGTAACATGCTGCAAGTTTGATGGAGCACGTGACAAAGATTTGTTGAGAGAGAAAAAATAACCCTGATCTTCTTAATTACTCATTCTCAGGAAACAAAGGACTTCAGGAGGGAATGGGCCAAAAAAGAAAAAAAGAGTGGGTGGGAGAAGGTAGAGTGTGAGGTGAAAAGGTTATGCACAGAGCTTTCCAATCCTTTCCAGCATGCCCAGTGCTCCCTGCTCCCCCAAAAGCCCCAGAGCAAAGTCCCTGCCAACATGATGTAAAACCAGCATGAAAAGAACCATTAAAGGAGGGGACAGAACTGCACTGGAGAACCAGTCAATCTCTTTGCCAAAATCAAAGGAAAATCTTGCAAACTCCATTCCAGCCCTGTGTTTCTCCTGCCACGGGGCTATGGCTCTTGAAATGGCAACTTTACATTGCAAACTTATGTAATGGTGGGGTGCATGGCTAATTCTCAGTGCAGTCACTTGAACTGAGGAAGGTTATAAACCCCGTCTTCTGCTAGCCTGTGAGATTTCATTACACAGACAGAGAAGGCATTAACGCAAATTCTTCTTCCTTTCCCCTCCCTCCTCTCTCCCACCCTCTGTGTTGGGTGTGTTGCCATGGCAGCTAAAACCCCACTGATACTTGAAACTGGGAGGTGCCAAACACCATGACTTGGAGCAGATTCCTGCTTTCCTAGATTTAATACAAATTATTATCCATTCCTTCATTATATCTCCATTTCGGGTTCTTAATGTGGCTGGAATTTTATTACACTGAACGTAATTCATATTTTGTACTTTAATATGTCTTATATCCTTATTTGGCCGGTTTGGAAACTTGGAAATCTCTTTTCTACAAGATATCAGGGTGCCTAATAGTCCACAGGAATTAGTGATTAGGAGAATTAAGAGTTCTTTCAGCCTCTTTATGAGAGCAGCTTCCAGCCTGTTTCCTTCAATTATTAGGAAAACTGAGTTTACACAATACAGGATCTGTACTAGTTGTGCCTGATCATTAATCTTTCTTGCTGGCCTTGTCTCCTCCAATGATTTCTGACAAACTCCAGTTTTGTGGCCACTGGTAGCCCTCACCACGCTGTCCTTTGAAATAGGTGAGGCTCCTACTCAGAATCCCATATTTGTTATAGAAAACCTCTTTCACATAATTCATCCAAGACCTCATTATGCTATGAATTGTATTGATGAACACTGGGGCATAGTCCTCGAAGAAGAAAATACCTAAAGAAAGGTTTAGGATGAAGTAATGCTTTAAAGAATGAGGCCTACCAGGTTTAGTGCAATATTCTCATCATTACTGGATTTTTGGCTCACTGTAAATCCTCAGCATCAGCTTTATGCTTTTACTGGAATTTCTTTATAGACCCTTCTCTGACTTCTTTATAGGTGTAGGCAATATCTCAACTGGAGCTTTACCAAAACCACCCTGAGGGAGATATTTTCCATTATGGAAAGTTTTCTTACACCTTCCAAATGAGTATCACCACTCCACTATGAGATAATTATAGCAGTTTCTCAGAAACAGTCATATTTATGTCCTCTACAATTCCTTTCCAGATGCTTGAAGAAAATGAACAAAAGATCCTCGCTAAAGCTAACTCAGTGAGTCCATCTGGCAGAGAAGAAATTCTTGTCCAGGTAGGAATGTACGAGTCTCACAGGCCTCCCACACAACCGATATTGCACAGGAAGGCAGTCCAGTAGATCACCTACTTCAATTTACTAACAAGAACTGGGACATGGGACACAAATCACTACCAATCCTGAAGCAGGACATGCCACCTCCTGCGGCAATGACCACCCTGATTTCTCATTTCATTGCCTCCCACAGCAGAGCACTGCCCAAGCACAGTGACACAAAACTCACTGGAAGCCTGCGAGACCGTCTATCAAAGAAAGGTTTTGCTTTCCCATAGTCCTAAAAGAAATTGCTTACTTATACATACTTATTCTATAATTGGAACAAAGCCTTGAAAGCAGCGACAGGACAAAGGATCAGACTAAAGGTTGTTCCTTGAGGTCTGTTTCCATTTTCTTTGCATTCCTATCTTGTATTAGTTACAGGAAATTAGAAGCCTGACCACCTTCATTTCTAAAGCACAGAGTTAAATTAATTACATTTACAAAGCCTAGTCTAGCCATAGCGAATAGCTGGGACAAGAGCAATGTTAATTCATAGGCATATCAATATACTAACCACACAGCGGGTTTGTGGGTCAGTCCTTAAACCATCTGACAACAGCATGTCTCTGAGGTGTAGCTCCAGGGAACCGGCTGCTGCTTCTTCAAGCACGTCATGAACAAATGCTCAAAAAAACAGTGTTGAGAAGAATGGAACTTTTTCCTTTGTAAGAGGCTTTTTGTTAAAACATATTCTAACAGACACTTGAATCATAACGTCTTGCCTGCAAATATAAACTTTACACTGAAACCTAAATACCCTTAAACACTGCAAAGAAACTTCTGGCTTTATCTGATAGAAGGAAAATTTTGAATTTTTTTCATTTTACAGAAAAAGAAAAAAAAATATAAACAGGATTTTGATAGACCATATTGTCTTAAAATTTGAGCTCATATAATTTATATGGTCTGACAAAGAACACATTCCCAAGCCTTAACATTTCATTGGAAAATAAAGCTGCGTACACACTTCCAACAGAATGAGTCCTTAACTTGTCAAGCTAAGGCTTGACACTTGGCCAAATGTTGCTTTATTATTTTATTTATGCTGACATGTAAATACCCCAACTCTGAGTTGCCTTGCCGTGCCTGGAATGACTCCTGCAGAAGGGGTAACAGGCATGGCCCAGGGTCTTCCTACTGCGGTCATCTCCTGAACCCTCAGAGAGCGCAGTGCCAGAGAGAAGATGCAGCAGGCAAGGCCCAGGGAGCTGGCTAGTAGGAACTGAAATCATTCATGCTTGCTGAAGGCCATGCAGGAAGTCTGTGCAGAGCTCAGGAAAAACTCAAAAAGATCCAGCTCTCTCGAATCCTTGTCCAGTGAGCAGTAAGCTCAAGGCATCCTGCCATTGCTGAGTCTGGAAATATAGCTGCCAGAACAAAAGTAACTTAACATGATAGCCTGGAAGCAGCTATTTCTTTCAAATAAATGTCTCTAAATACTTGAATTTTAGTATAATTTAACATTAATAAATTGTATTTTCTCTTTCTGCGATTTGTGGGAAAACATAGTTTGGAGTCAGTGACAAGCAGATACAACAAAGATGTTTACAGTTAACTGATAACGCAATCCAGTTTCACCACCTACATAATTTTAATTGCTTTAGCTATGCTCCTCTATTGCTATGGATTCACTGTTTCTCAGTATGAATTCTCCATTTCATTGCAGTCTTAAGAAGATCCTTGTTAGGTGCATAAATGAATAGGAAAACCACTCTCAGGAGAAACCTCACACATCCATTCCACAACAAAGAGCCAGAGACAAATAATACATGTTGGCTCTTAGAAGCACTTAGAGAAATAGCAGTTAGGGTGCAATTTAGCACTTGCTGCAGTGCTACCATGGAACAATACCTTCTTTACCATGTAAAAAGTTCTCCATGCTTGGTGCCTAGAGTAACATATAGGAGCATACTCAATGGCTGTGGATTATCCTGAAAGCAGCTGCAGAAGGTAACCTGGTAAAAGATCGGGTAAAAGAGGTACGAGGTCATCCTTGAATGATGAGAAAAAGACAAACATTATAAATCCAGATGGTTTTGACTAGGGTTCTAAAGAGAAGGGAAGCGATATGTATACTCATATAGAACCACGCTTTGCAATGGCCCCAGCTCTAAGAGAGTGGAACATGGGCTGAAAGAGAGATCGAGCAACATGACACAGCTCTTTAGGGCAGGAAAGGTTTTTTACCCACTGAAGCTTTGGGGAGAATTTTAGTTTAGAAGAACAGAATAAGAGAAACTGGAATGTGGCCAACCACTTGAGATTAACACCATTAATCTTAATAAAATCCCATAGCACTTTTTGTAATGCAGATAAGTTCTTTGAACTAGGTTTAAATCCAAAGATTTGGGCTAAAAATGTGGAAAGAAAAGGTGCAAAGAATTTAACAGAAGATTTTATTACACTGAAGGCATTGAATTTGTTGAATACGATGCCTTTGGCAAGTACAGTAATGAACAATTGCCATGTGCAAAAGCTTGTGAAGGGAAGCAATTTACCAGCAACAACAACAAAAATCACTGTAAGTGAAGTCATCGTGCAGATCAAACAGGACCCTTCTGCTTTGTTCTTTCTGGCTGTGGATAAGCAGATGTTGCAGCAACCTTTTATCCATATCCGACTTCCAAGCCATTACAACTGTGTCTACCCCGGCTTGTTTGGTGACGGCAACCAGCAGGCTGGCCGGAGTGTGACACAAGTCATCAAAGCCTTAGGTACAACTTAAAACTTGTATGTTTTCTCCCACGGCTCATGAACTAAGGCAATGTTAGTATCAGCTTTTGACTGTGAAGCTGTTCAACAAAGTAGCTGACATGGATGGTTTTCTCCTGAACTTGACAATTTTTGAGGTCCCAGTATGGAGCAGTTAAAACTCTCCCTAGGATGGTGTGAGGTACCTGTCCCAGAGCTGCCCATCACATTGTCCAGGGCTGCACCCAGAAGACGGGCAGCTGACCATCAGCCTCCTTTGCTGCTCTACCTCTATGTGAGGCACTGATGATATCCTGGGAGCTCGTGGTGGCAGGAGGGATTATGCCTATTGCCACAGGATTTTGGTGAGAAAATTGAAGGGAGGAAAAAAAAATAAAGAAAGCGCTGTTCAGCAGAGTGCCAAGAGTTCTCTGAGCTTTCTATTTTTAGTGAAACACTTTAAGTAGGTTTTAGGCGAGTGGATTTGTTTGAGCAATTGAGAGTAATTTGAACACCTGGAAAATGCAGCACTTAATTGAGCTGCTACTGACTGTGCATCATGCTCTCCTTTATGTTTTACCAGAGCTGCGGGAGAGGCATGCTCATGTGTGGTCTCATTAGCAGATTGACTGCTTCTACTCTGTGTTTTGTTGCTCATCCCTTCCCATGGGAACCTCTTGCTGCTTGAAGAGCTCCAGAGAGAGTTCTGTGATTTCTAAAGACAAGTGCATTCCTACCTTGGTAGGCTCATCTTTGTGATGAGGAGCATTGAATGAAAAGAGCTTTTCTCCGTCCCTGCAGTAGTGTGCTTTTCATTCAGCAGCTGTATATCTCTGGATTAAATAATGCCATGCTATGTAGTTATTAAATGCCTGAGATAGACCAGCTGCAGGCTTATGAGCATTTCAGTTAGAATTGGTATAACCATATTTTTCTTTCATATTGGGAACGTTCCCAACTAATACTTTCCTAATCACTGCCTGGTGCACATCTCCTTACATTTTTGCTGTTCTGACTTTAAGCCAGAGGACAAATAAGCTGGTGGGACTTCAGAACTGGCAGCCAGGTTTGTGGCTGCTGTTTTTCCATATTTTGAAAATTGCAATTTTTAAGTTATAGGAAAAGAGGCTTTGAGTACATAGCTGATCCAGAAAATTTGTATGCAACCATTCCAAACAGTTTGGCTGAAAAGCTCTCCAGATCTTCAACGAAAGTAGGTAATAAAACTTAAAAATAAAAAAATAGCAAAAGTTTTAGATAGCTGTAAGATGCTTTTTTTTTTTTTAAGAAAGTAACAACAGCCATCAGAGAAACCAGCTAGATATCAATAGCAGTCCGCATCATAGACTACCAAAATCTTTCACTGAAGAGCTTATCAATACAATTGCATGAAAATTCATTTTACTTACTGATGTTACTTTTGTGATTAATAAGGAGAATATTGTTAAGGTAACACATTTAATTTTCTCTGAAAGCATTAGCTACCCTGCATTACTATGGCTAAATAGTTCCATGCCACATAGAGCACATTCAAACATTATGGTCCACACTGAACCAAAAAGCAGACAGATGACAGACGTTGAAACACTTGTCTTCATTAAAGAAGGATGTTTATAATGAGGCCTTCAACAGATTGGTTGAGTCACACCACAGTTAGCATGGGATTTATTAGTGAAATAAAGCGCAGAATTCTGCTGGTGAAGTTACAGATGATCAGGTACCAATAAATGTGAGCATGGGGCACAAACACACACGAAGCAGGACTGGCAGATAAAATGGTAATTCAATATGTATCTGCTTTACGGTACAGTCAAACAGCTTAGAAGAAGGAATATATGATACATGTGCACCAATATAGCCCTGCTATACCCACACTGGAGAGAAAGCAAGCTGGGGAAAGGGTAAAATACCTCTTCTGCGCTTGCGGGACACACAGTGGCTGCATTTTCAAGCTGGCCAGCTGGTGGGACTTAAGATGTGCTCAAGTCCTCCCACAGCCTGACTGGATGGGAGTCTGAAGAGGTGACAGGGGCATCCTCTGCTGGGCCCTTAAGCAAAAAGCTGAGCACTGAAAGTGAGTTTGTTCAATAAAGGAAAAAGAAACACAGCAAACAGGATACCACAGAATTATATTTATGTTGTACATTTGTCTTCACATTGCAACATCCACATTGTTCATTTTGTGACAAGTATTTCTAATAATTTTGAATACATATTTACTGTATAATACATTTTACCAAGAGGCACTTCCAGTAATTCTGGCAAAAAGGAGCTTCATTATAGTGTCTAACTTACAAAACAGTAAAAATAAATAATGTTTATCTAAAAGATTTTTTTTTCCTGTACAGAATCTATTTTGTACAAAACATTTATCAGCCATTAACTAAATCACTTAACAAATACTTGTGAAGAGAATATATTAAGTATTGCTACATGTATTGAGTGCAAGATACTAGTGAAAGGAAAAGAATTATTCCGTTTATGAAAATCACTTAAAAATACAAGGCCTTGTTCCTGAAGTGTTTAAAAAGGAGAAGCTTGGTTACAACAATATTGACAATATATAAATTAACGTATGTAGTACTTAGTGAAAGGAACACTGTGTTAAAAATCGGCGTGTACAAATCCTGAACAAGATGGCACTTTTCTGCATCGCCACTTTGGTTGGCAGTTTTTTTTCAAAATATTGCTCCAAAGGAATTGTAAAGGTACCTTAAACCTTTTCAAATACAGCCATATAAAATCACATTTCCCCCTCTTCCTCTCACCTTCCAAAGTGAAAAAATCCAGGAGGGATTAAACTGGAACTGTGCTGGATCTGAGCGAGCATCGCAACACCTGCCCGAGCCTTGGGGTCCCTGGGCAGCAGCGCGGGAGCCAGAGCCCACGGGGTGGGATGGGAAAGGACCCAATCCCTCGGGGTATCTCAACTCAAAAGCCTCTGTTGGTCTCTTCTGAATTTGAAATACACAGTTTGGATGATTTGGCCCCAAAATGTGGTGAGGCATGAAGTGCTTCATATGTATCAACACATGCAAAATTTTAATTCAGAAAGTGTTTTGACCTCACTGGACTGATTCCTTAATTACTTTAATGAAAATGGGATTCTCTATTTTTTTTAAAGCATAGCTTGTATGTGAGGTACATACTTGCATATTTCTACCCAGATGGCAAAACTGTGTTGGAAAACCATTATTTCTGAAAGGTTCAACTTCCACTGGAGTTGCTGAGGCAAAAGTTTCAGAATGCGTTTCTGCTGGAAAATATCCTTGATGTTCTACTGAAAGTACTAAGAAAAAATAAACTGCCACCCCTCAGTGAAAATGCTATCTGTTGAACAAACATAGCCTACGGTATGAATCACGTCTTTTAAAAAAGTGAACTTAAATTACTTTCCATCATGCAAACATCTTACATTGATTACTCAAGAAAAGAACACGACTTTAGAAAAGTAACAACCAAATGTACGCTGACATGGCTGAAATATTAAAAATACCGTCAACACCACAGAGCAGCTATAAACGCTGCCTTTGATCTTTTTAGATACCATCTGCAGTACTGTATTAAGGTTTATAAACACCTAAAATGAAAATTTTGCATTCAAATATAGCTTTTCATTGCGTGTCAGAATCAGGAAGGAGTTTCAGAAGGGAATGACAGCTTAAACAGATGATGGGCTCTCTACCTAAAGAAGTATGTACAGGCGTGGCAAACCCTAACTGCTTTCTCTCTGCTCACATTACAGACCTATTTATTTATTTTTCCTTTTAAAAAAGCATGGAGACAAAATAACTGGGATCAGGGGAAAACAAAACAAACCAGAACCAAAATAAAAACCTAATCTTTAAATAAATATTTAAAAGCAATGCGCATTTGTTAATTCACACTGTCTCTTTGTGTTTGCTGTGGTGAAGGAAGAGGGTGTTGGAAAGTAGTGTATCTCAGCCCACTGTGCTCAGGGCTGCAGCCAGGAGCCAGCCATGGACAGGTGGGGTGGGATTGTGGTACCACAGGCATTTCTCCAGCTGATCTGACTGCAGCCCACTGACAGCTGTCATCTGTTCCTCCCCTTGCCGCTCACAGCGCGGCTCCCTCCATGAGCCCAAAAATGTGATGGCAGCTGCATACCTGCCTTGCTGGGGCATGACACATGCTGCCTCTTGCTTGTTTGAGCTAGTTTCTGAGGCTTGGAGATTTCAGTCATGAAGGATACGCGGCCCACAGCTGTGACAATGTCCCTTCTATCTGCTCAATGCTTCTGCACAGCTGGAAGGCAGAACTGCTCGTGTTTTCCCACCCAGTTCACTGCTGGGAAAACCACTTCCCTCCCATGCCTGCAAACTCCAGTGTGCTCCTCAGCACCCAGATGTCACACACTAGCAGCACCAGCACAGCTCTTCCCTCTTGCTCAGCTGACATACCACAGCACAGCTTAGGAAGTAAGAAACCTGCACGTTGTAGCCACCTGAAAATCTCAACTGAAACAAATAATATTGTTGTTTTCCTTCTCTAGCACCAAGCAATGTTTTCTTTGATGACAGAGAACTAAAACACTGCAGTCAAAAGCCCTTCCTGGCTTACTTCAGCTCGACAGCCCGCCGGCACAGCCTGCCAGTTCCACCCCAACCGATCACCTTTACGAAGGGCTCATTTCACTTGTGCAGGCACTCAGGAATTTCTGCACACACAAGTGCTGCTGGCAAGCTCTCAAGCTGTGCAATGCTTACTGTCTTTTCAGTTTTATCAAAGAAGTACTGTGAGCAGCTCAGGCTTTTGCCCTGTTGTCACTGTGAGAACAGGCTCCCCAGAAATACACCTGCACTGTTCTGCCTGCTGGCTCCGAGGAGCTTCCGCCACCCTAAGGCTTCAGGCAGGGTCTCACGCGGGCGACATTTGCATCCTACTGAGGAGGCGTGATGTGTTTTTCATCAAAAATCACCTGCCTGCCAGGCAAATCACACTAAAAGCCTCTGAATAAATCATAATTAGGAAGTAAATGGAGGATAACTCTCGCACTGCTGCCTCCAACACCGGGATTCAATAACTACCACAGCAGGGGCTAAAGCCATGCTTTGATTTACCTCCAGAGGAATGTTGTTTTGCTGAATGTAAGTGATGAAATTCAAATAAAGATTTATCATACTCACTTGTTCTCAAATGCACTGGAGCTATTTTGCTCTAATTCAAGGTTTGCCTTTAGTAATCAATATTTTCACTAGCTCTTCCAGTGATTGCTTAAGAAAGCTGTCACCTTGGCTTCAATTATTCCCCCATACATTCAACAACACTTAACAGGGTCATTTTCTGCAGGAGGCCTGGATACTGAGGACACATCATAGACATATTTTCTTTTCTCCTTCCTTTCAAATTTCCAGGCTTTAACTCCTACTAACGTTAAAAAAAAAATATTATAATTTAAAAAGTCATTCAGATGTCAAATGATGCTTTCATTTGTTGAGTTACTTAAAAAATTGAAAAAAAGTTTCCTCTGCCTTAGTCCCTGGGAACAATTCCCTTTTATGCTGCCACCTTTTTGACTAACACTGCTACATCAATCTGTGATTAAAACCCCAGAAAATCTAGGCTTACTTCACTCCAACAGGATTACACTTGGTTTTGAAAGAAAAGGGAAAGTAAGCATGCTGCATAAAGTTTGTTTCATGTTGGACTACATTTTTCTTTTCTCTTTCCCATGAATTGCCACTCTGCCTTTCTCCCTGTCTGTCTCAACTCAAGGATTAATTACAGCAGTGCTGTGCTGTCAGCTGAGGAACATACAAGTTCCAACACCAAGGTGTGAGCCTCCATGCCTGCCTGCCAGCTGCAGCAGACCAGGAAAGGCAGGCAGCCTGACCTCATCTTCTGCCCATATGGCAGAGGGACGCTTGAAATTGTCTTGCTCATGCTCACTGCAAATATTATACCTTTTATGAATCACAGGTTTTCCTGCAGTCGGAAGCCTCTGCTTTCTGAGAAAGAAAAGCCACAAACTCAGTGCATCTGTGGTGCCTCTCCCACACATGGACCAGCTGGCGCGGCGCGCCTCACTGGGGCATTTGCTGGTTAAAAAGGCAGACAGGACTTAAGGAGAACTTTCTAAAGAAAACAAAGGAGCTTAATGCCCAGCATGGAAAGCATGAAAAAGAAATTGGGAACATAACTTGATTAGATCTCAAATGGTACTTTTCGAAGCACCTATGTGAAACTTTACAGACTCATTTTCCTTCCTAATTTAGATGATCAGGATGTTAAGAACTTCTGACAGTAGTACATTAAGAGTAGAAGTCCCAAATACAACCAGTCAAAAGGTCCTGAGCAATTCTATTGCAATCTGGGATTTTAATTTGATGATGCAGAGATGTTCACACATGATATCAAGGTAAAAACTGATGACTGACTATTTTTGCATTGATAACAAATGCATTCTCCAGTCACAATTGCCTGGGACCCATCCATCCCCCAAACGTGACAGGCATTTGCTAGGAGAGCCAGCACAAGGTCACAGGTGTTGATGACACACAGCCATTTCTCCAGCTTTCTAGAAGGGACTTCATTCACAGAGGAAAGAAATTTAAGATGCTTCAAGGAGCACTGGAGAAACTCTTTTCATTCCTACAACTTATTTCTGATGTATCGCTCACAGCATCACATCAAACACTTTTTCTGCAAGAGGTGACAGCTGATTTTTAGAGGTGTGTCAACATGTTCTGTACATCAAATGAAACACATGATGCCAAGTTCCATCAAGAATTAGAGCATAATAGTAAACTGTGGAACTTCAAACATGGTAGAAATTATTACTTCCAGACAGAGTTTTGGATTCTTGAAAACCAATCTGAGATTCCTCATATGAGAAAAGGTAATAAAATAACTAATTTGAGGCTTTCATAACAATCTCTACCTCACTGTGTTTTTTATACCATACAAGCATAAAGAGAGAAGTTATATGCCACAGTAAGCAGCACGTGACTACCATGCAAACTGGGAATATGGGGACAAAAGAGTTTGTATGTGATTGCTATGTATTGAGCAGAGTGTTCTTCTCACTGCACAGGGAACAGCAAGCCCTGCAAAAAGCCTCCTCTTTAAGGGAACAGCAAGCTTCTCCTAGACTAGGAGGGAACACGATCAGCCCCCCATGTGCCACTACAGCGGAGAAAGCAAAACGCTGCATCTGGAAAACACAATCCAATCCTTCTCTCTGTTTTTGAAGATTTGAAAACAAGAATATGTATTTTTTTAACTGCAAAACAGTAAACAGGGCTTGCTTTCTCTAGTATTTAACCAACATCTTTTCATACTGTATATACAAAAATCCATATTAATATTTTAAAAATCCTACCAGAAATTTGAATGCTTTGATGATAGAATACTTTTTTTTTTTTTCCAAAATTATTGCACAGGTTGTGGTTTATTTGGGGTTTGCAATACCAAAGGACTGCACAAAGTGGAAAACTATCAAGGTTTAGCCTCAGAAACACTGCTGCAACTGCAGAGCAAAAGTTTTGCCTCCTTTGGACTAAAAACCAGTACATAAAAACCAGAAAGAAAACCAAAAACCCCAACAACTGAAAAACAGCCTGTTTCACTATCTACAAAAAAAAAAAAAA
>WBMW01000977.1:225892-275020 GCA_013396635.1 Penelope pileata
AAAAAAAAAAAAGTATAAAACTGTATTCACACATTTGATACAAAATCTCTCTGGCATTTCTTTGTGTTGTATTTAAATCAACCTTGGGAATTCCCTGATAATTACCTGCCAGAAACGCACAGACTGATAAGGAGTGAACACCTGCAGAAATTGGATTCTACCGGCAGCTGTGTGCCTCTTTCCAAGTTAACCAGTCCCAGCTACTTTTGCTTCTTTGCAGGTGTTGCTTCCAATTGGGATAAAATCAAAGATCAACTTGATTTTAAGCCTACCAGCAATACTTCATTGTAAAAGACCTGAGTTAGTAAAACTGCACTGCGAAAACAGTGAGAACTGGATTGGTGATTTGCTGAGATCTTGGAGAATACTTGAGATACCTCTTTCTTTTGAACAAATTCTATCCTTACACTTTAAAATAATAGTTCCTTTGTTTTTCTGATTTCATTGAAAATCATTGTCTGAATCTTTCTGCTGAGTAGCCATGCTCTAGAGTTGTTCTGTCAAAACGCAAACGTCTCTACTGGCGAGAAACCACAATCCTCTTCTCCAGCAAGTCTCACTATCAGAAATGTAAAGCAAAAAGAAACTCTGAAGTGACAGCATACTTTGGCTTTGACAGAGAATGTTTTCTAACAGTTTTGGGGAGGTATCAATAGGACCATGAAATACTGTGAATGCATAATAATGGCAAAAAGTGATGGATGCAATATCAGCAATTTAACATAGAAAAGACTTCTCCTACAAACTCTTCCTTTCACAAGCCTTCTTACTGCCACAAACAATCCTCTTCTTTGCAAGGGGCTGCAGGACTAGGAAAAAAAATGCATACATAGTCAAATCACTTTTGAGAGATACTGAACTTTATACATATATAGTTATTTTTGTGGGAAAAGAAACCCTCTAAATTTTGTGGTACTGGTTGGTGCTGCCAGTCTAAAAGAGCATTAATATGTCACAGCCATGACCCTGTAAGACCACTGGCTTCCCAGAAGGGTCTACACATATTACTCAAGATTTGTTGGGTTTGGAAATGGCTACACTGTATAAAAATGCCTTTGTATTTATTTTTTAAAAAATTAGCTTTACAAAAAAACCTTTCCCTTTTTTTCTTTTTTTTTTTTTCTTAAAGATATCATTATCTACAGGAACCCATAAAAATTTTTCCATATTTACATCTAGATAGCTAATCATTGACAAATATAATATCATGAAATAAAATATTGAAAATGAATAGTCAACCTTTTAAATAGACATTTGGCTCACAGCATAAACAACAGAGAAAAACAAACAGAACGAAACAAAAAGATCTGCTCTTCTACAGGCCCGATCTTTTCCTCTCACTTGAAAAAGAAAAGAAAAAAGAAAAAAAAAAAGTAATTATACTGGTGGGATCAAACATGCTGCTTCTAAGCAGAACACCAGCAAAAAACTGCTCCCAGCCAGCACCTTGCACTGAAAACCAAGCTCTCTGAAGCTCCCGTGAGTGGTTGCTGAGACATCCGCAGGACTGGCACCATTCTCCAGCCCTTCTCCTCATGCATCGTTTGCATTTTATTCTGAGAAAGGGCATGACCCCACGCTCTCCTTCTTTTGCTCTCAAGAGATGGTGGCTTAGCTTTGCTCCTAAATAGTATATTTGGCCACTGATGCACGGAGGCATAAGGTCTGGGTGGAAAGATGGCAGTGTTGCCTCTAGTTTCTGCACATACACACACATTTGCTCTCTTCTCCCTCCTGCCCAAACATATACGCCATTTGTGCACTCAGAGGCAGACAGAGGGCCAGGGCCTTTCATGGGCAGTGTGCTGCACAATCCCTTGTAACTTCCCTGAAATAAGTATCCTGGCACATCCCTTTTGCCAGCAGTCCAGGAAGTGCTAGAGGAGGAGGCGGAGGAAGATGAGCTGGAACCACACAGCCGCCATGCAGCCCAGGCCTCAGAGGAGGCCTCACAAAGGGTTCCAGCCTCCTCACAGGCACAAATTCTCTAAAATTCAGGCCTCCTGTTCATTGTTGTGCACTGGGACATGTGCTACAGCTACTCTCAAACTATGCTATACCGCATTACATCCACCCACACACGTGAGCACCTCCCTCACGCACACACATATGTTGGCAGGATACATGTAAAGCTTTGGAACTTTTATCCTTCAGCATTAAGAGCAAAAGCTACTTCACTGGTACCTTCCTGTTAACTGTAAATGTGCTTTAGAAGCAGCATTTCTTTAGATAACTTCCTTCTGTAAATATCACAGTGACCATAATATATCATTAAATGTATTTTGCTGAAGTGTGCCGCCAATAACCCTGGCTATATATATATATATTTATATAATTCCACTCCCCACCCCCAAATCTCTTTTAAGAAAGTCTGTAAAAGCCGGTGTCGCAGTGTGAAAGCTTCCTTGAGCACAGAAGTTTAAACAATGTACCTCACCATATAAAGGAAAGAGAAACAAATTAAACAGCTGTAGGCGCATAATCCCATACTTCTACAGTGTTGTGTCTAAATGCTGTGCTGGCTTGAGAAAGAGTCTGTGCACAAGTCAATCTGTCTTAAAATACTGCTGTAAATATTGTCATTGGTTCGGTTCTACAGTTGTGTTCTCCTCTTCATCCCTCTTGGGCTTCCCCTTCTCCTCCTCCTCCTCCCTGATGGCCTGAATTTGTTCTGAAGATGGGTGCAGTGTGGATTGCTCCGTGCCTTGCTTCTCTGTCCCAGCTAACCTCTCCTCATCCTCAATTACTTTCTTCCACATTTTATGGTTCTGAAGCAGGTGCTGAGTGATCTGACAGTAGATTTTCCTCCTCTTGAACTTCTTCTTTCCTGTAAAATACCATGTGATATTAGCGTACTGATTTCTGTGAGGGAAGAAGGAGAACAGACTGAAGGTGCAGGAAGTAGACACGGTGCTGTAACACAGAGGAACTGCAGCAACGTATTTTTTAAAAACACAAACACTCCTAAAAGCTCAGGCAGCCACGTCTCCCTCTGAGAAAGAAAACTGCTTTTTCACAGCGTTTGAGCTCTAACCTTATCCCACCATAGGCTGCATGCTGTCCCTGACCATACAGCTCACAGAGACATCTAGTGCCTGAATGATTGTGCACAAAACATGTTTCTGAGCTGTTTCCCTCACTCTCTTGATATCAAGTGCATCAGGAGAGTGGTCAACTTATCCTGTAACACACATGTGAATCCCCCATCCCCAAATGGATCTCTGATCACTGCTGTAGAAAAAAAATCCTAATTTTGTTTTCTCACATTTTACCTTTGATCTGAGCAGTGCTGTAAGAGGATAACTAATGAGCAAGTGTTAGTAGTCAATGGAATGAGCATGTTCCTATGTTCCCTTTTCAAAGACAGAGATTTACCACTGCAGTAGAGACGACCTTAAAGCCTTTGCGTAACACCGCTCCAGTGGCAGAGTTTGACCACTGATTAAGTGGTCATAGAGCTAAATACTACCAGGGAGCTTGCTTATCTCTGGTTTTTAAAGCATGAGTCAACCCCTGTTAACCTACAAAATGCCTCTGCCGCTGTTAGTTCTCATTGATCCTGACACAGTTGCACCACAAGTATTTGGCTCTCTGAAGTGTCTTTCTCCAGTGACTGTATAGCCTGTCCAAAACAATGTACCTCACCATAAAAAGGAAAGACAAGATTGTTAGCTCCTTGAAACTACAAAGCTTGAAAATTTTCCCTGATCATTAACAGTGGCAACAGCAGTTACAGAACCAAAATAATAACCTCTCCAAAGACAACTGCTGATTTCTTTTTTTAAAGAAGGTGACGTAGAGGAATGTTTTGTACCAAATAAATTTGCGTGGATTAGTATTTGCAGGTTGCCTAAAGTATGTCTGTGTCAGGGTCCAAAACGTTTAGCCCTTGAAGCTTTTGAACTGGAAACAAAGAGCTTTTCACTGAGCACAGACCAAATCCAACTCAATCCTTCATTAGAAAGCCCTTGGTTCTCTGTAGGAAACCTTCAGGTTTAGCACTAATAAGAAGCCCCTGCTCTGCCAATGCCACAGTAGGACATTCTCTCCTGGGTTTCCTGGGTGACCCTGCATCTTGCTGCTCTCTGCAGAGACTGGTGAGCACTTGCTGTGGTGTTAAAATTTGCCTGAATCACTGAAGACTGAGTCTGTTTAATTTGTATAATTGCAACAGAGATTTGGGGAAATTACGTGCTCCTGTACAGTAACAAAACCAATGATTGATTTTAGGCTACCTTAAGTTTTATAACTCTAGATTTACCTCAGGCTGTTCCAGGGAATTATCAGGACCGACGTTTTCTGCAACAACTATACTACCATCTACCTAAACGGCATTTCCATCAAGAAAAAGATCTCCACCAACACAACACTTAGTATCTGTGCATCTTACATCTCAACCTTTTATTTTGTTTCAAGGAAAAAGTTTAGAACATTCAAAATTCTGTTGATCATAGGAATAAATTTCCAATGACTTTTAAGACCTCTATATCCACACAAACGATTCTGCAGAGTCCTAATTAAGATCCACACATCCCAGAAAATCTAGGGAACCAGAAGAAAACAGATTTTAACATGAAGGTACGACTGAGATCAGCACTTCACAGTCAGTAAGAAGGAAGCAGGAAGAATTTGTCTGGATATATCAAACCTTTTGATATATTCATTTTTAAGGTTTTGAAAAAGATACACAGCCTAAAAGCTTGAATAAAAAGCTTGTGTAAAAGCTTGAATAGTAAAATATTATTATGGGATAGAAGGTGAAAAACAAAACAGAAGATGACTAAAAAATTGTCTGTTTTCAATGTGACAAGCGTTAACAATGCTCTGTGCTTTTAACCAGAAAGCAGCATTGTTCAGTAGAGATACAGAAGATATGAGAATGCAGCAATGAGGTGAATGGTGACTAGGACTTAAAAGTAAGGCTAGAATGGATATGTGAGAACACCCTCAATCTTTCTTTTTAATACAACAGCATCAGTTCCAGTGCTTTGGGGTCTCTGTTGATTACCAACCTTATAGCTTTCCCTCTGATAGGCTATTCCATAAACCTGAATCTAACACAGAAATATGTAGTTCTGCCTGCTATTACAGAGACAAACCTGAAGATCTGGTAGATCATGAAGTATTAAAATAAGCCAATACATGCTTATTTAATGCTTGCTGTTCTCAACAACATTGTTGTGCATATGAACCTGCTTAAAATACGTGCAAGCGTGTGCATGTGTGTGTGAACAAGAGAAATGATTTCTAAAATCAAACTGTGTATTCCTGGATCTTATTAGAGAATAAACGTCATTTCTGCACATCAAGAGATCAACATTTTAGTTCTAGCTCCTAAGATGACTTACGGCAATTACCAATTTTTTCTCACTCCTCAGCTGTCCCAACAGAAAATGGCGATGACATTCAGTAGGCCATGAAAAGGTACAGGGAAGAACAGAAAAGGTAAGGTTGCTAGAGAAGAGGCTGCATGTCAGTGTTTCAACAGGGCAACAAAGGCTGAGGCATTTGAGACGAGTCGAGAAGAGATGAGGGGAGTGCCAGTGTGACCAACTTCATGACGACTTCACCAAGGACAGCACTTTGGAGAGGTTCACATTGAACCTGACCAGCTCATGGTCTCTGTGCTTCTACAGTATGACGGCTTAGTTTTTGGTCACAATATGGACCTTTTTCTGTTGAAAAAAAAAAAAAAGTAAAAAAAAGAAAAGGGTAAGCCACTTACTGGATTCAGCATTTTCACAAGTTTCCATTTCTGCTGTTTCTTCCTCTTCATTCTCATCAGTGTCTCCTGATTCATCACTATCTTCTATCCATTTTCCTGGCATCAGCCCCGCTGAGTCATAGGAGTTACATAGTGGTCCCACAATGTGAGTGATGAAAGATTCCTGGAGGTGTGCCAGCTGAGGAGCAGAGCGATCCATGAAGGGGCTGATAGGCAGGCCCAGGCTAGCCTCTTCATCACCCTGGAGATGAAAAATAGCGGTAATTTCTCTGAACTAAATGAAAGAAAAAACATGGCACAAAAAGGAGCAATGCACATCAAACCAATTAAAAATTATGAAATAGAAATAATTCTACTGGAATGCCACTTCCATAGCATGTCAGCACATTATTACAGTGCCATCATGTCATATGCTTAATTGAAGTTACAGCTCTTTTCTTGTATGAAGACCCACTACCAACAGTGTGAATCTAACAAGAATGATAACTGTTCAAAATGATGCCCATTACCATTGTCCTGTACTTTACAGTGCGAAAGTTGGAAAACTTTATTCCTTCACATTATTTTCAGAGATGTTTTCTGATTTTCTGAGTGTCAGCTCATTCTACCTGCAGTCAGCCATCTGTTTGCAGGGTATGAGACTGAAATGCTACAAGCCATGGCCATCCCATTTACCTAGTTTTCTTATAGATTTTGTCCTTATTACACATATCTTAAAGAACTCCTTTTGACTTTTGGTCATAATTAACTGTTTCCTGGGAATACTAGAACGATCCTCATCAAAGCAGGTGTTACTCAGAAGCAGTAAATCTTTCCCATAAGGCGTTTTGCTAGCTTTTCTTGGGGAGAGAGGGCAGAGCGGAAGGGAGGTATATGAAGACTTTTATCTCCCTCCTCCAACCTTCTTGCAGTACAAAGCTTGTTATTCTCTCTCACTCTTAAAACAGCAAAGCCTCTGGTGCTACCAGTGAGTGCTCAGCTGAGTCAACATGTAGAGACTGAATGCCACCTCCTCAATAAAAAAAAACACTTAATCAAGCCTGTTATGCAAATTAATGCATTAACACAATACAGAGAATATAGATTAGAATCTGGGCAGACAGTTTCAGTTTCCATGAAGTTTGCCTGAGTTTACCTCCTGGCAAACTAAATTTTCCAAAAGTCAGAGACAGTGTTATCTGGTCAAAAACCTGTTCATATCTTGAAAGGTCAATGAATTAGAGATCAATTTTGAAGCACGTACCAAACATGTTTCACTTCCTTGTGTTGTTTCTATTTTATTTTTATAATAACCGTGGCAAAAATGTTATCCTCAATCATTAAATGCAGAATATTACTATTAAAAAAACAGGAAAGCATGCTATCCATTCTTGAAATAATTAGCAAATTAAGAAGAAGTGGCAGCTCTCTCTTCTTTACAGCAACACATCTGAGATTTCATTGTTATGAGTTGTCACTAGTGGGAAGAAAGCGGACTATTGAAATGTTCACAAATTCTTTTTTCATGTTCAGTTAAAACATGATTTATTATGTGAAACATCTTGCAGTGCATTTTTTGATTCTTTTTAACACATATCAGCCTATCTTCAAATAAACATGTTGAGCACGTGGAGGGAAAAAAAAGGAAACATACTGTAACAATATGGTTTTCGAATGGTTATATCCAATACATTCTTAACAAGTTTGTTATTTTTATGGGAGTTAAATTCTTTGGAGAAATTGGTGTTTGTTAAAGAAAACTCAAGAATGATATTACATAATTCTCACAGCATAGGTTGGACAGCATAGATAGGCTTTTTGATATCAACGGCTCTGTAAAACCTACCATAAAATAATCCTTTATAGAAACAAAAAAAAAGAGTGCTTTTCCCTGCTCACAAAAAAAAAAATAAAGATGATCAAAACCATGGTGTAGATGGTTTGATACACCTCCCACAGGTGTTTATGTTAAAGAAAATCAAGTTTTAGCCTAGATTAAATAAATTGAAAATACAACTTATTTTTGTTAACGTCAAAACTAAGTCCTAGGATGAATATGCTCTCTATTTTTGGTCCCATCAGTATCCTGCCTGTCCTCATGTCATCCAAAAGGTAAAACAGGCAATCTAGCAGGAGATATCAACTTCTCAATACAGTGAATGCACATCTTTTTATCTTACTGACTACCCAACATTTTGGAGTTTGCAGGCAAAGAGTTCAGACTTCTGCCCACAAAAGTGAAGGCAGTAACAAAGATAACAAATACGCTGTTCTGAATCAACCTTTGGAGACAGGATAAATCCCAAATTTATTTAATTACAGGATTATGAAAAAGATTATCTCTAGAAGTCCTTTGGAACAGCTTCCAAGAGTATGAAAACAATAACAGCATATTTTTCTGACTGTTTGACAATAACCCAGATTCCTACTATGGAAGAGAGAATACAGCATCCTCTCCCACACATTTCTCCCAAGCTCTCTTTCTGGCACTTTGACAATACCAGCATATTGGAGAACCTACTGCTCTCTTAAATTAGTTGTTTTGGATCAAAGGAGAGCTGTATTGCATAAATGATTACCATTTTTGTTTGCATGCAGTGGTCACCCACATAAGTTATGACCATCACAAGAATTAGGTGAAGTACAACTTGTACAATTTGTTGAGCTTTAATGGAAATAAAGAAAGATAAGCATTTCCTGAAAGAAAATTTGGAAAATAAAGGTTGACCACTGCTGTCGTGTGATTCAGGCTATTCTTTAAAGAAAAATTTAAAAGAAAAACAAAACTAACTATATATGTAATATGTCTAGGCATCATTGTCCTTTCTTTTCCTTAGAACTTCTGGAAGAAATGAAGGACCCTCAGGTCAGTGTCTGAATTTTCCCATTTATTTACATACTCCAGAAGGCAACAGCAGAATAAAATCCTACTTTTTCCAAACTTTAGGTATAGTACATTTCAGTGAAGATGAAAAGGCTTTAAAAGGGGTTAGCTTGTGACTTCAAGTTACTTTCTACCCTCCCCAAGAAGACTGTGGGGTGTCTGGTTCAGTGATTTAGCCTATTTGCTTCCTCTTGAAAAGACAGGATGCGGAGTTTAGTCTAACCAGCACATTCAGAATGTTTTTCCACTCAGGAAACAGAGGAACAGTGTGGGAACAGCCTTGTCCTTTGCACTCAGCATGCCTAAATGGGTTATAGCAAGAAAAGGTTCAGTTAAGGGCACCCTTACACCTGGCAGGAGAGCACCAGTGCCTGGCTGTATTCCCAGGTCTTTCAAAAGTCTGTGGCTGTCCTCCTTCCTTGTCCTATCATCAGCTGAGCCTTGATAATTATTGCAGTTGTACAAAGAAACCTTGGAAAGCTGAAACAGTTGTCTTAAAAAAAAAAAGAGAAAAAAAGTATGAGCTAGGATCAGCATGTGGGAAGCAGATAAGCTTAGTCTGTGACAAACTGAAAGTCAATAATGCTACAGTGGTACTCGGTACAGGTTCTGTGTGTGTTAACAGTGACAGGGGCCAGGGGGAAACTAAAATAATCTCTCTGCTCTGGTCAAATCATCTCAATATGGACATTGTGTCTAGCTTTAGAGACCACATGTCAATAAAAGCGTGAGCCACCTGGAGTCACTGCAAAGGAGAGCAATGAAAACCAGCAGATGTCTTGAAAAGACGCAGATGACATGATGTCAACAGAAAAAAAGAGGAAAGGAACAACTTGTTCACTATGTACATAGTTAGGATAGTGCCAGACTGGACCTAAGCCTGTAGAAACCCTGTCACATCAGAGGCCTTTGAGGACACATCAGAAGCCTCAGTGCCAAACGGAACTTTCACCAATCCAGCAAAAGAATGGGCTAGTTGAACTCTAGGCAACCCTGTTAGCCCTGTTCTCAGTAATTTTCACTCATTACCAGCACCAGCACACTGCAGGACTTTTTAGCACACAACATGCAACCAGAAGATACCATCTCAGACAGGCATTTATTTACCTGTTCATAAAACTCATTGACAATGCCTTCTGTCCACTGCAGATGCAAGTCTTTACACTTTGCAGGCCCATTTATGTCAGCCAGTTTGATACACATTTGGCAAACCAGTAAGCGGTCATTTTCGTTAGTCCAGTCAATCCCAACATCATCATTCACCTAGCAGATAGAGAAAGGAAAACCATAACAGTAATCCTTGTTAAGAAGGCATCCACAGAGGAAATTCTGCCCTGGGATATCTTGCAGTTTGGCTTCTTAACAAAATCACGAGTGTAAGCAGGTGAGCTAACCTGAGGTTGGAATTTATAATCATCTGTAGATCAATCTATAAAAAGAAAAATAGGCAAGAAACAATGAATGCTGAGATACATTGTGAGAAATTAATATTTAGCAAATAATGTGTCAATCTGAAAGCATTACTAGGAAAACAAATGAAACCTTTCCATGACATTTTCCAAGATCTACTTAATTTGTGTACAAAGATAGATTACTATCAAATGCCATGTTGATTTTGTTACAGCATGAAGATGAATGAAACAGACCTCTTTGATCTAAGTTATTTTGAACGGATGCACCTTCTTTTTCCTTTTCTTTATTTTTTCCCATACCTCCTCACAATAAAATGTGCTACATGCTATCAACTGCTCTAAAGCCAATGGGCCATCTTGAAAGAGTTACAGAAAAGTTGAGGTTGGAAAGCACCTCTTGAGTTCATCTTGTCCACTGGACATTGCACACTAACTGAAATACAGGAAATCCCTTTTGAAAACAGGAATGGACTTGCTTTCTGTGAGAGGGGCCATACGCTGGAAGAAGTTACTCAGAAAGGTTATGGAGTTTTCCTCTTGCTAAAGGTACTCAAAACCCGACTGGATGCAATCCTGAGCAGCCTGCTCTAACTGGTCCTGACTTGAGCAAGGGGAGTGGATTGAAATGGTCGAACAATTTTTAAGAATATGTTCCCATATGGAGTGATTTTATAGTCACTGAATGGAGCATAAAGGAAAGATCTCTAGTGATCTCTGTCTGAGGGGGTTGCCCATTTGGAACAAAGTAGGAAAGAAAGATCATCCCTTCACTGCATTTCAAATTAGAATTTCAAAATCATTATGATTTCTTTGCTTTGCATGATTAAACAGATACAAAGTCACATTAAGCATTCAGATGTTACGGAAACTTGGTAACATCTCTGATTTTTTTTTCCCCTCAGTGTTTTCCTAATACGTCTAAAATGTCAGTGAACAAGCAAACAATGCTGAAAAGTAGGATGTAAATGGGATTTTCATCAAATTGTCCTATATTGCACAATATCATCATCAGGACAAATTAGCCTTTCATAATCTTCTCTATGTTATCAACAGGACAATATATCCTACCTTAAACCAACTTCTGAAAAAAAATCAAAAACATACATAAGAAAGGAAGCTGTGGCACTAAATTAAAATAATTAACAAATGACAACAGAAGTGCCAGATCCATCAGAATGTTTTATAGCAGCTGAAAGGAAATTCAAAAGAAAAAACAATACAGACGATTTTCAAGTCATTTCACTGTGATGCTACCAAGACCAAGAAACTTTTCTGACCATCCACCAGAAACCCAAATTAATCTTGTTACCTTGGCATTGAATTTGGCAACAAAATCAAAGTGTTTCTTCAGGTCTGTAGCCAAAATTGCCTCAATGACGAGGAAGCGGAAATGCTTGAACTCCACGTGGTCGAGGTTGACCAAGAAGTTGTATTCTGGCCTCGACATGAAAAGGTTCCAGGCAGCAGCAGCGTGATGGTTCTCTAGAACAGAACGGTCATTGTACAGCACCGCCTGTGAAAGCAATATAGGAAGCTGTTTAGCAAAACACTGCAATTACAGAAAGAAAAATGATATGGGTATAATGAATGAATTATTGATTACTGTCTTTTGTCGTGTTTGTATCTGGCAATTTTGTCAATATTAGACAGATCCCAAACTCAGAAACAAATTAAATTCCAGTTTGAAACCTGATGATGCACAGCACTCCAGAACTGTTTCAATATTTACAACGCTGAGATGAATAATTTGTAGTGATAGCAATTCCATTCAGAAATGAAACTAAAGAAAGATGTAGAAAATGCACTTCAGAGGTCAACAACAATCTAGGAAGTCTCTTCACTTCAGCAGCTTTCAGTCTCTTGTTTATTTCATTTATGGAAATATGCTTCTGTGTAAAGTTTTGGACATTTTTATACAAAATATAAATACATACATACACATATCTTCCACAAAAATATATACACATATCTTCCAGTGTTAAGACTTCATTATTTTTCACTTCAATTATATTTCGTCACCTAGAGGTGAAAAAATCCTACCCTATCCAAAAGAATAGAGCCTATTCTTTATCCCAGAGATTAGGTTGCTAAAGCAATGCAGGTTTATAGTCTGTCTTGCCTAACTTTACAGTAAGAACATAACATAGATGTATTTTGCTGCCTAGACTCCACTCCTCATAGTGTATGTTTAGTTCAGCAGCTTTAGCAAAAGCTTGCGCAGATTGTGGTGAAAAAGTATATAGATTAAAAAAAAGATTCTGAATACAACTTTCCAAAATTTCAGGTGATATTAGATTAAAAATAAGATAAAACAAAAATCCACATACAAAAATGTAGAAGGATTTGAACTTTGTCCACTTCTTCTCAAACTACGGACAACACATTACGGCTAAGCATCTAATTTTATTGACTGTTACAATCACAAAGGTAAAACACTCATTTCTTAAAAATGTATTTCAGAATAGCATATGTTTCCCATCAGTCTATTTATTCAGCAAGAGTGTCAGAGTTATTGATCGCAAAAACATGTTGCAAAGATGAGGAGTATTACTATTAGTTTACAGACAGAAACTGGCACCAAACAAGGCCAGATGATTTGCTCTTAGGATCCAAGCTGGGAAATAGATCAAGAATTTCTGCATCCCTACACAACTTCTCACCATTATACCAGCTTTCTTTCTTTTTCTGTGTATAGAACTATCTTTCAGCACAGTGTGCTGAAGCCACGCAGGTCAGCTTTGTAAAGAAAGATGATCTCATAATTAAGCCAATAAACAGTGACTCAATCGCTGAATTCAACTGCCAGCACTGGCAGCAATTTCCAAGCAACCTTAGGTAAGTCTCAATTACTCATTTGTAAAACTGAGATGATTTTTTTCCCTGATAGAGGCATAGTGTAAAGATATATTCATAAAACACTGCATCTGTTCATATACTATAGGAGCAATAGAAAATATTTGTTATGACTGTGTGCAAACTCACTTGCATGGTGCACTGGCAACCACACAGGTGGTGAGGTTTTTTTGTTTGTTTCGTTGGCTTGTTTGTCTGTTTGTTTCTTTTTATCTTTCTGTGCCTTACTGTGTAGAATAATATTTTCCTTATTTTCCAATCATTTTCAGATTCTGCCAGTCAGCAGAACATTGTCTTCTTCACCAAGACATTTTATCTACAGCTTTCTTAACAGTTCCAGTAACGGAATGTGGTGAGGATGTGTAAGGGGACTGGCAATTTCCAAGTCAAGTGACTATTTCTGTCACTTTGATAAGCTACTTCAAAATATTTGGTAGAAATGGAGCTTTATGCAAGCTTCAGGCACCACTGGCAATTGACATCTGCTACCACAGACATTCCAAACTTAACAACATACTTAACTGCCTGACATTTATTTACCTGAGGAGCACTTGTTGCTACCAAAAAGGCATTAGTCCTTCCTGGATGATCATAATCATGCATGGCTGCAGCTACATAAAGAGCCATCAACTCAAGGGCTGGGATGTTGCCAGCTAGGCATCCGTAGCTGTCATCTGTAGGTGTGTATGTCTTCGAAAACACATAACCCATATGGCCGTGAGTGATTCCACTGTCAGAATCTGAACAAAAATAAATACATTTAGAAAATTCCTTACCACTTTTTTTCAGTGACTTACTGAAACAGATGGGAGCAGCAAACCAGGAGGAGGAGCGGAAGATTCACAGTACCTAACCAAAGAGAAAGCGTGTCCTGACCCGAATGTGTTCTGATGCTCTGTACATGACCCAGTGCATCCCAATAAGGGATGCAACTGGAAAGGAATAATTTCAGATCTCCCCAGGGATCTTCCAGCCATCCAGCAGAGCCTGGTCTCAAACTACAATACTGACAATAAGATACAGACTAATATCCATGCTGGTGCTTTGTGGGTAACTTGATCTTTCCAACTCCTTCCTCTAATTGCTTCATCATATAGATTAGTCTATGAAATACTATCAGTCCTTAAAGTAGTGTAATAGCATTTATGAATTCAATTGGTATAGGTGCATGTTTTCCAATCCAAGGTCTAGACTTTCCCTCTTTGTTGCTAATCCTCTTACCAGTCTCTTTTTGAATCAGCTTGAATGTGCCCCTGTCAGAGGCAGATTTTGAGTGAGATGCATTAAATGAACTTATATGCAGTTGAACAACATCTTTCAAATAGCAAACACCAAAAGCCTCAGAACTCAACCCCTTCAATTCCACCTATTTAACCTGATCTACAAAGCCTCCAACGGCCCTTGCTGGTATGATCACTGACAAAATTTATCAGGAATAGCAACCTTTCCCATCACCAAAACATTCTGAAGAATTTCACAAATGCACGTGCTACACAAACACCAGCAAAAAAAGAAGTGGAAATGTTCTCTGTGGAACAAACTCCCTCAGAATGCTCACAAAATACAGACAGGTCCTCTAGTCGCTGCAACTCAAGCTGGAGAAATTAATATAAAGTTGCAATAAGAAGAACTTCCTGTCAATAACAATGATAAGACAGCAGAAAAATTGCCTTGCAAGGTGGTAGGAAGTCTTCTTTCTTTGTGGACAGTGAGGAATGGCAAAGGGACACTTCACAACACCAAGCAGCAGCAGTGCGTGCCACTACTCATGTGTTCCCGTGTTTTCATAATAGCAAAACAATGCAGGGTTTGAAGTTCAAAAAGGGTATATTTCTTGTAGCAGCACTAGAAAGCACTGCTAGTATAGCTTCCAAGAAGAAAAGTTATTGTAAAAATCGAATGGTATTAAACATCTGTTATTATAGGTGACAACAAATGCTTGCATTCCCACATTAAATATAAAATATTAGGCTTTGGAGGAACGACTCCATTCTCTTTGAAGTTATACAAACATATGTTCAGCATCCAATGAACTATTCAACTTAAAAATCTTTATAACAACAAATACTGCACACAATCCTCTGTTGTTTGCTTTCTTCCAGCAGATTTTATGTCAAAATCTTTAAAAATACAACACATATACTTGCGTATTTAAATATACCTGAATCACTTGCTGACCCGTGATCACTAATCACAGTTGGGAGTCCCGGAATGGGCTGAGTAGTAAGGTACCACACGGCATGCAGAACATCAGTTGCATGGATTCGGTTGTGATCTGTGATGGAAAGCAAATGACCTCGCTATTAAACACAAGTATTTCCGACAGAGGAAAATCAGCACCATCTAGTGGGTATTGCATGGCAGAGACAGAGACAAATCAAACGTTATCACAACCATGAAAATAGCTGTATTCTGTAAACGCTCAGCTTTTCTTTTACTATAGTTGAAGCAAATTCAATTCTAAGTCTTCATACAAGTCCGGAAAGGGATAAATAGCAGCAGAGCACTTGTATCTGTACTGTAGGAAAATTTGCAAAGAAAGTATTAAACAAGGAGCCTAGCCTGTTCTGCCAGCTCCATTCCTTTCCTCCAGTGGTTGCCTTTTTTCTAGTTAAATACCACTCGCTGAATATCCACTGTTAACCTCCGATTCAAACGAAATCAGTTGGAAAATCCCATCCTCTTTGGTAGCCAGATTTCACGCAACTTCTAAACACAAGGTATATCACGCTCACCTGACTCTTCTTAAGCAAACGTAGGTGCTGTGCTGATGTACGTCCTGTGCTAATGCTTGCACTATCGGGGTATGTGTACACTGCACAGTTAAACCATACCAGCAGTTAAAGCATACCACAGTTAAACCATACACCAGCAAAAGAAAACATGATGCTTGAAGAGGAGTAACGTTTTGCTGCACCATGACCAAAGCTTACATCTGGGGTAGAGTCACTCAAAGACAAGTATTTCAGCTTGTGATGTAGGCTAACTTTGAGCAGTATAGTGATTAGCTAACACTGCCAGAAATCTGCTTCTCTGAATTATGACTTGTGGCTACACTACCTCTGCTGGAGTTCTGGAAAGATGCATTGCAGAGGGCAAAGCACAAAAATATGGGACTCCATTGGTGGGTCACCCTCATCTCTACAGGTTGCAGAAGCTGGCTACATCTCTAGGTAATTGTTCACCTTAGTGGGACACACCTTGATAATGCCAATAAGCCATGTCTCCCATTGTCAAATTAACTGCTGGAACAGTCTTCATGGGGACAGGTCAAAAACTATGTTATAGTAAGAAGATGATGGTCAAGAGTCAGGATAACAGTGGAGATGGCATGCATCCACCATGAGGAAAAATTACCAGCACAAGTCCAGAAGGCCTCCCTATGAAGTAGTAAGTAAGGTTGACTGCATTTGTTAGAGGTGGAAAAACCTCAGTACTCTGGGGGGAGTAAAAGGGTCTGGCGGCAAGATGTGTAAGCAGCCTGGTTTTATACCTGCAGCATCTTCAAGACTGTGTGCCGCTGATGGAGAGTTTCTCGGCACTGAAGCTGAACTTCACCCTACGGCCACCCTTCTGAGCAAAAGAAGAAGCAAGTAGAAGAGCTGGGACGGAGAAAGTACCCTGGAGAGCCAGATTTGTTGTCTTGCCACTGCTAGATGACAGACGATTGCCTGCTCCTGCTGGGAACAGTGACGTGCCCCCTCCAGGGCAGCACTGCTGACCCTACATTTCTAACCCCTGCTGTCAGTGGAGCAGCAGCCACCAGCATGTGTTTACTCAGCTCTGGCACAGGAGAAGCACAGAAAGGCTTCACCATCTTACTGACACAACACTACAGTGCTCAAGGCAACTGCCTACTTTGTCTATGCCTAAAATCAGCCTAAAATCCTACCTGCCAAGGCCAGATGGGTGCAACACACAAAGGTTTACTACATTCACAATTTGCTATTACTTTGCTTACTCACTAAATGTGATCATAATGTCATGCCACTTGATCCTAGTATTTAACCTCCACTTTCCTCTCTTGGTCTCCTGTGACCCTTCCTTTAAATATTTGTTAGTGAGCAGTAGCTACATTTTTTTTTTCCTAAACAACAAAACAGTAAGCAGCATAGGCATGGATATTTTTTGGAAAGAAAAAAGTAAAATAAGGAAGGAATCTTCTCCTTCCTGCTTTTCTTGACGTACTAAGAATGTTTCTCCTGGGAAATTAATCTCCTCATGCAAAATGTAGAGGATGGTTCTGCAGAGAGGCCTAATGCTTGTCTCTGGAGTAAAGGCTGGATGAACATCTTGTGAAACTGGTACTAATTTAATCCAACTGGAATAGTCATCATTAGCTCAGTGTGAATAACTCATTTTTCAGTTCAGCAACCAGAAGAAAAGATCAAAACAAGTTGTTTTGTTTTCTACTCCTTCACAGAAATGAAAAACTGGAAAGTAAATCATTTATGTATTAGACCAAATATTCCACTTGGCTATAAAATGAAACACACATAAGAAAAGCTGCAGAAAGGGAGGGCTAGATCCACAAAAATTCCTGAGCCCCTACGAGTAGTTAAGTGTTCAAAACAAAAAGGAAGGAGAGACTGTGGGACATCCACCTATAAGGCCTCGGGCTATAATCTGCTGCTTCAAATCCCTTCTCAGATACAAACATAAGGAAGGATTTGAAATTTGGTCTCTCACTTTCCCGGGAGGGAGTCCGAACCACCTGGCTGGAGAGCATTTTGAGGTAGCTTGCTTTCAATCCCTCACACTGAAGCTGTTTCAATGCGTATTTAATATGTTGACAGTGAGACTATATGACTTATTATACCAATGTTTCAGACATTTTTCTGGGAGGTGGGAGTAAACAGGGTGTCCTATATTCCTCAGCACAGGGGTTATCGGCCAGGTAACAGGAGGAATAACTCCCTCCTTCTTCTGGGAAAAAAAAAGAGTCTCTTGCAGTTGAAGTGGTTTGGTAAGTTTGATTTGAATTAGTAAATACTTTCGGGATGACTGAAAGTAGGTTTTTTCAGTGAATAAATGATTCACCCTGAAAAATACTAACCTCGCTGTAGTCGTGTAAGAGCAGAAGGCACTCAGCTACTTGGTATATTTTTTCTGCTTTACAAAGCATGTCTATTTTGGTAGCACAACACTATTACTGTGTAAAAACTCCAAATCTCTCAAAGAAATGAAATGTTTCAATAAACTCCGGCTAGTACAGGGGTATACTAGCATCATCAGGAATACAGATGTCATCAGGAAGCTGTTCTTTGTGCATATAGTGGCTTCATGCAGTTCCAGGCTTGCACAAAATTTCCCATGAATTACTATTAAACAACATGAAACATTAAATGCAATGAAAAAGGACAAGTGAGGCTATGGAGTAAAACCGGCCTCTGACTAGAGAGTCATCCATTTGTTAGTGATGCAGCAGAAGTCAGGAGAATTATTCTTCTCCTAGTGATCAAGAAAGCCTGTATCATTTCATGCACAGAGTACAGTCAGCTATTTCTATTGAGCTTTTCAGTCATCATTTTACTTATTTGAGTTAGACATCCCACAACTGTCTTCTGAGACAATGTGCTGTGGTAACTGTAAGCAATAGATGCTTTGAGAATTTATGGTCTCAGTCAACACATACGAGGATTTAAGGAAAAAAGGCGTCCCATTTTAAAAGAGAAGTATCTGATACAATGAGAGAAGAAAAGCTTCAATAACAAAGTGTGTGGAAAATACTCAAAGCTTTAAGAAAGCACCATTATCTGCTGGGAATGTTTACTTACAAGGTATCTCTCGGTATCCACATTCCAAGGCATGGAAGTAGTTCATAAATTCCCTCACTGGAATTTTAAAGGTTTCAAATAGCCCCATGTCTTCAAAAAGCCTGTATGATACCTGAAAAAACAAAACCAGCATTCTGCTAAGTAGACCAAAAATCATTTTGTCAAATCATCCCAAGACAACCTGCTTTCTTGGTAGCGTTTTCTCAAGCTGTTTCCTTTTGTATACCATGTATATAAACTGCAGCCTGTGCACCTGAAATTACAACTACCCTGCATTTATAGGGATGCAGCCTACAAGGCAGGGAGACAGCCCAGGTGAAAGCTAGTACCTGCCATTTTAGAGAAGGAAAATAAAAGGCAGGGCTGTAGAAGGCAAAACTTTACTCTGTGAAAATCCCCTGGGATCCTGCTGTACTGAGGCAGAACAAAGAGACTGTCTTTATGTGTAATTTGGATTAAAAAGTGCGCAGAATCCTGTTTATCTATCTGGAATCATGGTTGAAGTAAATCAGCCCTGATTCAACCTTTCACATACAGAGAGACTGTGTATTTCACACACCAGTGTTAGATCACTGAACGATGAGCTAAAAGTCCCTATCTGAAAAGAGGAAGAAAAAAGAAATATTATTCTGCAAGACCAAATCTGACTGGGCTACACTACCAGGACTGGATTTTAAATAAAACATCTTAAAAGCATGTTTCCCCCCCCCCCCTTTTGATTTTCTCGGGGGAACTCCATGGCAGCTGAATAAAGAAGCTGGCTGTGATGGATATGAATGATGCTCTTCCCCATGACTTATGGTGAAATGGCAATGTTCTCTCAGGTCATTAGAGAGTGCAAACAACCAAGCAAGTCATTCAGACATTTAGATGTTCAGACTCGCAGCCGTGGCACTGTCCCCATCACCTAGGACAAGCCCTGGGGAAGCTGTGATGATGCCCAGCTACTTGAAACTGGGTGCTCCACATGGCCTCCTTCTTCCTGCCTCCATCTTCTGTTTGTCTCTGCTACAGCTGCTAATGATTGGGTGAATCATTTATAACTCAGATACCCTGTGTGCTACTGCCTAAACAAGTGCTTCTCCCCAGTGATTTCTAATGGAAGCTTTTTTAGAAATAGAGATTGTCATTCACATGTAGCTCCTCCCCAGGGTGTTACGGG
Organism: Penelope pileata; assembly: GCA_013396635.1. Lineage (NCBI taxonomy): Eukaryota > Metazoa > Chordata > Aves > Galliformes > Cracidae > Penelope > Penelope pileata. The sequence continues at coordinate 245,685 of WBMW01000977.1, forward strand.
CACACATTAATGTCTCAGAGGACATGTGCAAGGTTTAAGTTAGCATTTCCCTATTCCCTTGCATAATGGCTGTGGTTTCCTTCTGCAGAAGCCATGCGCGATAAACAAGATGACCAAATATTCCTCTTGGCCCTATGCAGGGTCCAATCCGCGTGCACTGCAATGACTGCATCCTGTCTCAGCGTTGCTGGTGTATGAAAATTTTAGGAGCACCACTAATGTTTCTTGTTTCTGTGGCCTCTGCAATAAAAGCCAGAGAGAGATCTTGACTTCAACCTACCCTTTTTCACTTTATTTGCTTTCCAAAGCAAATGAGTTTCTCTTCCATAGGTTTTTATTTTTATAGGAGCTGTAAGAAGTGTTAAGTGTGACTGAAAACATTATCTGACTTTATGGCCTGTTGCGAAGCATCAGCTCAGTTGGAGGGCTTTGCTGTTCCTTTCCAAAATGAGATTGGTATGTAAATTCCTCCCTAACCCCTATTACGCATATTTGTTAGTGCCAAATTTAGGGCGCTTTCTGCTGTATTTTGCACAGATGCTTTTACAGCCGCTGACTGGTTCAGGGTCTTTTTATATGACTAAATCAATTTAACATTACAAAAAGGAGAAACAGACATCTCAAGCAGCTTTAAAGATGCTATGCCAGCATTTGCTTTCTCAACTGAATGCCTCCCTAGAGGCACGTGTCAACTCTGCTTTGTTCCATCTCATAAATTTAACCTAGCAAGGCAAACATAGTTAATTCAGCTTGTTAATTTACTTATTTTTTAATGGATGAGTCTACTTAATGGCAAAAAGCAGACAATAAATCATTAGAGCTTTTGTTTTCCATTGTTGACAATATCCCAGGATTTTTAAATCATACAAGAAAAAGACAATACTGTTTATCTTCAGAAAAGACATCATTTATTTCAGTCCTCTTATTTCTGAAAATAATTTTGTTAGGAACATCTGAGTAGGTGGGGGAAAGAACTAAAGGAATGATCTTTATTTTAAGAATAAGGTTGAACTTGCTACATTCTGCTCTAAGGGAGTGAGAGTTATTGCAAACAGCTGTTACAGAAGATGGTAAATTTTGATCATGAATATTATTTATTTAAGTTTTCACAGGCCTCATTTTGTAGCACTGCAACAGTGACAATGTGCTCAGAATAATGTGTTCAAGAAGCAGATGTTGGGAAACAGAGTGTGGAGCTTTCCATTAGGAAACCATGGACAGCAGAAGGAAATCGTCCCGAGAAGTACAGAACTTGATGTAACTTGGTAAATTGCCTAACACCTACAAAAGTACTCAGGCAAAACTAGAAGAAATTTTGGATCATTCAAGCTGCTGGTTATGACGCTAACTTATGTTTCATTTATGAGTCCATAACATGCTCTGCTGCTGGACAAAAACATGACAAAGAGAGAAGAGAATGTTAATCACATGTTCACTGTGTATTGCAAAGTTGTCTCAACGATCAATGGTGAATATATATCAACACCACAGTTTGCCTATTCCTCCAAAATTAACCTAGAGAGGTGGTAGGCTAGTTTGACATAGATGTTACTTGCCAAGCTACAGAACGATAAAAGGCAGACCACGAATAAATTTGAATTCATGTTGTGGTTTTTCTGGTTGACCACTGGATAATTGAACATAGCTGAATAGCAGTTAACCACCAAGGGACCAAGGGACTACAACTTGATGCAGCATTCTCTGGAGCTTGCTGCACTCTGATCTGCCTGACCCACTAGCCTCTGTGGCCTAATGGAGGGTTAATTTTCCCACATACCAATAACATAATTACTTCTTTCCAGCATTAATCACTACATAATGCCTTGTAAAGCGATTCTAGATCAGTCAGACTCTCTTGTGTTGGTTTTTTTTTCCTCCCAGCCCTAAATATAATTACTTGTTTTCCCATTTAATAAACTTTAATATCTCCGTAAATAAAAAAAATCTGATTTGCCCATGTGCTAGGAAAAGGGGAACAACAGAGCAGAGTTCAGCCAAGAAAGTGACCGTGGAAGTGGTATCAATTGTGCTCAGTAGAGAAGGGCTGTGTCAGTACCTGCATTCAACGTACAGGAGGAAACGAGAAACCAACAGCTGAAAAAAAAGACTAGAAGGCTCTCACTTCCCTATTCACGGAAAATTATTCTTCTCTATGTAATAATGATCTGAATTTACTATCAAAATGCTGACTCTTCAAAGGCGAGGGAATATACCAAAGACTATTTTTTTCCACTTCCTGAAATCTTACTTTCTTGCACTGCCTCATGGAAATCTCCAATATGAAAAAGGATTTCCTGCACTAAAACTGGGAATTTTTACTGTTTAGCTCTCCTATGGTGGACCCCATGCGAATTCCTTTCACAAAGTGCTCAGTAAGGGATGAAAGCAGCTCCTGCAAATATGAGAGGATATTCACAAGGGTTTGTATGAACTCATTGGCAGACAGCAGCAGGCAAAATAGGTATCTGGCTCTTTTCTTTCACATTGTTAAATTAAAAGAGAAGAGAATTCTGAAGTAAAGAATTTAATGAGGAGTTCATATTGTCAGCTTTGAATTAGTGTCAGAGATCATAATTTATCAATGACCAGCTTATGGGTCTTAACATTACTTCCTGTAAAATCAAATCTCAATAATCCAGCCAGCCATCACAGATAAGATACCATTCTTACCTGACTGAGAATCCGACCACATTTCTTTCCAATTTTTTCCACCAAATCAAAGATTGGAAAGTTCCAACTGTTCAGCTGCTCCATCAGAGGATCCAAGTTGTCCATAACCAGAGGCTCAGGAGCAAGTACAGGCTTGTCCTATGCCAGAAAGTAGAATAAAATAAATGTTAGTTCTTTGAAGCACTTCATGCAAAAAATTTATGCTCTGAATAGCTAAGGTCATGTTAGAATCATTTCTAAGCCGATGGTACTTTATTCAGCTCAGCAGAGATGTCCTCATTTCTACCATCCCTGCAGCTAGTCACTCTCTTTTATAATTTGTTTCACTAGTATGAATAGGAAATTCTGTATATGAAACATCAGTCTCTGAACTTATCCATGAGACACATTCATTCGTTCATTCATGGGAATCATTCATTCATTTCTAGGCAAGTCTGTCTTCTTCATTGTAAAATTTGCTGCAGTACAGAGGGGAAAATGTTCAATTTCTCCTTCCGCTTCAGGACACATCCATTAGAATCTATCCTGGCTAATGGAGCATGGTGCAAGGGAAGACTTATCATTCTTAAACTGAGACCTACCATTTTTTCAAGGCCTGCAAATAAAAGATGGGCTATTCCCCTTCTGTCACATTTTTCCCTGAACACTTCCTTGCATTTCATTATTTATATGAAACTATGAGTAAATATCGCAAGAAAAATGCTTTCTCTCAGCATGTCCAACTCCAGTTCAACAGATTACAATAAATTTTTCAAAAGCTCAAGCCAACTTACATTTATTAATCCAGTTGCACAGCAGACTAAAAAAACCCATAATTTTCCCCTCTACCTCTGAATCAAATCTACAGTTGAATACAGCAGTATTGAGAAGATCAACACTTGTCAATATTTGTATATTCAAGACATACGATGGCAATAATATCATGCAACATCCTCAGAAAAGTGTTGATTTATTTTAAAATAAGGATCACTGTATATATTAGCCAAGATTGCAAGGCCATTGAGAAGCTAACGTGGCTGTACAGGAAGACCATACATCATGCTGGTAGTCCGAGATGATGATTTCTTTTCCTTCCAATCTATTCCCTTTAAAAATAACACTAACACAGAAGCCAAACATTTCATAAGGGCCTAACACCAGATCCCTACGCTTGTATCTATTCACCAAAATATATGGTTAGTGTCTCACAAGTGGCCAGTGCTTAGCAGCTCTCACACAGTGGGTCCTTTCAATTCTTCAGACTCAAACCTGCTACTACAAGGCAAGAACCTGATTAATTTTTTTGCTTAAAACCATGACCTACGTTGCCTGAGAGGGTTGTTTGTTTCTTTCTTTTTTCTTTTTTTGAGTTTCCATATACATTCAGTCAGCGGTGACAATGGAATTTAAGCAAGCTACCTCAGGTGGTATCAAGGGATGCAGAATGATCGTCTCAGGCGCATATGTCCTACAGACAGATCCCTTCCGTGCCTTTTCTTTGGAGCAATCAGCCTCATCATCATTTTGTACGATATCACTGCTGTCACTGTTGTTGGTCTCATAGTCAGAAGTGGCTTGTGCAGGATCATCTAGAACACAAATTATAAAGCTGGTTGTACAAACAGCAAGGATTGCGTGAAAGTCATCCTGTGACCTTCTGAATAATAACAGGATCTCTGACTCATAATACATATGTGCTGCTTGGCTGGGTCTAAAGTCGAACAATCTGTCCAAAGACATTAATGCATATACCCTGCAGAGTGTAAAACATGGGATCAGGGATTGAAAAGCAAGAAAAACTTTGATGACCATTATTTGTGCTGGCTAGCTTAGACAAAACCAGGTGGAAATCCACATGTATTTTGCAATGTATCTATATTCTTCATAAGACTTTTCCAGATGTTGAACAAGCAAAAAAGAAAAGAAGCCTCCAAGGCTGTTTATATTGTCTGATCTTCATACATTTTCCTTCTATGAGATGGAGGCATATCTGCCCTTTCAGTGAATGATCATTAAATTTTAAAGGATGAGGAGTTTTTGATTGACAAAGAATTACCTGTTCTATTTAGGGTGTGTGTGGTACCATCACTTCTATCCAGTGTCCCATCACCAGCTTCTATTTGGTTATAGGGTCTGCCGCAGCTGAAACACAACATGAAGGAATATACACACTGCATGGGATAGTTTCATGTAAAACAAATTCCTGCTGACAGTATGTGATTATGTCATATATTGCAAGCTAGGGCATTGGCTATATTCTAAAGGCAAAATTACAAGAGTGAGCTGAAGATTTACTGGAAGTCAGAAATGCAAAAAATAGGCTTATACCTTATATCATCTGGCCACTGCAATGAATTTGTGTTGTCAACAGTTAAACTATACAATGTCCTCTTTTAATTTTATAAGTTTGTCAGTACAAAACAACAAAAAAACCACAAACAACTGACTGGATTTGTACTACAGCTGCACTATAAACATGAATTACAGAAAATAATGAAAATTTGCCAGAGTGCCATACAATCCCATATAATTCATTTTGAACACAACCAGGCTGTACCTTTCTTGCTTAAAACTTGAATACATTCCTCTATAACAATGCAAAACATTATTTTGCCATTACTTCAGTGACAACGAACTAAGTACAGCAGAACAAAGGGGGAGTTCAGGATAGAACACGAGGTGATTGATTTGGCACCCGGACATTTAGCAATAAAACAACACAACAGAGTTTGCTTCATCATTGCCAGAAAAGAAAGACATTGTAGGAGGAATTGCAATAGTAAGGCTTTCCAAATGCCTGGCTCTTTGCTTCCACTAAAATGCTTTATTTCTTGTGATTCCCTTTAAGCATGAATTCATCACTAGCTGGAACATCTCACATAACTATATCCCAACACGACTGAATCTCAGACCTGAAGGAAGAATGACACAGCATGAAAACATGAGAGAACAAGTCTGAGTCTCATTTAGAAGCATTATATCAAATCTTCCCATGAAGAACTGACATTTTAACATCTTTCTCTGGCTGAACTGCGTATTTTGTGGTACAAACAGACTTTGCAAAGAAAAAATTAAATAAGTATTTGAATTGGTCAAACTTTGGACAAGAAACTTTGTATCCTTGTAAGTGCACCATACTAAACTGGCTGAAATCCTATGCCTGATGGTTTTGACAGGGTCATCAAAAACATATTCTGGAATTTGGTATGCCCTGCTATCGTAATAAATACCTGAAATAATTTAAAATAAATAAATAAAAGTAAAAATCCATATGTAAAGACACATGTGGTGCATAAACAAGCAAATAAATCTTGAATCACTCAGGTTTATGAACAAGATGAAAAAAATGTAATTACTTCATTCTCCCCCATTCCTTGTGATTTGCATAAGGTCAATGATAACTAGCCAAAATGTAAAAGCAATAGAGGAATAGAGTCTTTGATTGGTTGTGATGCTACAAGGCTTTTGTGTTATTATGAGTGCTCCTCTTTACTTTCAGACCACAAAGTCACGCTTATTTAGCGTGTATGGCCCAAATAAAACACTGTGACCCAACCCTCTTCATGTGAAGGCATTATAATATAGTTTTAAATCACAAGATTGTTTAACATTATTTCACAGGATCCCCGCCTCACCCACTAAGCAGAATTAAGAATAAATGCTTTAAAATTATTTTAACAGCATTGACTAGTATAGGTTCTTGTTTAATACAGCCTTCAAACTCCGCTGTTGTACCGCATTTCACTTTGTGCGTAAGTAAAACTGCTGCCTTGATGCCATTGTCTGGGTGGATCTGATTTAAAGCACTGCATCCATTGAGCTTATTTCCTCTAATGTTGTTGCTGGGGGAGGGAGTTGGTTCGCTGGTGGCAGGGGTTTGCTGACTTGGTATTATTTGGTTACAAGGCGAGTTTTTTTGCAGTAATTGTAGAGCACTGGGTACCATGAAGACAAGCATTCTACGCTGTGAAAGTGCAAACATGAAAAGATTCATTTCCAGCATTTGTTAATTTATCTCTCTCAGCTTGTCTTAACCATTGAATTTCTCTACTGTTTTTTCTTTCTTTTTTATATTGCGCTTAAATTACTGAAGGGTGCATTATTTATGTGCTATTCAGTTTGTATCTGTGGATATGACATCTCTGTATACTAATGGCTAGAAATAGGATTGTGCTTATGTTTTTTCCATGGACATTAAAGGGATGGCGACTATGAATAACAGTGGATGCCAGTTCTATTAGCAGTCATTACACCATAGCACTTTAAATAACGTGTTTGTTACAAATAAACAACAACAAGGCCTATGCCAGTAATGTAACTACTGGAACTGCTTGTACAGTCTAAGCATTTGAAGCAAGGAAATTAAGAACCTAAATATGCTATGAAACCTTCACAGATCATATAAGACAATGGCTACATAGAAGTTAATGAGCATTTTACTAGTGAGAATATTGAAATCAAATTCTACACCTATCACGAAAATATATTTAACTACTACCTACAACAATCTTACATTGATATGTTTTTTATTTATTGATTTTTCTCATTTTTATTTAACTTACTGCTTTCTTTAATGCAATCCTGACAGCAATAACTGTTACCAGTTGAAGTAATAATAGTTTGTTTAGGTAGTAGTAAAAGCACAGTTTAGTGGACCCTTCAGCTCAGTTAGCATTGCAATGTAGTCGTCAGAGTTGGTGCTTTGTCCAGGTTCCAGGAAATCCAGAAGGATCACAACTCTCCCATCCCAAGACAGTGCACATCACTTTACCCACTAAGGGCTGTGTTTTGAACTTTTTCTTTGATGGGGAACTCATATGTTGCCGCTCCACGGACTGTCGTTTTGAATCTGGCTTGCAGTGGTGACACCTCATCTTGTCATCGGTAAAGACACAATCCAGGAAACTGTCACCTTCAGCCTCATATTGATTCAATAGGTCCTGACAAACTTGCATGTGGTGTTCTTTCTGTTCCTGTGTGAGCATTCATGGGACCCAACTGGTGCAAACTTTGTGATATTCCAATGTTGCCACCATTGTTTCCAACATGTTGAAGCTGACATTCAGCTCCATACACAGTTTCTTGGTCATAATCCACTGATTTGCACAGATGATCTGATTGAGATGCTCTTAATTTCATGGTGTGACAGCTGTTTGTAATGTGGCTTGTCTTTCACGTTGCTGTTGCCACCGCTGAAACACACCACCCACTGCTCCACTGTGCTCACATCCACCCTCTGGTCTCCAAAAACATTCAGCAAGCATCGACAAATGTCAGTGGGTGCCATTTTTTCCACATGGAGAAATTCAATCCCACACCTTTGCTTCATACACACTTCTATGTCAGACACCATTTGGTCAGACTGTCCCTCTGCTGCCATCTGTCACATGGCAACAAAATGTAACAGAATATTGGTGGGAAGGTTCAGCCTCTACTGTCATACCACCTCTGATGTTGTGGGCCATCATAATAAAATAGGAGGCATTACTTTTGGAGCAGCCCTTGTATAACACAGGTCTCATTTAAGATTAATCTCTGCAAATCTCAGTTGTGCAATACTTTTGAAAAACACTTCTACTTAGTCACCTACTCATGGCTTAAAAGCCTGTCATGATCCTAGTCTGAACTCCAGTGAGCGTGACTTCCTCGAGTAAACTTGCAACCTCAGTTTTGGGTTTTTCACACTGACTTCCTACCCTGTATACAGAGCACCAGAACACACCCTAAGCCACGTGACTGAAGCCAGAAACTATGAACTATTCCCAAAGATAGTTAAACCTGATAACATCTAACCCAGCACATTGCCTCAGATGACACAGTGTGTTGGCTGCCTAGCCAATAATAACAAATAGCTCACTACTATGACCAAAAGTAACATCTAGTAAGTAAGGTAACCTTGAAACTGCACTGGAGCCAGCTTCTAAATATCAGTATTTACAGTAATTACCAGTATTTATTCTGAACTGGACACATATTGAAAGCTCCACTAAACTAATTAAACAAATCTAATAATGGGACTCCTTAAAGTATGAAATTAAACCATTACTGTAACTCATGGCAGTAGGAGGAATTCACTTGCAGCTGAGTTCTGAAAAAATCCCAATGCTACATAATCTGACTGTACCTTAGGGAAGACAAGATCTACTCTTTCTGAGCCAGTTCTCAAAATTCTTTACCCTTCAGGCACTGCTGGAAAATCTTTATCAGACACTAGGCAGAGGGCTATAGGACAGCAGTTTTTAAACCCTAGCAGTCAGATTTTTGGATTAAACCTTAGGTGCCCATTTTGAAAGACTTAGCCTGTGACCTTAAAGTGGCTGTTCACGTTAGCAGCATGGTGTGAGAAATTCGAGTTGTTAACATGAAATCCAACTTTTGGATCTGAAAGTTACTGATGAAGAATTTGTTCATGAATCAGACATGCGTAAAAGCCATAAATGTAGCTAACAGTCTTGCACTATAAAATCACTTTGTAGCAGCAATCTACACAATTACATACCGAGAACTGTTTAAGTATCAATACTGCAGCAGATTACAGGAATTTATACATGCATTTAAAAACTTGTTGGGGAGGACAACGTGAAATGAGCCAACATACGTCAAACTACCATCTTACCTGCTGCAGATAACAGAGGGGCTGGTGTTGGGTTCTGACAGGCTAGGTGCACTCTGAGTAGCAGTTAAGACTTTGTGTGGCTTTAAACCTTGCTTGGTGTCAGTATCTGTAGAGTCTGGAAATGACACAGAAGATGTTTTTCCAGTAGGACTTGTAGCTGGCGTCCCTTGAAGGGGTGAATGGCACGGTGAGGTGAGAGGTGAAATATTTGTTGGGATACCTGGCAAGAGAAAAGAGTCTTGTCAATTAACAGCAGCAGCAAATGGTTGTATGAGTTCACTGGATGTGCAAATACTCCTCTTTCAATATACAAGTAGCAGCATAGCTTTCAAAATGAAAAATAGAGAGAAAATCCTCTCTCATGGCTCATGGCTGTCACAGAATGATGAAGCTTCATTAATATCAGCTGCTTCCACCTGCTGAAGATCTGGCTCAAAGCACGAAGCATATTCTCCCTGTTGAGTAGAATGCATTAACTAGAAGGAATGAAACGAAAGGCATGCATTAGAGGAATCGCTGTTGGTATCAGTATGTTCTAGCAACAGAGACGTCAAACTCCAGCTAGACAGTTCTCAGACTCATCTGCAGATTCTCTTTGCTTCACTGTCTTCATCTGTACAGGAGGGACAAGAAAGACTAACCCACATTCCCAGAAAAATTGGAATTTCCACCTAAAAGGTCATTAGCAATAAATGAAAAAAAGCAATTTTTAGTAATCATACATTGTATTATTACAAAATACTGCAGTTATGGTGCCATTTCTGCATTCCTTCCTGATACTGGCCTTGATCTGGTGCAGCTGGTGTTTATTTTCAATGATCTCTTCCTCACTATGGCACACTTGTGACCATTACCTGTACCACATGATTTTGTGCTCTTGAGCTAGAAACTATCGATATCCACATTTGCAAACACTAGCATGATGTAGTTCTTTCGGTCCTCAATTCTATCTGAGTCCTACTCCCAAGATGAAACGCAGCAGCAAGTCCAGTGTGTGATACAAAGCGCTGCCTTTTCTTTGAATCCACCTTACTTTCTCTAATCTCAGACAAAAAGGGTCCATTACAATAAAGCAAAGGGGAGTAAACAGCACCTGTCTTTAAAGGAAATGCATTTATGTTGACATACTTCCTAAACTTGGTTCTAAAGTTTGTAGGAGCCCAGCCCCAGTTCATTTACCATGTTCTTCTACAGAGATGAATCACATAAAGAGCGTGGGAGCTTTAACTGGTTTTATGTTTGAATTGTGCCCACTATCTAAATGCATTCCAGACACAATTAACTTAGAATAAGGCTGTGTGTTGACCTAAGTTTATGAAACACTAACCTTGCAGGATATATGTGTATAGCTTCAGTGTTTTTTCCTGATGGCTTACTGTGATGTGAGGTTAAAATATGATTTACTGTTGTCCATCCACAGATAAACAGTCTGTGACAGTTGCTACACCTTAATTTTGAGACATCAAACATCATTTAAGTTTTATTTAGGGAATTTCCTCAGAAACATGATACATGTTGCTGTTCTAATTCAACAGTTGCAACTAGGACAATATATACTTTTCTTGAGATCAGAAAGCTACAGCCTACAGAGCAATTAAAAAGTTATCGAATGGCCGTAACCTGGAAATTTAATGAAATTACAGAAATGCTCTGTTTTACAGCTACTAATGCACTGAAATAGCTGCTTTCCATCAAACAAAAATATGTTTTTAAGAGCATTTCATACTCTGTTAGTTGAACAAGGGATTGAGTTGGATTATTACCCGTGAGGTATACGCTATCAGGTAATCTTCATGATCATCACAGAACACAACATATATGGCCATTTCTCAACAGCTTAAAAGCAAGTCCCAGAATTTATAAAGTGACTTTCACAACAATATTTCTAATCACAGCTGGCTTTCTGTCACTAGTCTGAACTCCCGTCTCTTGAACATTTTCCTACCAGGGTAGGTAAAAAAAAAAAAAATTACCAGAAAAATACAAAACTATTTTAAATAATCTGACATTTAAACATTTATTGCCAAAAATGAGAGAAAACACATCTTGCTACAGCAAGGAATTTTGAACAATCAAAGGAAAACAAGATGAACGAAATAGGCTGATTTTTTTTAAAGTGTATCCATCTGCAGAACTTTTACATATGCGGCACTGAAGAAATAAAACAGCAACTTTGATGCAACATGAAATGATATTTGAGTTTACCTGAGGGTTTTGCCAGGAGTGATATGGCTAGCAGTATTTTAAAACGCTATGCTTCCAAGCATAATATAAGACACATTCTGTAAATTAATAGGTTTACAAATTTATCTAGATCAGCTCGCAGTAAGAATTGTTATATACTGTCAATGGAGCCAATATACAAAAGTCTAATTGGTAATAATTACAGCAAATTGAAACAATTATTTAGTTGGAACATAAAAGCAAATAATAATTAAAAATGCACCATGGTAAACAGTTTAAGCATCAAAGTATCAATCAATCTTCAGTCTAAGAATCCTAGCCAAAATTTTTACTCCTGTGAATCAGTGGCCCTAGGAATTGCTTGTGATGGAACAAAGCTCTCCCTTCATCATCGGGGAGCTCATGTCTTTGGGCAACACAGACTACTACTAATGCTTTCTGAAAGCAGAATAGATGAAATGTAAAATTGAGGGATAGGAGTGTTAAGTCTCATTTTCCAAATACAAAATATTAACTACCCCTTTTCAAGTTAATGGGTTCATCTCTGAAAATCACAAGTCTAAATTGGATTTGTTATGTTCTACAATAAATCCCTGGTTTATTGGTACAATATCTCCATTATTTTCAATTTTAAATGTTTTTAATTAGGTAGCTAGCTACCCTTTCAAGATGCTATTGTGTTAGTGGAACTTCACTACGGTATAACATATCTTCTGTACAAGAGGAGATTAAATAGACTCTTCAGTTTGAAAAAGAGATGTGATGTGACAGAGCTGTAATATGTAGAATAATCGTGCAGCCATATCTACAAACTCATCCCTAAGTTTCGGTTATCTGACTCTTTCTGTGCCAGGCCTCAGGCATTCATTAATTTCCATCTGATGTCTGGGTGGCCAGCACCTCTGAATAACATTACCTCAACATTATTCCACATTTGGAAAAAATACATGGAGTGATTAAAAAAAAAAAAAAAGGCCTTTTGAGCAATTGTAATTTAAAGCATGGGTAAATGTTATCTCTCACTTGTACAGGGAAGAGAGCCGCACCACGGTGGATTAAGACTACTTCGTGACTGTCATATTGCACATCCCATCATCACATACGAAGTCACCTTCTCCATTTCTTTCAGTTAAAATAGGAAGTAATTTCTTTAAAGGTTCTACACGTCAAGATGAAAAAACAAACAAACAAAAAAACCCACCATATCTCTCTTCTCTAAACATCAGTAAGAGCTACCAGGACTTCCTCAATATTGAACTTATATAGACAGACCTCTGAGCTTTATCTTTGTTTTGTCTTTGTCTTGGATACAGCTGCATTAAGAAGGGTCAGCTGCTGTCTACAACTCTGAATGGCATTGTGTATGTTGTGTTTCAGGAAATCTCAGTCAGGCAATATACACAGACATTTAATTTAACAAATGTTACACAAAACGCTCTTTTCTCAGCCCTGTTGTAGTCAAGGGAATTGCACGGTTATAAATCACAACAAACTTTAGTACAGTACTTGCCGCATCATGTCATGACTAATGTCTATAAATTAAAGAAATCAAAACGTTTACAGTGTAAACACTGTGGATTTTAGTATTTTAAACCACTGCTTTTTTAAATAAAGGAAACAATTATATTCATATTGATGGAAAAATAAGAAAAGACACAGATTGGGCAGGGACCAAAAGCAGCTGCATATTCTAGTCACCAAGTTCCCAGGAAGCAGCTGAGACAGTCCAACAAGACTATGGGTGCCCACTCACCTTGGCGGCTCTGCCTTTTGGCATTCAGGTGGTTGGTAGGAGACATGGCATAAGACGTGGAGAAGGATCGGCTCTTTGTGATTGTCATCAGAAGGGAGTTATTCCAAGAGTCAGTGCTGTGAAATGAGAGTGCAAACAAGCCTTTTTCAACACAGCAAAATCTACATGGAAAATCTGCAGAAGTTAGAAGTTACAGCAAGACCTATGTGGTACTGAGATAGCACAAAATCTCTGATAAGGAAAACAGCATCTATATTTGCTGGCTGAATTGCTATTTGTGAGGAGTATTGTATTCAGCAAAAATATTTACAGGCACTCCTGGGCTTCCTTCAGTTCTCAAGCCTAGTCAATTTATTTACACAAAGATGTCTTCAGTATATTGTTCTGACAGTACAAAGAGGGTTAAAAATTGACTTGAAATACATTAAATTTACATGGTCTTTTAATGACTCCTTACAGCAACCAGAAGTGCCAGAAGTTCTCAGTGTAAATGGAAATCAGTTTCCTTGACATCTCTGCTGCACCTGTGAAGACAGATACCCATTAACCTTTTGGGCACTAGAAGAATTCCTCAGAAGGATGGAAGAGGCTTGGCAGAGTACTGCATTGCTGCTGCTGGTGGTATGCCTCTTCTCTGGGTGAAGCACTGTGCTCTGGCCAACTTAGTGCTGAATCTCAAAAGTAAATCCTACTGACAGACCCTGGAAACATTGGTTACTGATCCAAGTTAACCTCTCTAAAGTAGAAAAGGGTGCATGTTTTGGGGGAGAGAACTGGTGGGGATGGGGCAACAATGACCAAATGTTTGCCACCTACACAAGAAAGGGAGACAGCTTTCACTCTTCAGATTGTGTACCAGAAGATGTCAAATAGTCTTGTAAAGTAGGAGAATTGTATTTATCACCGTTTTCCTGAACAACATTCATCAAATGTCAGCTTCTTGCAATGATACAGTACTGACTTTTCTCATGAGGCCAAAGACTTCTCTGAACATATCCACTAGGGCTCTCAGGCTCCACATTTCTCCTCATGGGCTCATGTTTGCACACTTCCTGCATCAAGTGATGAGAAGACATACAAGGCAGAAGACAGCCTTTTAAAGTGGTCCAGTCCAAGTCAAACTTGAAAAAAAAAAGTGTAGTGAAAGGAAAAAAAGCATTGTCTTAACTCCAATAACACTTTACTGATTTGGAAGAGCAAGTACTGCCTACAAAAATATTTGCTGGTTGTCTTCAATGGACCAAATTTCTATACTCTGTGATAAAGTAAAAGGAAAGAGTCCAGCACTTTTTTTCTGTTTTATTTTGGTTTGGTTTTTGGTGGTGGAGTGCTGTCAGTTGACAGAAAGAATATAAAACACTGGCCCATCATAAAGAAAAACAAAAACAAGCAAACCAACCAATCAACCACCAAAACCACATTATTTGACTTCTTAAGGGAGATCCACTGCATACAGACGTGACAGAAGTCAGGAATACAGAAGCTTTATTTTTCCCAAATCATTTGAAGCTAAAAAAGGACAACGTCTCACCATTTTAGGGACAAAGGGATACAGGAATACAAGACTCCTAAGCTTGAACAGAGATTTAAGGGAGATTTTTGCAAATCTGTGACTGTGGAAATCTAGAGGTGATTTCCCAGACTATGGGGAACAAGTTGCAGAGTTTCTACTTTCTGCACAGAAACTGCCACAGACCAACTCCACTGTCATTCCCTCTCTTTTTCCCTTCAAGTCATTAAACAATCCTTTTTGTATGACTTGTGGCAAGCTTGATTTTGGTGCAGGGGAAGTGGCAGATAATCAAGATATTTTCCCCTTCAGTTCAAAATTCTTTTCCTTGAAAGTAAATTTGTATTGCTCTGCCAAAATTTTTAAAGCTAGACTTGCTTATGAGCTTCATTTTTACCCTTTCTGGAATACACATTCTTTCTCCTACTGTAAAAGAAGAACTGCAAACAGTAGGCTGGGAGGTTTGACAGAGCTATAATTAGACAATTGGCAACATTAAACGTACGAAGAATTGATAGCTTGCTTAGCTGGCCCATCAAGCATAGTTATATAACAACCGCAGAAAAGGACCAACAATAATATTTTAATTGCTCTCCTTCTTCCTTGTATTCCCATCTTAGGATGCTTACATAGTGTATGAGAGTTTGGGATCAACAGTATAAATCAAATGCACCCCGTGAACCACAGACTGGTGACTAAAGGATATTTCCATTTGATTACAGCTTCTTTGTATTTACTTTTACTGAGATACATGGAACTCCTTACAAAGGGAAGTTTGGCTAGTCATGTATTTTTCTTGCACTAGATATTCAGCATACTCTGCAAGCTGCCTTGAACACCTAGGCTCCCTATGTGATAGAAAGGCTGACAAAAGTAGCACTCTGGGGCTATATTCACCTAAGCCGTTCAGCAACTAATAGTATGGATGTTGGGCCTTCTCAGGTCCTGTCCTTTTCTCCACTACTGGCAACAGATTTTGAAATGCAGAAAAAACACTTAAGTTTTCTGAAACCACAGCCCTAAAATCTCTTCTTCAGTGCCTTTGCTCTGCTCTTCCTTTCCCAGAAGCAAAGAACATTTCCACACTCCTCACTCAATGGCCCCAAGATCACAGCCCTTGCTGAGGTGGGGAAGGGACATGAACTTTATTCTTGCAGGGTGGCACCGCGACTACCAGGCTGCAAGGCTGGCTGCTCTCCTTCCTTTGAAGGATCTGCTCTGTTCTCATTAGAAGAGAAAAATATTCATGGAGCCAGAAAGGAGGAAATCCTGTTGAAAGAGCTACACAATTTATCATAGTTAACAGTGCCTAGGACCCATGTCTCTCTTCTCACATCTGATGAGCACCCTTCCCACAAGTGTTTTAGTAATTCAGCTCCTTCCTTATCTGACTGCTCCTAGTTCACCTGATGTAGCCCTCATGGAAGCCTCGTGGCATGGAAGTCCCAGAATGTGAGGTACCTATGTCTAAATACCCTCAGACAGAGGGGAAGCTCAGTTAGGGTCAACCTCTAGAAATGTCTGCAACCAGTCATCTACTGGCTATAAGCAAGCTCAACTTCTGTCCCTCAGTTTCATAGGAGGTCTATGTATTTTATGAAACTGGTTCACAATTCAGGCCTTGAGAAAAAGTATGAGAGTAGGGAACGTCTAATTTAGATAGCCAATAATGAGGAACCATATCCATTAGCTAAAAACCTGTCTCTTCAGAACAGCGAGGACTTCTGTGCTTCTGGAAGACTTGCAGGGATGTGCTTTAGGAAATCAGAATTAAATTCTGGGTTCGAGGCATTACCTTAGCCTGTGCAAGCCTCTTTGCACACCTAATGCTCTGTTTCTACAATGCGCTGTATGAACACAACTGTATGAAGTACATGTGTCATGACTGAATCCAGAACTACTTCTGGGTAAGACAAACAACTAACGTACATCAGAGATTTCGCTGCAAGCCATTTAAATGCTTTACTAAGCATTCCTTTGTAGTTGTGCTTACAGAACCCATGAAAGCATGGAGCATCTAAGTAAGTAAATAAAAACATCATAAATAGAAGAAGACATTCAGTTTGCACCTCTGTAAAACAGCTATGTTTATTTGCTTCTTGTGGAAAGTGAGGAAAACTCTTTTAACAAGATTAGATAGTTGAGTCTGAGAATATTTTAAAGTGTGAACTACTGGTGAAACAACCGCCTTTGAAGTCTTGCACATATTGACAGAAACATGAATATAGACTTTTGCTTTTGAGTTTGTTTCTGTATCAAAGCCACAATATAACAACAAAATCTCAGTCTCAATCAGTTAAACTCTGCTTTAAAATTAAGGAAAGTATGGTACCTGCCCTTGTGGGAAAACTTTACAATGCTCACTTCATTTCCACCTTTGTTTTCAACTTCTACTTTGTAATTCTCAAACTTTTTTCTCCCTATTAAATCACTTTTTGACTTATCTAATTCAATGCTTTGACAGAGACACACCACTAGGTGTGTCCTTAAAAGCAATGTGCAGCAGTTGGATTACCAGTTAGATTTGTCTCTTGGCTGAGCAATATCCATGGAGGAAATCTCTGCATAACAAGAAGACACTAACCACATAATCTTTCCTTGTTCCGAATTTTATTATGCAATTTTGCACTTTGCTAGAATAAATAGGATTTTTTTTTCCATTTTTCTTCCCAGTAATAGTAACAGTTACAGCATGATCTGACTAAAATTGAGAATGACGCTTCTTTGGTAATCTCATTAAGGGAGATGTGTAGAAGTTGTTCTAACATATTTTGGGGTTAGAACTTTTAAATTGCAGAATCACAGAATCGTAGGGGTTGGAACGGACCTTGAGAGATCATTGAGTCCAACCCCCCTGCCAGAGCAGGTTCCCTACAGCAGGTTGCACAGGTAGGCGTCCAGGCGGGTCTTGAATATCTCCAGGGAAGGAGACTCCACAACCTCCCTGGGCAGCCTGTTCCAGGGCTCCGTCACCCGCACCGTGAAGAAGTTCTTACACATATTGGTGCGGAACTTCCTGTGCTCCAGTTTTAGTCCATTTCCCCTTGTCCTGTCCCCAAACACCACTGAAAAGAGACCCCCCATGTCCATTTGCCTCCCGCACTTTAGATATTTATAGACATTGATAAGATCCCCTCTCAGCCTTCTTTTCTCCAGGCTGAACAGACCCAGCTTACTGAGCCTCTCCTCATAAGGGAGATGCTCCAGGCCCTTTATCATCTTTGTGGCCCTCCACTGGACTCTTTCCAGGAGGTCCATGTCTTTTTTATACTGGGGAGCCCAGAACTGGATACAATACTCCAGCTGAGGCCTGACCAGGGCGGAGCAGAGGGCCATCATCACACAGAACTAAAGAAGTTTGCCCACAGACAGAGACATAAAAGAGAGATGAAGTAATCTAACCTGGATGAAGATGATTCATGAGGTTTGATGCTGGCACTGCGATCTCTTCTCACTGGGGCTGGCTCCAGCGTGGGTAAACCTGTGGCTGATGTTGTTGTGGTCCAAGTGGAGGACACGCGTCTCAGCAGTCCTGGAGGCAAACTTCTCCGTAAGCGCTAGAGAAAAATCAGTTCCTTAGAGTTTATATAGGCTTGTAAAAACTTTTAACATGCAGACGAAAAACATTTGCTAGCATTTGATTAATTCTGACTGACGGTATCTGGTGAGGTACCTTTGGTCTGTATCTGCACTAGTATTATGGTGCCAATCTCCCACTGAATTCAGCACAGGCTAGTGCTTTCAGTGCTTGGAGGGTCTATGTCTTCCTCACCATTTTAAGTTAAAGTTATACATCCACAACCCCACAGCCATAGATGTTCAACACTTGGAGCTCAATGGAAACAGTCAATGTTGACAGTGCTCTTTGGAAATTTTAGTCTTATATGATGTGGCCAAAGACACTTAAACAAGTCATCAGGGCCACAAAGATGACTGAAGGATAGGAATATCTGCCATAAAAGAACAGGCTGAGAGAGCCATGATCGTTCAGCCTGGAGAAGTCTCAAGGGACAGCTTATTAATGTGAATAAATACCTGAATACAAGGAGGGGAAGGAAGAAAAGGAAGCCAGGCTTTTTGAAGTGGCATCCAGTGACAAGGGACAGTGGGCACAAACAGAAACAGAGGAGATTCCATTTAAATGTAAAATAAATAATAATAATAAAAATCATTGTGAGGATGATTAAACACTGGAAGTGGTTCCCAGAGAGGCTGTAGAGTCTACATGTATGGAGATATTCAAAACACAACTGGAAAAAGCTTCTGAAAATCTTAGCGAGACTATCACTCTTTACAGAAGATTTTTCTTGAACACCTTGCATTTTCTTTCATCTGACTCTTCCTTTTCTCTGCTAATAGGACTTGTAACATTTTTCCAAAGTTTTGGAAGGCAGACAGAGACAATAAGGGTTGATGATAGAGTCTTTTTGTCCTACCATGATTTTGTAAGACGTTTCTCTTGTCATTATTATGTAGCTTTTATAGTTAAGAACTAAAATAATTACATCTCTGTGCTAGAGAGCTTTGACTGTGCCAGAAGGTTAAGAAAGATAAGATGGAGGATAATCTTGGGTCTGAAGCTCAAGCATACAGATACATATGTTAGCATGTTAACTCCTTGCCCAGAATACTCAGTATCAGATGCTTAAGGTAAAAACTAAATTTATATTTAGACACATAAATAAAAGACTGCAAACTATTAGTTTCATGAACCGTAATGCATTCATGTCAGTGAATTCTTCACTCAAATTACTCCTCTGTAGCATTAACTCATTTCTTCATCCTTCATTTCTCTGCTCCTCACTAGGTATTATGCAACAACAAACTTGTATCTGTTCACTGTGTTTGCTCACGTGATGGCAGTGTTTTTCTATGTAATTTTTCCTCTAAGAGCCTAGAATACAGCCATTACACACATGTATGCTAAGCTTAACTGGAACACATCCTTCAAAACCTGTGAACATCCATTCCATGTATGCTGCTGTTACACAGGCAAGTAGGGTAATAATTACTATAATACTAAAATTAATTTAAAAAGAATCACAAGTATTGCAATTCAGATGCCAGAAAATGCTAGAATGAATGCTGGCTGTGCCATTTCAGCTGTTAAAAGTTAAGAACACTTACCTGTGCAATACACGCTGTCTATATTTAATTTTACAAGTGAGATTGCATGACAAATATTTTGGTTTGGTTTTGCAAGTAAAATGCAGGCCTCACAGGACAGTTAATTAGCAATGAACATACAATTCAAACTACTTCAAACCTGATCTGTTCTTTCTAGTTGCTAACTTCCTTAACGTAGATGGTTAACAATGATTCTATCCCTGTTGAATTTCTGAGCAATCATAAAGCCATCTGTCAAGGCGGTAATACATTTTTCTGGTCACCCCATATACAGTGTCTAAAATCTTTTGAGTGGGAGGGGAAATCCTGTGCAAGAATT
The DNA here is from genome assembly GCA_013396635.1 of Penelope pileata. NCBI lineage: Eukaryota > Metazoa > Chordata > Aves > Galliformes > Cracidae > Penelope > Penelope pileata. Next base: position 265,843 of record WBMW01000977.1, read on the forward strand.
AACGAGTCAGACTTGTGAGTCTGGATGCTGAAAGGCTTTTGCTTGCTCTGCTCCTGATCATTTCTTCTCTCTTAAGCTCCAACCATCAGTCACAAGCAAATACGTGCATCAACTGTGTAAATTATTCTGTGTCAAACATCATCTTCTAAAGAAGCCTGAACAAAAGTTTAGTTGGCTATGAGTTGTAAGATATGCAGGGATTGTTTTACTATGAAATCAAAAGTATACTTAATCGTCCTTTTACAGAAACGTATAATTAGTACATAAAACAGTAATTTGAAGCAAACAAGCAAAAAGCCCAGTGAGATCTCCCACTAGCACAGTGCTGTCCCTTAAAGAAGAACCAGGTTACAAGATGACAGAGTGACTGCCCAATGCTCACCTTGGGAATAGCTAGCTTTTCTCCTTTCTCTGGACATTCCTCTGAGTCTGAGCAAGTGTAATTCTCACTGAAGGACACCAATGGGTTCACCCTTGGCTTGTGGATGGCCTGGAAGGTTAACTGTGTATTAAGCAGGTTGCTCACTGTTCTCAGCGAAGTACACACGTTGGGAGGCAGCGAAGGATCTGCCAGAAGGTCTGTAATGAGCCCATGTGCTTCTCCCATGACAGCAATATCCACTGTGATACTGGTACCAGAAGACTGAAGAAGACAAAAATAATACAAGTAAGGCAATCGAAGTGTGCAACCTCCTGAGCAGTATCTGAGGCAATGGTGAAACTTCTCAGAAACTTTTGTTAAAGTAGTTATCCACAGAGAGGCAAAATAATAACAAGAAATAATTACTTAAATAAGGCGAATTATGAATAGTAGACTTAATGCTCAGAGTCTGCAAATCTAATTTCCCAGCTTTCAGCATCTGCAGCTTACTTAGCTCATCTGAGTGAATTGTTCAGGCTCTCTGCAGAGACATAGTGAATGGCTAGGGGCTATTGGCACAAATAATTTTGGACACATAGCTTGGGATGTGAGGAGTCCCTCTCACAAGATGCCTTTCTGCTGTCCATGGAGGGATCTAAGACAACTAATTTATGTTCAGTGGTTATATTTAGATGAATGGAATGAATCCCAAGTACACACTGAGATTTAAAAAATATCTCCATAACATTAAAATACAGCATTCTGGCACACTGGTAAAACAACTTTCTTCTTCAAGCAACTGCGTTTCGTGCAGCTACACCAAAATCAAAATAGAGTAAAATGTGGCTTTCCCAATCTTTATTTTATTACGACAGACACAATGAGAATAATTACTCTACAGATTTGCACGACCAGTTCAAGTGGTCGATACTTTCCCTTGGGTTTGAAATATATACCCACTTTACATTTATCATTTTGAAAGAATTTTTAACTAAAGTGATGCATAAGCAGAAATAATACCAAGAAGCAATTTGTGTCACTGGCAATCTTGTACACCTTTCTCAGTATATGTAGATAATTGTTCTGCACATTATGCACTTCAAATGAATTGTGGCCCAGGCAAACTGCCTTCACACACATAGTCAGGCACACAGGGAAATTTAACACAGCTGCAGCACTGGGCTTCCAACATATGCACAAGAGGGTTGATCCATAAATGCATCTTTGAACTTCTCCAGGATTTCCCAACATTCAGCAGCTCTGGTTACCATCTGTACTGAAATCCAGTAGGGCAATATATTGCCACTATTACCCAAAGCGTGATACGCGTCATGTCTGTGAAATGACAACTATATGATAAAATTGCAAAAGAACAATCTTGAAAATATGCTAGGAGAGACTGGATGTGTACAGAAGCAAAATAAATAGAAAGGCAGCAAGCACATCTTTTGTCAGTTCTGAACTTTGAATACAGCAGTGACATTTCAGCCTCACTAGCTGGTGCACCGTCAATCACTATAAATTCTATGTGGAGTCACTGATTGAAGACACTCAAGACTGAACATTTTTCCTTTGCCGTTCTTCTGAAACATAAATTCAATCCTACTGTCTTGGACTTTTCAGGAGATATATGTGCAGTCTGCCTGAGATAACATTCCAGAAGATTCTGTACTATTTTTTATATATATATATATCTTAGTGAAATCTAAATTCCACATAGGGAAGTTACGTCTGTGAAAAGAACATATGGGCTTCTTGGAGCGTCAAGTATGTAGCAGGGAGGATTGGGCTGACTGCTTAGCAGGAGAGTGAGCAGAGCCCTGGCCAGGAGTGACTCACCAGGGATACCTTATACAGATCTCAAAATACATCAAAGAACAGCAAAACAGAGCTTGATGCTGCTTCACTCTCACAAAAGGCTTTACAAGCAATAGCAGAGTATCCGATGAAAGTGCTATATTAGCTAAGCAGAGCTAAACATCTCCATCTTCCCAACTGCATAGTGTGGGTATCAGGTCCTTGCCAACAGTTGTTTCACTCCATTGCTCCACTCCTCATGTGTTACTTTCTGCTCACACAAAGGCAAGTCGTAGGATCGGAAAATGGGATTCCATGCTCCCCATACTGTCATGCAACCAGAAGAGCAGCCTCTTTTCCCCATACTTCTGGTTTATTTTATCTGGTATCATGACAAAGAAAATAAAGGATTTGATATACTGAGTGCTATTTCATCCTACTGGAAATAAATTAATTGCTGATGTTAATTTAATGTCTCTCTTTCTTGCTTAACCTCTCAGGATTCCATGCTGAAGATTCTGGCCAATGCTAACGAAAATTCTTACATAAAAAGACAAGGCTTGAGATGGGAGGAATTAATTATCTATCTTAGCCCCCACCATGGAAAACAGACCAAAGGGGAGTGAGGGAGAATACATCATTCAAAGTGTGATAGAAGCCTCATACTTTGGGCAAAACTGCATGATCTACAGTTTGAAATTCTATTAAGCCTGGAGCCTGGAGTTGTTGACTGCCAATTAGAGACAAAGATTAATACCTCAATGAAGTAAACAAGTCTGACTCAGCAGGCCATAAGCAGGGGCCCAGATTTCATGCAGCAGTATTAATATCTTGCAAAGCAGCCAGCATTGTTCTCCATGATTAGCAGTAAGTGGGGTGAGGGAGAGCCCTTCTCTTCTCAATGGTGTATTTCTGCCATATGGCCTCTGACACATGGGGAGGCCAAGAATCTGGGGCCTATCAGACTCTAGTGCTGTGGATTCTGCTGAGTTCTATGAGAAGTCGGTCCCCTGAACAGGGACGCAGCATGCTGACTCTCACCCTTCCCTTGAGCTGTGCCAGCACCTCAATGCCAAGTATAGTCTGTGCTCAGGTTAGGTTAGGCCCACATCCTCATGGCCCACATCCTCACCAGGGGAAGTATGGGGAAATTAAGAGATTTTCTCTTTGGAAGTTTGCACCTGATATCACAGGTGATAAGACCCCATGTTGAGCCCTATGAGCTCTTCATACAGCGAAGTGGCAGGATCTTCTTGCATTTTTGACAAAAAGGTACTATTGGCAGAGCAGACACTTTCAACGGGTACCTCACATGAAGGCTGTGTGGCCTTCCACTCTGCTCAGGTGACGCACACCCTGACTCAGCTCCACACATACATGAAGCTGTAATGAGATGTATATCTTGTCAGCAAAGCCAGAGTCACCATGAAACATCAGAAGTCACCAGTTTGTGTAATGCGACATATAGCATTGTACGGCACCTCTGACAGAAGACAATTTCAAAGGTATCACAAAGATAACAGCATTTAGCTGCGTTAAATGGCACTCGTATATATTCTAGTCTTGTTTGACTTGCACTTTGCACTTGGCCTCGTAGAACCCATACAAAGAAAAACACTTTTTTTCAAGCAGTTTGAATATTTGATGAATTTCAAAATGAATTTCTAATGTTATCAAACTACTCTGACTAGATAAAACTATAGATATTTAAAGTACTATTTCCTCAAAGCAGTTATAAATTGAATGCAGGAAACATTTTAAAATACTGTATTTTTTTTTTAATTCTCTACTATAAAACAATAAATAGACGACTGTATGCACTTTTTAACCCTGTATTCAGAATGTAAATTGTGTTTTCTTAACAGACAGGGAAACCTTGAATTTTTGATAAAATACATATAATGACATGAAACAATAAAATGATAGAAAGTAAACTGCTGAAAATTTTAGATTGATGTCATAGGATATATGCATATATACACACGTGCACATTATATATACACACACAGAGTCTTTTTTCAGGGTAAAAGTGCATACAAAATCCATGCTTAGATTTGGTAAATAGTTTTCTACTAAAGTGCGTAGCCTCTGCATGAACTGATCTGGATTCTGTCCAAACCACTTTACTAATCTAAACCCAAAGGCCGGATACTTGGGAATAGAGGCATGAATAACATGTTTGCAATCAACAAAAACAAACAACTTTCTAACTCGATAAAAACAAAAAGCAACCACGGAACAAATCAAACCAAACCAACAACAAAAAAACAGCTAAACTAAAGTGAATTTTCATTTAGCACTGGTCCATATCCATTTACCTATCTATGCTAATAACTGTGAATGCAGTTCACAACTAATTTTGAGGAAGGCTGGCTTACTGCTCATTTGTGACTTATTCCCACTCTGATTCAAGCACTGTCACGTGGTGACTAAAACCGAAGAGTTTTATTTAGGGCATGAGAACAAGAAAGTGAACAGACTAGAAAGGAGAGAGTCAGACTTTTTATATGGGCAGATATTGATAGGACATGGGGGAATGGTTTTCAACTAAAAGGGGGGAGATTTAGGTTAGAAATTAGGAGGAAATTCTTTACTGAGAGGGAGGTGAGGCACTGTCACAGCTGCCCAGAGAAGCTGTGGATGCCTCATCCCTGGAGGTGCTCAGGGCCAGGCTGGATGGGCTCTGGGCAGCCTGACCCAGTGGGTTGGAACTGGATGGGCTTTAAGGTGCCCTCTAACCCAAGCCATTCTATGATTCTAAATCCACCAAAACTGTAAAACTGGTGTGCTAGCAGAATTCTCTCAACTTAAAAACAACTTCTTTAGTCTCTGAGTATTCTTGTCACTAATTTTTAAAGTTAAACATATGTTTTAATCCTTTAAACCTAGAGGATTCTAATATATGTCCCTTGTCTAATTCTGCCTTCAACACAAAAGCTTCTAGTAATTTCAAAAAATTATAGCAAAGTATATTATACAATTAATAAAAATAATTTATGTAATCAAAATATAATCGAATTAATACAATTAATATTTAAAAAAACATTGCTCAAATATGTAGAGGAACCCGTTGACGTTCAGGTGGGTATTTGTGGCCGTAGCATCACTTACAATTGCTAACCAGGCCCAAACCCAATTCTCTTTTTGGGGCTTCTTCTCATGTATGGAAACAAAAGAAAGGGTTTCTTCCCCTGGAGTCAAATGAAAACGAAATGAAACAAAACATGGCCAGAAATCATATTGGGAAACATTACGGAGTAGGGACAGATCTGCACAGTTCCTAGCACCAACTGCAATCATCCGAGTTTGCACGGGTTTTCTGGGAATTTGCAAGAAAACTTTCAAGTTTCAGGAAGTGCCCATGCAGCTGCAACTGCAGCACCAAATCACAGTCAGCACATCCTACTGCCACACAGACAATTTTTGTCAGAGGAGGGAACTTTGATCTTCTAGGAAAACTCTTAAATGTAATTTGAAAACAATGTTCTGGTGAACTGTAATGATCACTTCCTGAATTTTCAGACATGAATAATTTATTTATTTTGGATTCTATAACATGGCTGGAACTAAAGTTTTCAAAATTTCTGCAGGCTTTTTTTTTTTTTTTTTTTTTTTTACATTTTACAAAATCCCATTTCTTTTCTTCTACTAAATAATACTACGCATAAAAATCTGAAAATAGTTTTTTATTCACTAGGAGAAAAAGGAGGTAAAAATATTTAGGAAAAACAAATTTAAGAAATTTAAGAAAATAACAAATTCTTTTATCCATAATATCTGATAAATTTAATTTATGAAATGATCCTGGTTATGAAGCAGGTGACCTACCTGTGAAGCAGAGCTGAGATCCTTACACTTAATAGATGCCCTACTGCAAATAAAATTTTGCTCCCTCCTTTCCTCAGGTGATGTTCTGCATGTGATTCCCATGAAACTTGACTCACTGAGCTTAATGAAAAAATACTGCTCTCTATACTCCAAGACTGACACGACTACACAAAACAGTCAAAACTTAAGTGTAATACTAACAATATAAAGAATAAGGAGAAAGAAAAAAAAAGTCACCTATCAGAAACCACAAATCACTTTATATAATCTCACATTAAAAAAATAAAATATTAATTTGCTGTGGCTTGTAGAAGGAAAAGCATTGAAGGCAGAGGTGCTGGCCTTTCACCATGTTACACTCCAGAACACTCTGTAAGTGAAAGAATGGGGGAGGCGGGAGGAGAAAAAGGAAAAGAGCAGCATCCAGTGTATCTTCAATCTTCACACAATTACGAGCAACAATAAATCACAATTTGATATAGTTTCCAAGTCACATCATGAGCACTCAAGCCAAGCTGTCTGGAAACAAAATTAAAAGCAAATATAATTCTCCATTATATTAATGTCCACAGAGCGATTCGAAGAGTAAACATGAATTGGCTTCTATGGAAATAATGAATCATTTTAAAGGCGCCACAAACTTAACTACTCCACCTTTCACTGGATGACTAAGGAGAAAAGAAAAGCATGCATACAATTCTGTGACATTCCACTTTTCTTCATTTAAAGTCGCAGAAACGAGCCCTGCCCAGACTTTTTATTTTTATTTTATTTTTATCCTGTCCGAACACAAGATTTTGGGTTTTCTCTTTGCAAGCAAGATATTTCTGAGGACTTTTTCTCTACCTTAATGAAGTACAGCATTTCCACTTCTCTTTGGAGATGAACCTGCCACAAGCTCTGTCATATTCTTTGGTAGGACTGCACATCACACCCTCCCTTTGTCTCGATACACTGATCAGAGAAAACCTTTCCTGATCACCAATGTAACCACTGATTTCGCTGCGGATGCTTTAAAGCATCCGGAAGCATATAACCACAAAACCAGAAGCAGTTCTGCAAAGAGAAGGTCTAATAAAATAGCTCTCACAGAAGAGTTGTGGCTTTTGCCCCCTCAGCACTTGCTGCAGTGCAAGCACTCCATTTCTGGATGATAGCCCCGTAGCCACACAGTCAGCAGGAGGCAGCCAAGCTGGGGGCTTTGGGCACAGCAATGAGCAGGTGTATCATTTTTCCTCCAATAGTCTCTGTGCTAAGCTGCCTGTCATCTATGACCACAAGGTTTGGATATTCCTCCTGTATCCCATCATACGTTCCGTCATATGTCCCATCTTCAGATGCTTCTCCCCATCTGTCAAATGTTCTTTGAACCATCAGAAGCCCGATCACATAAGGCTTATGTGTCCAACCTGCTAGTTTTATGTTTCTGTCACCCTCTTTGTTATGTTTTCATAAAAATATACATTAAAAAATTTTGTTACTTATACATATTAACTATATTATACATTTTATATGTGGCCCAAGACAATTCCTATTCACTCAATGCGACCCAGGCAAGCCAAAAGGTTGGACACCTATGTTACGAGCCTACTTTCTTCAGAAAAATCAGGGTGAAAGCAACACTATTTGTAATGTTTCTAATATTTAATCTATTCAGCGCAACCCTGATGTTGCAAATACTTAGAGTCTTTCAGAAAAGGCATAGTTTGAGGAGAAAATGCTTTCTTTCCCTTATGAGATCTGTGGAATACATCTCACCATTTACAGCAAGCTTCACTGGGGCTGCAGGCACCGTCCCCACATCTTGCACCCCTACCTTAGGTGACACCACTCTAAAAGCTCATTGCTACAGCTGACTAAACTTCTTCCATTACAGGACCTTTCAGTTCGTGATAACTTTGTCAGCCAAAGAGCTCAGACTAAACTGGTTCGTGCCAGGTATTTGCCTGGGGTGAATTATTTCAGCATTTGAGAAAAATTGTTCAGACATTTACAAGAATGCTGTTGGAGTGTTTTATTCATGCTAAGAATTCTTAGTAAACTGATACCATTTAATCTGCAGCAGGCACTGCATGTGCAGTATGGCCTTTTGCTTTCCCTGGGAAAACCAAAACCAGAGCTGGTCTTGCACGATCTCAGTGGTGTGCCAGAAACCAGCTACTAAAGCATGCCCTATATGTGCACACCTCCACACACTGCCCACATGCTGTGCACAACATTCCGAGGGGTAAAGGAACACATTTAACCCGAAATTGTACTGTCAGTCTGCAGCACGGACTTCAATTATTCATAGAATCACAGAGTGGCTTGGGCTGGAAGAGACCTTAAGCCCACCCAGTTCTACCCTCTGCCATGGGCAGGGCTGCCACCCACTGGATCAGGCTGCTCAGGGCCCATCCAACCTGCCCTTGAGCACCTCCAGGGATGTGGCACCCACAGCTTCTCTGGACAGCTGTGCCAGTGCGTCACCGCTCTCTGAGTAAAGAACTTCATCCTAATATCTAACCTAAATCTCCCCTCTTTTAGGTTAAAACCATTTCCCCATGTACTATCACTACATGCCCATGAAAAAGTCAGTCTCCCACCTGTTTATAAGCCTGCTTTAAGCACTGGAAGGCCACGATGAGATCTCCCCACACTTCTCCAGGCTGAACAAGTTCAGCTCCCTCAGCCTTCCTTTGTAGCAGAGGTGCTCCAGCACTCTGATCATCCTTGTGGCCTCCTCTGGACAAATTATTCTCCCCTTTTGCTAAGGGATGAGGTCATAGTAATTGTTATCACTGCTAACGTGGCATTCATTGCTCCTCTCTTCAGTGCCCAGGCTTGGGTGAGCATCTCCCTTGACGGGCCACAGCTGCTCAGAGGGAAGTCTGTCTCAGAGCTATAGCAGAGACATCTATATTAAAACAACAATAAGGAGGAGAGCCTTTTGCGTATCACACATAACAGACAACCAGACAACCCGATATTATGAATACTCAGGAGAATTTAAAAAAAAAAAAAAAAGAAGACAGAAGAAGATAATACATTTTAGGCCAAAGCAGTTTTGGTACCATCTGTAATTTTCAAGAGAAACAATCACTTCCTGCTTCCAGGCCACCTAAAACAAGCTTTACTGGATTTGCAAAACGCAGCAAAAGACAATCTCTTTGTAGTTATTGGCAACTAAGCAAAGACAAAAAAAAAAAAAAA
>WBMW01000977.1:276879-428788 GCA_013396635.1 Penelope pileata
AAGAGCACACTGCTGGCTCATATTCAGTTTTTTGTCCACCAGGACCCCCAGGTCTTTCTCAGCTGGGCTACTCTCAAGGATATCTTCTCCTAGTTTGTATACATATCTGGGATTACTTTGACCCAAGTGCAACGTTCTAACGTATCAACTGCACCACTCAGCTTGGTGTCGTCAGCAATCCCATCATTGATGTCATTGATGAAGATATTGAAGAGAATCGGTCCCAAGACAGAGCCCTGGGGGACACCGCTCGTTACCGGCCTCCACCTGGACGTAGAGCCGTTTACCACAACCCTCTGTCTATGGCCTTCCAACCAATTTCTTATCTAGCCCTCAAAACCGCATCTCTCCAATTTAGAGATAAGGATGTGCTGTGGGTCCATGCTGAAGGCCTTGCACAAGTCCAGGTAGATGACATCGGTCGCCTTCCCTTTGTCCACCAATGCCGTCACTCCATCATAGAAGGCCACCAGATTGGTCAGGCACGACCTTCCCTTGGTGAAGCCATGCTGGCTGTCGTGGATCACTCGCTCATCCCTCATATTATAAAATATCCCTCATATCCCAAATATTAGAGATGAATTGCCATAAGGAGAATAATTTGGGGGAAAATCACATTCTGAGGTTTAAAGACCTGTTCACTGGATCTTGAAAAACAGAGTAAAACAAAAATCAGAATCTAGAAAATAATCATCACTGAAGTTGCAGATAAAGTGTCCTTAAAGTTCAGACTGCTCTTACTGATACTATGATATGGATTTAGAAATTACAGCAGGAGCCAGATGTATATCCCGAGCCACGTTTTGCATGTGCTGTAGAAACAAGGGCAAACAGATCTCATGAATCTCTCCATGCAATCAGAACACTAATGATATTTAGTGACTGATTTTTTAGAACATGCTTTCACTTAAGCCAAAGGCAGGCTGAAAAGGATAAATCTTGAGGTTATGAAAATTGATTGCCTCGCTGCAATTAGATTGGTCATTTTTTACCATTATTTTCTTATTTTCTTCTCTACTAGACATTGTGGTTTGCATTATTTTAGTTCTCCTGATTTTGAGTGCTCACACCAATACCAGTAAATAACCATCTAGTGTTACAGACGCCTCCTCCTCCTTCTCATGACTTTATGTCACTAATGAACTCCTCTGTGAAAAGAATTAATCATTTTTCTTTAAGACTTGGCTTCAGATTCTTACACTATGACTCATTCAAGAAAAGCAGTTCTAGCCTTAGGGACTTGCAGCCCCCAAATCCTTCATCATGAGCACTGCAGAGCTATGATTTCTCTAATTTACAAGCCTCTTCAACATCTGAAGCCAGGGCCTGCAAGTGGCACACTAGGCACTCACTATATGTGAAAATCCTCCACCTCTCCCAGATTACACATGGGCAGATACTTCCATGATGATCAGAGCAGAGAGAAACAGTAATTCATGTACAAGAAAAACAAAACACTATCCTCTACTTGTCTTCTGTAATGTTAAAATGACTTTCTTTGCTTAGCACAGATCTAAGCTGACAGACCAGCAAGCCCCGAGGACTGCTTACAACCTACTTCAGACTTGACCTGCAAGAATCTACTTAAAGACACACTAGGTTAGCTTATACTATAGGCTTATTTTGTATTTCTTGTCCCATATGAGAGAAAACTGTTTCCCTGCTGAGATATGAGGTGTACAGCTGATCACAGCAAGAGGTCAATAGCTGCCTAAGATGGCCATTGTCAGTCTAGAGCTACTGCACAATCTAGAATCAGATACACAAGGCTCTATGACTTTCTAAGAAACCTCAGCAGTCACTAATTTCTTGCTTGAACCTGGTGACTGATTAGTGCTGGATAACTGCATGGTTTTAAACTCAGAAAAGTCCAGTCCTCCTTTCAGCTAGTAGCTTTCAGGTTGTGAGCAGCTCTTGACTTGCGTTTTAGGAAGAAAAAGAAGAAAATGCAGATAATAATCCTAGTTATGATGTGCTGGTTGCATCTCAGTTCTAATTAGAGACAGATCCAGTCTGCACTTTAACATTGTGAACATCTCACCATATCCAACTCTTACCACCTGGCTTGATATCTGTGCTTTTTGATGAGGGCCAAAACACCTTTGGTGCTTTTGGAAAGCTTGGATTCAAATTCAAGTCTAAATTTAGCAGCATTGACTTCTCATTTACAAAAGACAACAGAGCCATAGAGACCAAAAAACAGACAGATCATGAAGCATTGGTGCTTATGCTGGCAATCCATCTAGATAATGATTTCTACAGTGACTTATATTTTCTGCTTGTCTGTAGGTATTAAGAAAAAGGAAATCAACTGTGGGTTATACGTATTTATTTAAAATATAAAATCCCTTTGTGAAACTGAATTTCAGTGGCTTATACGAATATACAATAAGAAATGAATGAAGACGTGTCAGTGTGAGCAAAAGAAGCACTTGTGATTACTGAACAGATTAGGTAGACTGAATTTGGTAGGACAAGACCACTCACTGGGACTCTTACTGAACTGTCACACAAGAAATACTGAAATCATATGTAAGGAAAATGAATGAATGGAGTCTGCTCAAGTCACAGCTTCCCTCTTAGCACACCTGACATACTCAGGCAGACACACTGCTGGTACCTTTTAAAGTTATAGGTGCTGCTACAGTGATGCTAGAACACAACTTTCAAGTCCTACATAAGCACAGATCAACTCAAAATAAATATTATCGTATGTTGGGTACATCACCTGCAGCACGGACATTTATTACTTTTCAGACAAGTAATAACGTATCATACCTGGGTACCTTACCTGCATACCCAAGTGCATGCACATTGCAAGAGCATACAGAACTACCCATTTCAGAATACGCAAATTCTGCTATCATCAGGCACATAAGCCCTAGCTACAAGCTGAACCTGAGGGTAAGAAAAATAAGGGGAGTATGGAAATGTATGGAACTGCAGGGGAATATTGAGAAGTAGGGAGAATGCATGAAGGAGGACCAGGGATTTGGGAGAGGAGGAAGATGTCTTGATAAGCTGAAATCAAAGAGAAGGACACAAGGAGGGCCACTTCCAAAACAGCTGAAAATAGTGCCTTAAAACCACATAGAAGTTCCTGGCAGACAAGTTAACAGACCGCTCTGAAAATGAGGTATGGGAAAGCAGCATCGACATAGAAATCTCTCCCTTAACACTGAAAATCAATCTCTTGAAAAGATACATCAGTAGCAAGCCTGGGTACTTTAACTCAAGATGACTCCTACTAATCAGTGAGCATATTACTGAGCTGTTTGATTTAGCACTTCGCTTTCAATCAAACAAATTTACCACAGAGCTGTGTTCCACAAAGAACAATGATGCCCTCACAAACAAGAAACCAGGCTTCAAAAAAGACAGTTCAAAGATTCTCACATTATTGACAGCTTTATTGTCAATATTATGTACCATAACAGAAAGTTATTGTTTCTGGAATTTCCATCAACTTGAAAGGGCTTGTTCTGGCTTTGTTTCAGCAATTTTAAAGCATTTTGATTTAAGTATAGCAACGAGATGTCATTTCAGCTCTGCAAAATGTAAATCTTCACTTAGAAAATGCAGACTTCCTCAGAGCCTTAGTGTGTCTCTTAGTGTCACAGGCTCTTTGTTGCCTTAAGAGAGACTGATCCATAATGGATTAGACCCCAAAGATGGCTTCAATATTCAGGTTTGGTAACAGTGGTGATCTAGTGTAAGGTATTTCAGTTAAGTCTCCATCCACAGTCAGTTGAACTTTGGGAGGTGACTCGGAAACATGTAAGACCACTTCAATCAAAAGGTAACACTTGACTTCATACTGCTGACCTCGTGGAAGAGTCATGTACATCCCTCATTGCAATGCTTTATGTAAACATCTTTGTTCACATACTGAAACAGACCACAACCAAATTTGTTTGCCATATGGTACTCTGACAAAGCTGATGAAGTATGTGAGTTCAGCCGTCCTACTTCCGTATTATCCCCACCACAACTGCTTCAATCTGAGTGTTACCAGTGGTCCCAGACACCTCTTTATCCTATTAAAGCCTATATACGTACATACATATATATATGTATGTACCGAAAAACTCCCTCTGTATACACTCCTCTTCTGCTCCTAATGCACATGGGGACATTTTCAGTAATAACATAAGGAAGTAACCTTCTCCAGAAAAAAAATAATAGTTAATTATTTTATCTTTTAAAAGGACAAATTCCTACCAAAATGCAAATTCTTGTAATTCCTAGCACTATGCTAACACAGACCAGGAAGCATATATTGGTAAAGTTCACATTGTGCAACACGCTAGCAGGTGAAGCCTGCCCTTAAACTGAATACAAATTTATTATGGATCCATTTCGTCTTTTATTGCAAGTAAAAATTGCTGTAGAGAGTAAAGCTGAAACAGTCTATCTGATATTACAGCCAAATGAAATTCAGCTCACCAACTTAAACATGCACAAAACTTCATCCACTTGCCCTTTTTATCTTCATTGATAGATCAAGGAAACATGTTGGATTTCTGTTAATAGTATCAAGGTGGCACAAGAAGGGAACATGATGAGTTTCCACTTTTTTCCTAAAAGCCTTTTAGGAAAGATGCTTTCAGTTAGGATGAGATTTCTCTCACGTACTACAGATATGCCTTTAAGCCATAACTAACTGCCTAATGATCCAATTCTATACAGAGTCAAAGTAATATATCTCAAACTTAAACATGTTAATAGCTCAGTTTAAACTGGGGGAGGGGAATTAATTGGAAATAAAGGAATTAACATTTAGTTGTCCTTTTTTAAACAGAGAAGAAAATGCAAATCAAAAGCCATCTCTAAACACTAGCTAATCCTTTGTGTATAAAGAGAACCATATAAGCTCATGCCAGTTAAAAACAAAGAGACAAATTACAAATAGGACCTTATATTTAACTCCGAAGCCTGATGTGCATGGATTTAGGTGTACTCAGTAACCAGGCAAAAAAGATAAAAATCACATTCTGACTCTACATATGATTTAGGGGTTTTGACTCTGCTTCAAGGGCTTGCTTATGTGACCAGCTTCAACAAAAACCAATTAAAAGCTGTTTGCCAAGTGTACAGAATAAATAATTTTAAGTAAAGACCTTCCACTGACATACTTCTACTTCACACACAGTAACTATTTTTGCTTGTAAAATGACGTTCATTTAGCTCTGCATAAACTATTTATGAACTCACCTTTACCACGGCACAAGGTTTCCTCCCAGTGGGATGGAGCAAAGAGGCCCACAGGGCTGCTCCTCCCCAACAGCCTGCTTGTGTCATGGGGTCAGCAGCACAGGGACAGGGGAGAGGGCAGGAGACAGGGCTGTGAGGCACAAGTGTGAGGACATCCAGCTGCTGGTGTGAAAAGCACAGCTGGAAAAGAGGATGGGAGAGCACTGCAGAACGGCCGGCTGAAACAGCCAAGGCAAAAGCACAGATCCTGCCATCAACAAGCACACTACCTGGATACCTGATGCTAGCTTAAGGTGAGTCAGTGCTTCAGAAAAGGCTGTAACACAACAACAGTAGTGCAGCCGAGTAGAACTTTTAATACAGCCCTGTACGATTGTGCAGTTTTATGGGTGGGAAAGCCTCTCCCAGGGATCACCAGATGGCACTATTCTTCCTTCAAATTGCAGCTGAACCTCTGCTATGCACACAAAATGCTACCACCAGTTTGGGAGGAAAAAGCTCTTCATCCATGCTTTTTTTCTTTTTTTATATATTAGCCCAGTAGTCTCTTGCTGTTTGCATTCTTTCCAGTGATCTTAAAAACCTTGTACAAACAACAAAGAAATCACTGTATCTGGGGGAGATGGAGGGAATCTCATAACATTTTGAACTGACCGTCATGTAAAAATGTTCCGCAGCAGGATTACAGACATTTCTGTAGGAACACAAAACTCCCTAGCAATATATGCAGTGCTTGACAACTGTATTATGAAAGTAGAATCTTGCTCATAGAACTGAGTCAAAGGTATAAGGGTAGCACATATATATCCCTTCACACTCTATTTTCTACCAGAGCTGCTAAAGATGCTAAATTCTATCCACAATTATGCAGTGTTTAGTGAGAAAGCATTCTGCAAATTTGGTTGAATGTTATTTTACTTATTTTACCTTTTTTTTTTTTTTTTTTTAGTCCATCTTTGTGTAAAGACGATTTATNTGCATGCTGGTGTAAGCATGATTTATTTCTCTTTCATGGATGTAGTTTTGAAGAGGATGCAAAGCATTTAGCAACATGTTTGCTGTAAGGTACAGGTTCCAGTCTTCAGTGGCTGTGGAAGTAAATCAAGAATGCAGCTGAATTGGAATGGAAGTACAGAGGGGCACATTAAAATTGAAATTTCCAAAGCCTCTGACTCTATATAGAAAAGGGACTTTTTCTTCTTCTTTTTTTTCTTTCTTTCTTTTTCCCCCAGCCTACCAAAGCACTCACTTGCATTCAAGACTCTACAAACTGGTAACTTCAGGGGCAAATTTACCTGCAGAGTGACTCCTCTAACTCCAGCCTGAGTCACAGCAGATCTGAAGTTTGCCTGCTGTGCTCAAGAGCTGAATTCCCTCAAACAACTTATTTTTGTTTTTCTCTTAGCAGTCCTCTCCTCCTTTCAGCTCCTAGAAGTTGACAGGCTGCTTCCTGTTCCATGATCTGTGAATCATGATGTGAACGCCAATCACTATTCCCCTGTGAAATTAAATTAGGTATCAGAGCACAGCGTGAGCAGTACGTTTCCCTAAGACGCCAGCCCTAAAGAAACTGTACTCTCTCTTACCCCAGCTGAAGAATGGAGTTATGAAAGCGGGGTCATGTTGGTTATTACTCTTTATAGGCTGCAACCTCAACCAGTCTGCCTGAGCCAGCTTAAAATAATTTCTCCACTTCCTTGTCATGAGTATAGTGGTACCAAATTTAAAGAGTCCAATAATTCACTATATTTATTCGCATGTTCTTCTGTAACCACTTAACACCATGTGAACTGCAGCAATGCTTAACACACACAGAATACCATGATAAATTGCCAGAACTTAGTTCATGTCATACAGCTGGAAAATTGGTAAGACAAGGGTAAGCAATATTAACACGTGGCTTATTGAGCAGGAAGGGGAGTAGATGCGGTGTTGCTGTTCCATGCCTTTCAATAGCATTTTGTTAAGCTAAAAAATATTCACACTTGCACCCCATGTTTTTTTCAGACAGATGCTCTTGGTAACTTACATGCATCTTTGTCACTGCAGTATACTCTGAGCAAGGAAGCACCATGGGGGCACGCTGAGAAGCTGAAACTGGCAGAAAACAAAATGTAATATATGGAAAACTGGTTTGTGAGCAAAGGTTATCACCCATTCTGGAGCTTATGGTAATGTCACAGTGGTTTAGGGGAGTTTTAAACCATGATGTTTGAGTCTAAACCAGACTGCTAAGCCTCCTTTCTGCATCACCACAGAGCCCATGGGATCCAGCCAAGGTTCTTGCACTTGCTTCAGGGAAAAATAAAAAGCACTCCCACCTTTCATTCCCCAACAGAAGTGAGAATGCCTGAGATCTCCTTCTGACCTAAGAAATCAGTTCAAGGAACAGCTTGGTCATCTGCAAGAAGCAGAAGGCTTCCACTGCCTCATGCTCACTCAAATTAAGTCTGTGCAGGCTTTCCCTTCTTCAAAATCCATGTGCTCCCTTTGTAGGCTTTGCAGGTTCATCCAGGATCATTTCTTCAAGGTCTCAGTCCACTGGAAATCTAATTACAAGCTCCTTCTCTTCTGGTTTAGCTGTCAGACAAGGGCTGCTGTTGGAGGTACCATGTCAGCAGGAGACCGATCTGGTCTTCAAGCATTGCCATGCCCCCTGCTCAGCTGCTGTAGGGATGGCTCAAGCACAACAGAGTGAATTGTTTTAATCTTGTGCATCTGGTACAGAGTTTCCAGTCAACTGTTCGGAGTGTAAAAGTACTAAGTCTCATCTCAATGCATAAATCACATCACAATCCACGCTCCAATGGTAGTGCCTGAAAGCTTCAAAAGCTACATCCATAAAACTGCTCTTCTATGCTAGTATTTACCACAGTGCTGGGCTTGCACATTTGTTCTGCAAGTTACTGAGTCACCTGCACTCAAGAAACTAAGCAACCTTCTCACAGGTAAGCTGTAAGTCTGCTTATTGCCCTAAGTTCTCAAAAGTATCCTTCTGTCACTAAAACAAACAACCAAAAAAACTCTGCAAAGCACAACCATCTGGAGGCTTTCAATATTTGGTAGCCAAATGAATGTGAAGCAAAACCTTCATCTATGTATGCCTCTTATCGGGTGCACTTAAAGTAACAATATCCCACAAACGGCCCTCTGGGTCTCGGGAAGGGGCAGAGCACTCCTTGCCTGTACAGTTTGCAAAAGCTTTAGACCACTTCTGGGAATGCAAATGAATGAGATCCACGTGACCCCACTAATAAAAGGCTCCTGTCTCTTTGCAAAGCATTGAAATGCCATCTGGCAATTTTGTTGACGTCAGCAGGCACAGAAAAACAACAACCGCCTCCCCCAAAAAAGCAAAAGCCACGGGCGGGAGGGGGAGGAATGCAGCCTTTCTCCGTGTGTGTGCGCTTCAGGCCGGTGTTCCCAGAAACCTGCAGCAGCAGCAGCACTGCCAGCCCACAGCCCCGTAACTCGGGGGCAGGCAGCACAGGCAAGCACAGCGGTTCCTCCCACTCTTGCTTCTGCAGATCTCCTTGGAAAAAAAAGGGGTCTCTTCTGCTCTCCTTAAGCTGCTGAAGGTTTTCAGAGAAACTGGTTAAGTCTCATCAAAGAGAGTTTTATATCACTGAGCAGCCACAAGTTCCTTACCCCCAATTTAAGAGACAAAACACTAAGCCCTATGCAGTATATCCTCTCCTTCATTGTGCCTTGCCACTGTAAGGTTGCTGGAAGTTTGTACACAGGGAACAAATCTCTCAGTGTAGATCACAGGGAAAGACAGAAGGATTTCAGCAACACCCTGGTAAATCTGCAGGGTACGGAAAAAGCACCACTCAGTTACTTCGACTGGATTTCTTGCACATTCATCTGGAACGCAAGGAAAGAAGTTCTGTACTATTTATGTAAAATCCCACACAAATATTTCACGATGACAAGCAATAAATGACCCAAGGCTGTAGAAATGATGTTGAAATCCTGCAGGGATAATATTATGAGCTGCAGCTACTATTTTTACATTATACTTAATAGAAGGCGTAATATTGCTCCTAAGAATTACATGACAGTAGACACAGAACCTTCCCCCCCCCAAACATTTATGTACAATGTCTACATTTTAAGTCCTTATTATAAGCTACCATTCTTGTGATGAGCTAAAACAGTGCTATCATCACATGTGCACGCAGACTAAGCCAGCCATCTCTTTGTATTTAAGGACATTTTGCTGTTAGCAAAGACTCCTCCAGTTATTTCTGATTTTCACTAACAAATCACATTAAAACGCAGATAAGGGCAACAGTACAGCACCAGAACCCAAACATCAAGAGGATGGATGTGTCCTCCATATGCTACATTTAAATCCCGAAGTGAGAAGCTTCTAAGTCACTTTTAATGGGGGATGTAAAATTTTACAGTAGCTTTGAGAAAGAAACTCAGTCCCCTCAACACTGTTCCTCAAAAAATGAGGACCCAGAACCACCCCCAACTGGGTGATGAGGAGGGAGAGATGAAGGGAGGAGGCTGACCTGTCATACAGGGCCACACACTAAGTTGTTTTGTTTAAGCGGTGTCACATACATAAAGCATATTCTTAAGACTCCAAAGGACCATAGTCTCACTGATTTACGTATGCAAACCTGCCTGAAGTAATAATCCTTTTTTCACCTGCTCACTCCCCCTTTCTCCCTCCTTCACAACATGCCCTCTTACTGAATGAAATCAAGACATTTTTGCTTACAAAACCACTCTTTGAATTCCCAATCTCTGCCTCAGTGTCATTTTTTAAGAGCAAGTCAAAGCAGCACTGTGTAAATAACTGCAGTGAGACAGCTCTGCCTGGAAACTGGAAAGTTTTCCTCGCTCACATCTTAAGCTCAATTCAATTAAGACAACCCAGAAATGAACAAAACGCTTAACAATTGACTACTGTCTGCTAGCATATGGGCAATTACAAGGAAAGTGTGTGTTAAATTGAGTTAGTTGTAAATCCTGATATGGGAATGAATCAGAGGATGAAGGGGAGACACAGCTATTTCCTGCTGCCATTTCAGGTACAAACACTTACACTTAACACTTCTTTGTTAACTTAATAAAACACATAAATAACAAAAACACCCTTCCATAATGTTCTGCAAATTGAGCCTCCACTTGAAGCTGTAGGCGAATAACCTTCCAGTTACGAAGGTGACAGATGGGACACAGATTTTCTGAATTCTCCTGTCTCTCAGATCAGTATCACTTCATGCCTACTTTGAAAATAAAGTTTACAAACTACACGATGAAATCCCACTCAGTGATTCTGCCTACGACAATCTGCAGTGGAGTTTACATTCAGCAATAAATAAGAAATTTCTATGCCTTCTTTCATTTGTCCCAGAATAATACTTCAATGAGCCCATGAGAAACACAACTCCGGAACCTAGATGCTTGTCCACAGGATTGCCTTCTCTTCAAAAGAAGCAAGATGCGTCTCCATCCATTCCAATCCTTCACCCCAAAGAAATGCAGCTTCCCAGTGGCAATGTGACAAGTGTGAGAGTTTCACCCCCCTGAAGCTCTCATAGATCCTGGGACTCCTCAGCTAAGACAAGAAATGGCTGCTGCCACATGTCCCAGGAAGACTGTGAGATGCTCCACTCTAAAGGGCTTTCAGATCCTAATTATCACAAAGTCCAGACTGATGGCCAACATTCTGGCTTCTAAAATGAATCTTTTTTCAACTTTCCTGAGGAGTATTCAGACATTGTAACATGCATACAGTAAATGTAAATTATTGAAAGGGATGCTGTCATTGACTAAAGAAAACCAATGCCACATGCAGATTCTTTTCTACAAGCATTTTTTTTTTATATACTTGTATGGATACCATTTTCTAATTTTTGCAACTTGTTTTGGGGCACTCGAATAGTTTGCGTCTCCACTCAACAGATAAATCTCGTTTAATACTGTGATTAGGTGCCTAGATGTCTCCTCCTGATTCTTACACTCCCTGCCTACAGTTTCACAGGTCACTGAAGGATACATTTTTATAACAGCTCACTTTGCTTAGTGACATTCGGATACCTAAATTAGGATATATACTGCTTGACATGGTACAAGTTTGGCATCTGCTGTCTCTACCTAATGATGCTCACACATCTGAAAATTAGGAATTGAGGTTTTCCATTTGGGCACTGAAAAAAAAAAAAACAAAAAAAAAAAAAAAAAAAAAAAAAAAAACATAATCAAAAACCCAAAGCAAACAGGATGAGCTTTCCAGTACAACAAGGACTTCATCCAGCCCTTTGGGCTGGAGGTACCATCTACTCTGCTAGACAGATATATGCAACCAATTCACCAGCTACTGCAGGTGACCCTTCTCAGAGTCAGTCCTCAGAGGCCATCAGCCCAAAAGCCTTATCACATGCCGTACTGATTTAGAGGATTCTGGCTGATCCAGGTAATAGCTGAAAACATCCTCAGCTGTCCTTTAGCCCATTACTCACCGCACAGGAGTATTATACTGTATGGCACCAATCCAGCCATCCTAAGAACTTTATTTTTAGGAGGCAGGGGTGAGAGAGAGCAGGAAGAGGTGGGCAGAGGGGTTGTAAAACGCTAGGAAGATGAAGAGAAAACCCATATATATAAGCTTACAGAATGATTACATGTTGACACAAAACAGTGACACTTTCACAGAGCAAATTCATAGCAACAAAACACTGTTTTTCAACAGTCACCACCATTAGCTACGCATTTTTGCCAGTGATGAACAAAAGCCTGCGTGCTGTGCTCCTAAAAGTCTGCACTGGTAAAGGTCGCTGTCACCACTGCTGGAACGCACCACCCACCATCGCACTGTGCTCACATCCACTGTTCGGTCTCCAGAAACATTCTAGGAAGTGTCAATGAATGTCAATGAGTGCCATTTTTTTCCCCACATGGAGGAATTCAGTTACACACTTTTGCTCCATCCGCACTCCTATGTCAGACACCATTGTGTCAGAGTGCCCCTCTGCTGCCATCTGTCACACGGCAACAAAATGGAATGGAATATTGGTGGGAAGGTTCAACCTCTGCTGCCATCCCACCAACATCTGCCTCTGACGTCATGGGCCAACATAACAAAATACGAGGCACTGCTTTTGGGCTTTTGAAGCAGCCCTTGTAATAGACTCTTTCATGCTTGGCATGACAATTTTCCATCAATATTATTATATAACAGGCTGGATTTGAAGGTCAGAAATGGATACTTTTTTTTTTTTCTTCCCACCAGAGGGAACATTTTCAAGTTGTCAGTGATCTACTATGGATTTTGATAGAAACAATTTCTCTTTTTGCTTCTTCCTAGAGGATTGAACTTACCTTACATAACATAAGCTATAGCCAATTGCTATTTCCTACTTCCCAGTTGTAGTGTTCAGCCTCTCAAGAATGCTATCTCTCTTCTTTTATAATAATTATTATACCTTCCACTTACAAGGCATCCCTGAAACGTTATTTGTGCCAATTCATCTCTCGTTCCATCTACTGCAGAATGCAAAACCAGTGCTCTGCCCACGCGAAGTCAGTACTAAGGTCTCGAGGAAGTCACGGGCCTCTTCATTGCCCTTCCAAAGAAGCTGTTCTCTCTTGTAGCTTTGCCCATATTTCATTCCTGAGAACAGAGCTGAGCAAGCCCTAACCGATGGAGCCCAGAGGCTTCCTCCTGGCCATTACAGGAATAGATTCAGTGCAGCAAGGTGACAAGTGATCCTAAAGGATTTTGGTAAGCTAGAAGGCCTGGTGGGTATTCATTTCATCTTCTGATAACAGCATACACAGACCCAACTCTATGTGAATTGCTTTCCTTACGTTGCCCTTGTGAGGATCCTCTCCCCTCATTCCAGGTCCACAGAAGTGAGAAGCAGAGCAGGGCTTGTTCCCCTCTGGGGGCTGTGTCTGCCCCTCTCCTGGTGTCCGCTCCCCACGTGTCCTCAGGAGACCCCCCCTTATGCCTAAAAGCCATGAGAAGGTTTCAGACTTCAACCCTGCTTTTAAAAATGTTCTTAACCTCCTGAATTTAATACTGATGCGTTCATTAAAAAGTTAATGGAAGACTGAGGACATCCATGTGGTTGT
This sequence comes from Penelope pileata, assembly GCA_013396635.1. Taxonomy (NCBI): domain Eukaryota; kingdom Metazoa; phylum Chordata; class Aves; order Galliformes; family Cracidae; genus Penelope; species Penelope pileata. Next base: position 290,191 of record WBMW01000977.1, read on the forward strand.
GTCATTTAGGATGCCTCCTCTCTGTCTCTCCATCTCTGCTGAGAGCTCTGTGTTTCCCAGCACACGCCAGGCAGCCTGGGAGAAATGTACCCTCAACGCAATGCGGGCAGCCACCACAAAGCCAGCAAACAGTGACACAAAAATCCTGGCCTTTTGCACTAATGGGTGAAATGCTGGCAAGGCCTCCTATTACTGCACTCATTAAGCGGAGGACTCCACTCTTATCATGTGCCTGTGACCTTGTTCCATGGAGTCCTCACTTGGGAACAGCTTCACAAAGGTCTATGACACTGCTATAAATCACAGACAGGAACTCAAACAAAGATTTACAGTTGAGGTGCTACCCTCACATTTTTAAAGGCCATTAGCAAAAAAGCTAGCTAGATTTTCCACCAGACCAAAAGTGCACAAATCTTACTATCCTAGGAAGAAAGAAATGACAAAGGCTCTGGATAAAATCTCTGTATTAGGACAAACAATAGTGAGACATTAGAGGTGATTTGATTACATTACTGACATAATGATCACGGAAAGTTGTGGATCGCTTAGGGACTATTATCTCAGCTCTTCAAAAAGACACAGAAGAGTCAAAAATTGGGTAATGCAGGTTGCAATCCAGCAAGTTTTTTAAAGTAGGTGTTCACCTTAATTACTGAATTTATTAATAATGGTATTACCAAATTTGGTTCTCATGCTAAAGGTCCTCTAACACCTTCATGCAGCGTTCAGAAACCTAAGCACAGGTACATACACAACTATATACAACTTACAGTCAAGTACCTCAGCAGACCAGGGCCACTGCAAGTGAGAGCTGGAAGTCTTACCCAGAAACACCGCATTTGTAGCTGAGCTCTGCCACCACTGCTTTAGCTTTCCAGTTTTAACAAGACAAAATTATTTCTGACAAAGGGTAGCTAAGTCACATTTGTGAGCTTGCCTTTCCGCTAACCCCTGTTCTCTGCTGTGTGAGTCGATCTAGAGCATATATCATGTTGAAGAGTTTTAAATTTACTTACCACTGTGATGAAGTCTTTAGCACGGAGCAACGTGACAAATTTTACCAACACTTATTAAAAATAAAAATGGAAGGGAGCAAGCCATAAATAAAATAATGCACTGGCAAAGCCGGGAGTGCAATGAATACATCTGCACTTGCAGCACTGGCCAAACCATAGTGCTTTATCATAGAAAGTAGCTTGAAATAACTTTTCAGAGTATTTGATATATGATACTGCTTTTTTAAAACTGAGACTAGAGCAAGTTTTGGAGCTTCAAAGAGAAGTTATTTCCGGTGGGAGGTTTATTTTGTAATGAACTTGACACACTGTAGTTGTGACACTGAACAGAGTTGCAGTGTCAAGGTTTGGGAAGTTCATCCACACTGTAATGAGGGCAGATCACATGAGCTTCACTGGAAAAAAATGTCGTGCGTGGGGGGGTTCTTCCAAAGTTTAATTTCCCAAACACTTTATCTTTTACAGACACCCCCCATACTCGAATCTCAACGCAGAATAAGGGCTGAAGTGAATGTTTGAATTTCTTTCTGCCTGGTGTATAATAAATCTAATTCATGTATGGCAATTTTGGCACCAAGTTATGTATTTGCACATTTCTGTTGGCTTAAGTCACACTTTCTGTTAGGAAAGCTGTTCAGAAAAGGTTTATTTCCTCCACTCTTATAAACTGTTGGCATAAACAACCATTCAGAAATTTAACCTCAGTTATTTGGCATTCTAATAATTTATATCCAAGCCCACAAACTCAAGTTTCCTGTTAAAAATCAGTGCATGAATGTAATAACCTTCAAAATATTTAAATTCAAGCTAAGAGAATAAGAAGGGGGTGGATGACATCTGGCAGCTAGAACTTTCACTTCTACTGCCGACTTGCTGGAAAGTTGAATGGGATAACCTATGCAGATGAATCTCGAGTAGGCAGGAAGATGAGCTGGGGAGACATTCTCGTTCTTTTTCATCTTCCATTCCTATATAGGCTCCCCTGCAACACAGTGTTCCCTGTCTCAGCATTACCTCCTCTTCGGTGGCTTTCTACTTCATTCACTTTTGGGAGAGAGGTGCGGGGAGGGGGGGATTTCCACAAATACCATAAATACTTTTAAGAACAGGCTACACAGTAACTTCAAACAGGAGGGTAGTCAGATGGGGCCAGTGGTTCAGTGTTAAACACCAGAGCACTTCAGCAGTTGCGCAGATCCACCTGAGTCATGCCTGCTGGGTGCCGCAGCAGCGCCTGGTTGAAAACAGCTAGATGAATAAAACATGCATTCATTCACTGATTCACATGCAGGCAAACACACATGCTCTTTGGGATTTCTCCCTCTGAAATAATGCAAAAAAAGCAAGAAAAAGAATCCAAACAAACAACATCAGGAAAATTACTTTGTTCTTCAGAAGTTCTGTTACTGTAAAGAAGATCTACATACAGGAAAAGTATTTGTGCGTGCAGCTAGAGCTGAGCTTTTTGAGAAAAGTACTGAAAAACTGACTGAGTTTTTTGTGTCTCATTAACCTAAAACTCGATTAGCAAAGTGACATGCAAAACAGACACTTTCCAAAAAGGGTTACGACACATCTATGAGGGAAAAAGGAACAGTGCCAACACAATGTCATACTACTCCTAGTTTGTTACAGCCTTAGCAACTCGGTCAGTTAGCTGATCCTTGAACAATTTTCCTGAAATCTTTGCTACGTCATCTAAGACTGGGAAATCAAAGGCAGCTTTCTTCTTGCTCCCACAGCTTCATTGGTGACAAACACCCCGCAGCCAGCTATGGTATGGACAGCGCTGGTAGTAGCTTGTGGGCAGGATTAAAGTTGGTTCCCTTGCCGAGGGCACTTCTTTGTGTCCAGCAGGACAGTGCAGGAAGAGGCAGAAGACCAGTAGGTCAGGGGCACTTCTCAAGGAGCCATCTCCTCCAACATGAGCGGCCCAGTTATTGCTTGGGGCAGCAGCTGACAGTGCAGGAGGCCAGAAAGAGCAACCTGTCTAGTGACACTCTGCACAGGGTGTGTGGAGTTGACACATTCTAAAGTATCAGACCGTCTCCTTACAATACAAACACAAGGCGCTTTGATCTGAAGTGATAGTGAAGGTGTTGATGTCAATCAGCATCAGGACAGAGTCCCCACCATACTCTGGACAAGGCACTGGGGGAGGTTTATATGCCTGAAGTAACAAGTGGCTCCCTCTCCTCAACTCCCCACTAATGCAGCTGGCTCAGGATCTCACACAAGCATGTTGTTCAAGAAATTCCCAATATCAAAGATAATTTTCCTTCTGTCCACACATCATTGTGCTGCCAAAATTAGTCTTCCAAAACAGGTTGACTTCAATGACGTGGGGAAGAAAACCTACCGGACTAGAATAACACTTTAATCTGACAATTGCTTGTGAGTGAGCACCAGTCAAAGACATTTTTTTTTTTTTTCCATCTTCTTCCCCATATCCTTTAGTGCAATTCACTATGGAATTTTATACCGTTTGGAAGTCTTTTAAACAAACAAACAAAAACACCCAACCAAAACTCAAGCAGTGAATGGGCACTACTATTTGAAGGTAGCCTAAGCAAATTAGACATGAGAGAGATCAAAAGAGAGATAGAAGAATGGATTCTTCTGTACTGCGTCTATTCTATTCAGGTAACCCTTCCAGTGCTCCTCAATGCTCCCTCAAAAACAACCCACTCCAAAATGAAAGAGGACATCAGTTGAAGCATCAGAACTTCTGTCAGACCACAAACTCTCTTTGAAAACGTTTTAAAAATTCACTCAAATTTCCAATAAACTAATTTAGATGTGAAGATTTATACTTTATCTTACGAATCAATGCTAACTCTGAGCTCACATGGAGGCCAGCACAATGTAGGCTGCACAAAAGATGGTATCTGCTTTGAAATTTGTTTTGCCAGTGCATCCTTGATGTGGTGATGTGTTCCTTTTGTTCTTTTTAATGTTAATGTAATTCTGTTAATTTTATCAGATGACACAGGGAGGGAAGGTGATCTAATTTCAGTGGCACAGTCAAAGGAAATTTGTATCTGCTGTGGCACCAACTAATGATGTGTCTGTATCAAAGAAAAAAATGTGTTCTTTCAACTGCCCTCCTGCTGTCAACTGCAAAACTTGTTCTGAAAGACCTACGACCCTGTTCTCTAATTTGTGCATTTTACGTGAATGCTACCAATAATATTATTCTTTTTGCACTTAATCAGGGAAGTAATCAGGACAATAATTACAGATATGTGGTAATCCATGATTAATGAGCACTCCTGGAAGTACCGTATACTCCCTTGTATGTTAACAAACTCCAACACACTGCAACCAAAAAAATTACTTGAGGAGGTTAAGAAGTGCTCTAGTCACAACAAAATATTCTTGGCTGGAAATCTCATCAGTTATTTATAATAGTCTAATAAATTCAAAATAACTGGCACATCACGTTCACTTTTTGTACATAGGTACTATTTGACAGAAGAAAAGCTAACATGGATGGCTTCCTGGCCATCCCTCAACAGCCTTCTCCAGAAACAGCTGAAACCTTTCAGTTGCTTTCAACCCAATCAAATAGTGCAATACAAGCCAAATATATTCCAATTCTATCAAGACACCTTTACATGGCCATGAGCTTTGATGAGGTAATGCCTTGGTGGGACTATCAAAGCAGAGAGGGAAAAGCCTCACTATGAGGCCTAAGCCAGGCCAGGCAGCCTCGGCCCTCTGCTCTCCCAGTAGTTCCCATTGGAGTTCCAGTAATGTCAGGCACAGGGCAACTGGGGTGTATATGGCATGTGAAACATAAATTACTGACTAATTAGGCTTAATTAGATTTTCTGCCTGTAGAGCAACCCATTTAGGTTAAGCTGTAATTGCAAGCCATCTAAAACTAAATGATCACATTTACACAGGGAGCACTGCCTAGCTGCTCTCCATCTGTACTCACTCCGTGCTCCAAAAGGAAACAAGCCATTCTTTCCAAGGAATAGTACTTTCTGCCTTGCTGTCTAACAGGTGATGATATTTACTGCTGAGTTCAATCAACAGAAATTGAAACACTGTTAAAAAAAACCTATCATTACTTCTCAGAAAATTCCCAAAATTAAGAAAAGAGTTTCATGTAACTAGCTGGAGAGTCAGAAGACCTGGAGCTGCAGACCTATCTCAAAGCTGTGGTAGCCAAATCTACTTCTAAAAACTCATTTAACTTGAGTGACACTTCTCCGTGGGATTACTATCAGGGAGCAAACAACAAACAAGAACTTGTCTTAAAATCCTGCAACACAGACATGTTTCATGGTCAGGAACTAATTTCCAGAGCTGAAAATGCAGGGTCTGCACAGATGCTGCTTCTGCTTTCTCCATGCCCAGCCCTGGAACCAAACAGTCCAGCAGAACATGCACCAAAGCTGTAATTGGTTCTCCAGAGCAGATTTCTCTGATATATCAGATCCAAATAATAAGCAACAGAAATAACATTTCTGTAACAAAGACATGACACATTTCCTCATGTTTCAAAATATATTTTTTTGCATTATATAAAATAGCTTTTTAAATTCAGTACACATCCAATGTTCTCCCACATGCCTACATAAATGGTCTATCTATATACCTACGGAAAGCATATTATTTAAACATTATTCACAAAAACTGCAAATCTGAAGAAACTCCAACTTGAAAAAAAGGAAAAAAAAAGGCAGCACTGAACTTCTAGGTTTGTCTCATGGTATCTGGCAACCCCTCTGTATGAGAAAGGGATGGCATCAAACACCGTTTCTTAGATACGTAAAAAATATGCAATAGGATGTACAGTATGAAGTCATCTAACATCACGGGCATCGATGGCTGTCACGTTCTTGCTGGGCCTCTGCCAGAAACACCTTTGGTAATGTCTGCCAGAAGACTTTGCATATGACAACATTAGCTCTCCAAACAGCTCATGCAGCTTGGTGGGGAACATTAACAAAGGCTCCCAAACTTGTTTTGGGTTACACAATTATTTGTCTGCAGTCAAGATTTGTGCCACTCAACGGTTGACAATTGAAAGTGCCCAATTTCTTGGTTATTTGCCTTCAAACGCTAGACTAGACAGAAAAAAGTATGTATATATTAGCAAAGCAACAAGGTAAGTTCCAGATTACAAAACTGGCGGTAAAGCTGTAGGAAGAAAAGTATAACAATAAAATGCAATTCTCAATTGTGTTTAAGCACTAGATTCTTCTTTAACTGATCCCATCCATCAGGTACAGTGACAGCAAAGCTAACCACAGGGACAGAAACAGATGACTGGCAACTTACTTGGTCTCCTGCAGCTATTTGCCCTGGAGAAGGCTTCTGGTTTTTTTTATCCCTTTGTGCAACATGGAATCTTCCTCCTACCTTTTCCTTCAACTATTTTTTTTTCACACAGAAATTTAAGGAAGAAGAAAGCACATGAAAACTCAGTTCTTGCTCTGTAGGACTGGGATTCCTCTTGCCCTCGTTTTCTCTTGAATCAAATTACAAAATACAGCTGTGAATACAGCAAGCACAATACCTCTGTCTTTTGGAGTTATGCCAGCTTTATACCCCTTTTCTAGTTGCTAATTAGCGGCCATATATCTATATATAAGGAATAACTTCAGAGCTCTAGTTTTCTAAGTTTCCAAAAATGCTATCACTTATGCAAATCGTTTACTAAATACATTTTGCAAAACTTCTGCCTTCCTCTTTGCTCACCACACAGACCTCATATGGCACATTAACCTGCTAGTTTGGACTGCACATTTCTGTTATTCAGCCCCAAAGATCTTAATCTGTATGCAGTTCAATGACATCCTCTCCTATCACTACAGTCCTCTAAACAGCAGATAGATTCAGTGTCTGAGTCCCTTAGCATGATTCCCCTCTGCCATCACACAGTTTTTCTTCACAGTTGCGTTGCTTCTGTTAGCTACATCAGATAGAAATCTATTGGTCTGGCTGTTGCTGAGGAAGTTGGTGACAAAAGTTCTGAGGAACTGGCTATGAGGAAGAGTCAGTGTAGACTGCGGAGATTATTTTTTGAGTTTCTTAAGGGAAAATCTTAGGAATTACCCTAATTAATAATATTATCAGTGACTCTTCACAAGAAGTAGAGTCAGCAAATGACGTGCTGTTGACAGCACTGGAAAACACTGCCCACACTACAGACAACTGGGACACTATAATAAAAATAAGCTGAATGAGGGGTCGAGTGACAGAAATGGAAAAAATTCAGTAATGCTGTTAAAGGTTGTACTCCTGGGGACTATCAATAAGACCACTCAACCAGCCCAAACTCAAAGATTCTCAATTTTAGAAGGTCGATATCATGTTCACAATTTAATTCAAGAACAAATACAAAGCATTCATGTAATGGTGTTGCAACAACAAAAGAAAACATAATATTCAGATAATTCAGAAAAAGTCTTTTCACTAGGCACAGGGAAGTTTTAAGCCATTGTACAAAGCCTAGGTCTTTTGGAATACTACATAGCGGAAAATCTTTATTCTCTGAAGTCGAACAAGAAGGTTAAAAAAACAGATTTATACTTGACTTATTTTCTTTCCCTTAAAGAGATACCTAGGTGGACTATAATTTATATCCAATTTATGAAGAAAGTTGAATTCTACCTAACTGCAACAAATGCAGAAAAGAGCCTTTGGAGGAAGATAAAAAATATCCTATGGGTAGATTAAAAAAAGCAAGCTCTATTAAAAGCAGCAGAGTGATGGCTGAGAGGGGATATGATTGCTCTTTAAAGTACTTCAGAAAGGGGGCTTATTTATGCTACAGGGTAATGTTGGACTATAACAAATGGGATGCACACAAATATAGGTAGGAAATGAAGACTGTGGAGGGAGAAAAATGAAGCAACAGTAAGATAGAGCTTGGATTACATTTATGAAAGGATTAGGTAGCCTCTTGCTAGCGGGAGGCAGCATCAGAAGAATTCTCCTTGCTCACTAACTCAGAAGTAAATACTGCCAATTTCCTCCTATTTCTTCCTTCTACACTGCATTAGACATGGAGCATGGGAAAAATCTTCTCTTGCAGCAGGAAAGCAAGCATAGGAGAAATCAGGCAGAGTTTTGCCTGTGGCCTCAAATTTTAAACCACAAAGTCATGAAGGGGACAACATGATGCAAATGGTGACGTCAAGTTCTCGCAATACACGCACCCACATCTATATTGGTCTTAAATGAATAATTGAGAAGTCTTCTGACAATGACTGAGCCCAGAAGGAAATAGCTGCTGAAGAGATGGATTCACTGACAGCACAGGGGAGATTTCTGCCAAGTGTTGTTTTGGAACCTGAGTACACAGCAAGTGCTCCGGCATCCTAGTGGCAGCAGAAATCCACAAACTGGGCCACTGTCCCCACAACAGCCTCACCCCATGCCATACTTTGTGCACAGAAGAAATCTGGGTGCATTGGTACCGACCATATTCTAGATGCTGGCAAAAAATAGGAGTGAGTCATTTTCTTGCACTTATGCAAAAATCTTGTTTGACGTTAGTATAATATCCTCACACAGACATAACAAATTAAGGCATCACCTGGATGGCAATTCTCACTGAGCAATATTTCCAGCTGCCAGGAATTTAGAAACCAGGTTACACCCTGCTAAGGCATCCAGAGCTCACTATACACAGGGCAGCCTATTCCATCCCCCTAGACGAAGTGGCAACCCTACCTTGGAATTTCAGAGATTTCACCACCTAATCCTGTTTATAATTTCATCACCCTAGTACTGTTAAACTATTCATCCTCATTAAGACATTGTAATATCATAAAATAAAATAAAATGTACTCACTGACTACTGACTTTTTTAACAGAAAGAAAGCGTATAAAAAGTTGAACGACTTCAAAGACAAAGAATGTATTTTTATAAACTGAAAGAGCAAAGCCAAATTCACTTTGTTCTCTGGGTGGCAAGCCAAAAAAAATTGCAGAAAACAGTAAAAACACGGTCACATCATCTGTTATGATGTTTCTGTGAAAGAACTGTTGCAGAGATGAGCATTTTTGTCATCAAAGTAAATTGTTATAGTACCATAAGAGCCAATTTTTGGTCTGTAAACTATCGATATTCTCATGTAACAGGTGTTGTAGTACAATAAAGGCCATACAATTTGGTTTATAAAATATAACAGCAACAAAAATGAAAAAACGTTATGAACAGAAAAAAAACCAACAACTAAAAGTCTGCAGAAACAAAACAAAGTTATAAAGAAATTCGAGAGTCATCTTTTGTTTTCCTGTTTTAGACAGACTCACTAAAGGTTATGATATAGTCATTTCCCACAGGATGAGGGCTGAAAGGATCTGATGGGAGCAGATGAAACTGTTAAAAGCAGTAGGTGACAGACAAGAGTTACAAGAATCATTTGAAAATTTTGTTCTTAACTGAAAAGGGCATTTTTAAATATCAAAGCAATGGACATTTCAGGGATTACGGTTTAAACACTGAGAATCCAGACCTCATTTTGTGGATGGGAAAAGTTCCAGATTAGAAACGTTGCATAAGAAAAAAAAGGTTGGCAAGGATAAGGCATCCTTGCTTGGATTCAAGGGCCTACGCAGAGCCACAGACAATACAAAGGAGGCTTGTGAGAAGTCTAGAAGGGTAAGCATTCAAGAAGACCATTAAGCATGGAACCGAAGAAAAGCTAGCAAGTGCTGATAGGTACTCTGGTCAGATGAAAACATGTGTCCAGGATGCCAATAATATACAGCAATTTTCATGAAGGACTGGGCAGACATTATAGCTGAATGAGAAAAGTAGGCCAGGGTTTCTGAAGTAGTATCTGGAAAAATAATAGTTGTGTGTTACTGAGCTAACACTTACACCTAAAACAGACCCAGGAGCAATATGTATGTAAGATTACGTAGCACTGTGAGAAATATACAGAGAAGATTAAATTCTAATCTCATGATAATATTCAAAAAGATTCTCCAAAGTAAACAGTGTTACTGAAACACAACAAGGAGACAAGTGGGACAGGTTCTAATTAGTTAAGTTCATACCAAGATGGAATCAGGCAAGTGAGAGTAAAACAGAGAAAAGTAATCCAAAGGATAAGTACCACAATGGGAAGAACCATGCCAATTAAAATAGTACTGCTTATCTACCTCCCTTGCAAAGGCAACTGAGATCAAGAAACACAATTTCTATTTAAAGAGAGTAGAAGGTGCACTTTCTGATCCCAAAACTCTGCTGTGCCTTTATGTGATTGCCTCCTCTAGTGGTTCCCCCTGAAACACACAAGAGAGATGCTAGGAAAGTAAGATTCACCTATACTACAAGGACTCTGAAAAATCCAGCTTGAAGAAACAAGCAGAGTGCAGTTTACACATCCATTACACTGTAAGCACCTTCCAAGCACTGAAAGACTGCAGTAGAGTTTTCTGTGAAAGACAGTTGACCATTACTAACTGGACTGGAATCACCAAATTATTTCTCTCAAGTCAGCTGTTGCTAACATTGTCTTGACATTTAAGTAGAACACTTCCCTTTGGCAACGGTAGAACTATGTGTGCCATATTAAAATATCTTGGATTTGTTTCTTTCTGCTCCCATGGTGAGGACTTGCTAAAAATTCCTGGACTTTAGAACTCCAGCAGTAATTCCAAAACAAAATGTTGGAAGTACATTTTTTTAAATGCCTGCAGGAACAAAAATAGCACATCCCTAGGACCTCGAGCATCTCAGGAATCCACCAACCAGTTGCGTAACTTTTCCAGTTTCTTCTTCCCAACTCTAAGACTCAGTAGTGGGAGACTGGGGAAGGAGCATCACAGTCTTGAAAGAAAGGTGCTGCCTATGCAGTCTCAAAGCCAATGGGATACCCTATGCCAAGAGGTTATGAGATTTACTCCAAACAATGTGTCTGGTAGAGGATCAGACAATGTGCCTTACTAATTCATAACCATCTTAAGGCACTACCATTTCAGTTTCCACTTTTCTTTCTCTTGCATGCTCTGTTTGCTCTTCAGCACAAAACTTGCACTGTAAAGCACTCCTTGCCATAGCCTAAGCGTGTTGAGGGGGGGGTTACCACAACTGAGATACTGACATGCCACTGTCCATCTGCATTGTATTCTTTGATGAAGGAGAAGCTGTGTCTTCTGCTGCTTCTTCACTAGCATCAAGCTGCACCCATGCTGACATTAGTAACAGCTCAAACAAGGAAATTGGTGCCTTTATAAGACAGGAGCTAGGAGCTACACATTGAAATCATTTGGACAACTATACTTTCCAAAAACTCGTATCTGGGCAGAAATGAGTCAAAACCTACAATGTGATTTTGCCCAGGGCCTGTTTCTGTGATGAGAACACAACCACATCAAAATCCGTGTAACAGTCTCCAGAGAGCCCTTTCTCAAAGGAAACCTTGATCCTTTAAGATCCTAATCATGGACCTCAGATATTCATCACTTTCACTTCCCACAGAGTTATAAGGAACAGAAAATACTGCCACAGCTTCTCCTGTCAGCTACTCCCCCCTTCTATTCACTGCATCTTAATGAATAACTTAATATCAAATAATTATTTGCAGATTGTTCACTGAACTCCAGCTGTTAATGAAAAAGAAGCAAGTACATAAAACCCTCCAGGAGTCCTAAAACACAATCTCTATATACAGACAGTCATTATTTTTAGATACCTATAAAAACTGGTTTGTGATTATATGACACACAAAAAGCCCATTGCCATTCCACATTTCTGTCACATCTGCCACCTAACTTTGAAGATATAGGTCCCTCTATCCTGGATGTGAAAACTGAAAATGCCGTACGTGTGGGGTTCACTCAGAAGCTGAGGGCGTGTATGTGAGAAGATCACAAAAACTTTTGAAACTATATGTGAAAAAAAACTTCAAATTGTCTGCCAGATATCAAAAGAAGAATAGATGGTATTAACAAAATTTTTCTCATTTTTAGAGCTCATTTTTTGAGAACTGGGCTCTTGTACTTCAGAAGCAAAGTTACTGGAAACAGAAAGAAAGTTTACCTGGGTTTCTACCAAAATACTATCTGTGTAGTCTGAGAAGGGATTACATGTTTTAAATCACTACCTTGGTAGCCAGTTTTTAATAAAGTTCCAACTCTGTTTGGAAAGATATTTTTCTGGCTTTTCTCCTCCATCTACAGCTATCTTCCCTACTCACAGTTCTTGTGTGTGTTGTGGAGGGGAGATGTAGGGAAAATGAAAAGGGAAACATCTGCTACTGCCACATGTCTTCCAGCTACTGGATGGGTACAAGATATAGAAAGTCTTCACGACTCTGTACCTCACCTACTTCCACAAGTCAACAAGCAGGATAGGATCATTAAAACCATATCCCCTTGATATCAGGTATGGGAAAGAACATATGTATTCCTAGGTTAATCATTATTTGTTTCAAGTTTATTTCAATAGCTGATGCTTGGATATCTGCCAATGTTCCTTAAGAGGAATGTCACATGACAACAGAAATTTGTCTAGTCCAGGATATACCTCCTCTTTGGCCTTGGAACCAAGAAATCATCAGTGCAAAATGGGAACAACAACGTCCTTAGATAACTCATGACCAAATAAGGGTGATATGAGTAAGGGGAGCACTCCCCAGATGACCACCAAGGGTTGTGTAAGATCCCCGTACAGCCCTGTGCAAGTGCAGATAGCCAGGGAAAATAGCCAAGAGGGGTGGAGTATCATGCTTACTTAACTTTATGAATATGTAGGCAGTAGATGTTTATTCTGTATTAACATGGCAGAATAATGTACACTGTACGTATAAAAATCTTGCATGGGCAGGAGTTGTGCTTGATTTGTGGAAGTATTCCACCTGACACCCTGTCCAGAAAGTAAACAATGTCTCCTCTCTAAACATATGTTGTGTGTTTCGGAAGCGCACTATTGTTATTAGACAGATTTTTCTGTCCTTTTTACCAGCATCATCCAGAAATGTGAAGGACATCAGCTGATGAATTAAGATCTACAATGGTAACAGAATGGTATGCTGGGGCATCACTTTCAGTAAGACCTTCTTAGCAAGTCTGCCATCAGTAAATATGTGAACATTAACAGAGACAATTATCAGGCAGCAATAATGCTTCTCATCATAGCCTTGAACTGCTGAAGTTACAGAAAGAAAAACCCCTTGTTGCAGTTTAGGGGCAAAATACAGTGCCACACAGAAACCCATCTTCTCAGCCATGCACAAATGGGCTGAGGGTGGGAAAGGACCTCTGGAGATCACCCAGTTCAACTCCCCTGATCAAAGCAGTGACAGAGCAGGTTGTTCTGCACCATGCTTAGTTGAGTTTTGAATATCTCCAAGGTTGGAAACTCCACAACCTCTCTGGACAACCTCTTGTAGTGATCAACCTCACTCCAAGTAAATCAGTTCTTTCTTACTTTTAGATGTGAATTCCTGTGTATTTCAGTTTATAGCCATTGCCTTTTGTTCCATTTCTCTGGAGTGTTGAGGACCCCTGAACGGCAGCACAACCTTCTGGTGTATCGGCACTCCTCCGAGGTCTGTATCATCTGCAAACTTGCTGAAGTTGCACTTTGTCCCTCACTCAAGTCACTAATGAAGATACCTTTTTCAAGCTGATTAATTTTTACCTTTTGTTTTTGCAGCACAGTAACTGATGTCTCTACCTTTTCTTTAGAACCTTGCCTATTCACCATAACAAGTAGCTTTTTTAGTTCTGCATGAAGTCCAATAACTCAAAATTTATGAACTCTAGATTCAGGTCTGATAATCTCCAGACTTCCTTTATGGACTGCAAGAATTCATACTGCTCTAATAACGTTCAAGGTTATTCAGGAATTGAAAATTGAGCAATGCAGACCTATTACACAATGAACCTTTGATCTGTAAAATCCAACCCAACATGAAATTTTCTTTTTTATGACTTGACTTTAAGATTTACTTCAGCTCTGGTTTATTCAAAAATCTCAGGAGGCTGCTCCAATAATTCATTCTGAAATTTTGAACACTGATCCATCAGACACAGAACAAAATTACAGCTCTCTACTAAAGTCAAGCAGAAAAAGAACATCTGGTGTTGAGGACAGAGCTGATCAGCTGTGAGCTTTTCCACTGGGAAACTCATAAAATGTGCTACTAGAGAGTTTAGCATGTGTTCCTGTAAGGAAGGAACAATAGGAAATGCTTTCACTTATTTATTCTTTAAAACTATCCTGTAGAGCAGCAATTACAGCATACATGTCTTCCTCAGTACCAAAACAAAGCACAGAATAATAAAAAAAAAAAATTAGAACAGTATAAATAAATATGCTTTTAAACCAAACTTGAGCTACAGAGGAAAATCAGTCCATTTTGTCCTCATTATCGAAGACATCTTCCAACAACTAAGAGACTGCGACGTTGTGAAACTGTGAAACCTTTCTTGGTTAGAGCAGCCCACATCCTCTAGTAATATTACTATTAACATACCAGTGGAAGCATCCTGGCTAAAGACTAGATGCAATTGCTGCGCAGTAAAAATTATGTTAACCATGTTCATTCCATAACTGTGTTTATCTCTGAAAACAGGAAGGCAAAAATTTAAGATTGTGTTCAACACGTATCTTGGGAAGGTGACAAATACCTGAAATACAGACACATAGTAAGCAAAATTTAAGATGTTATTGGAAATAAAAAGAACACCTTGTGGCACAACTCTCAGCTTCTAATAGTTGGGAGGAGCTGAAATTTGGTCTTTCATCATGTCAAAAGCTACAGTGCTACAAAATTTTACTTTATTGGAATTATTATTACAAGGAGGCTATCTGTATTGCCCACTATTACCTTGTTCATCAATTCCCTTCATAAGACTCTGTTTTCAATTGCTTATACTTTCTGACACTTTCAGCACTTACACTGAAGTTTTCCGTGCAAATTTTAACTTGCGTTTGGAAAATTTTATCCAGCACAGCCATTTCCAGAAGACTAAGGGACACTGTTTTTGCTCATCATTAATTGCTAACCTTTTTGAGGTGCACCTCAGTGTAGTTTTTATTACAGAGATTGACATTTGCATGCTCATATTTTGGCAATTTGAAGAATATGCAGTCTGAAAACCTGCAGATGGCTTTAGCTCAGCTAAAATCTGAGTTTCCCAGTTTCTGTATGGGTACTTAAAGGTAGCCAGTAACTTACTGTCAGATGCCAGTATATTTCAAACCCCTAAAACCAACAAACAAATATAACTGATGCACCAGGCTTTCAGGCTTTTTTGTTGCTGTTGGTTTTTTTTTTTTTTTGGTTAACAGTTTGCAAGTGGAAAACTGAAAAAGGAAAAGTACACACAGACAGAATCTCCTAACTGCTGTTTTTTGAACTAAAGACTGTAAGCTGGAAGACTAAGAAATATAAGCTGTTGCCAGAAAACTTATATTGCATTAAAAATAAGTATCCGAAAACAAAGACTACTAAAATGGTGAAAACAGCTGGACTGGAAAGATACACTGTAATGATGAGAGAAATGCGGGGAGATAAATGAGCATTTCAGGAATATAATTACCCTAAAGAGAAAACTATACGGTTTCTCTGTTCCAAATGATGACAGTTCACAATCTCATCCTTCCAATCCAATTGTCATAATCAATCTATACCTGCATCACAGAAGTGGATATGCTCTCTCTATTCTAAGGTAATGCTTGGGAAAAAGAAGACAGCCTATCAGTTTCTTCCACTATCTCTGCTTTTTAAAATATTAAATAAAATGCCATGCTTCCTAACCGCTTATTATCTTCATATGCAGCTTCAAGGAATCATTTCACTTGGAAGCCACTACAGATTGCCATTTGCATATCAACTCTGATTTCTTCTGCAAAATGTAGCATGACTATGATCCTTTAAATTGCAGCCTTCCTGAACTGGGAACATCCTTTCTTGCTCCCTCAATAAAGTATAAATTCAATTAAGTCGAGTATCATCAGCAAGCTTCTTTTCCATGCAATAGCAGCAGGACTTGCTCGGCAAACCTGAAAGGATTAACGGTAAAGAAAGTTTTTCAAGACAAAAGGCAATGTGTATGGAAATCTGTGTTTAGCTCCTGCTTAGCTATGAAGAATATTGACATGACAAAGTGACTGAGACTTATGAAGAGAATTGTCATTATCAAGCTGCCAATCCTCTCCTATGTCGCATTGCCAATCATATTGGAATGGAGAAGTTGATGGAGAAGGTGATTCAGAGAGTGGCTGATACCATTAAAAGGTTTTTTCTCCACTCTACAAGTGATGGATATGGGAGGTTGTAGGAGGTTTTCTTGCATCATCTATGTCTCAACTGCCAGTGAGACATATCCTGTCTTTTGTTTTCCCAGCCTCTTTCAGCTCTACATCAACAGACTATGCTATTTCTCTATCGCACTTCAGGTTCCTTTGAATCATTCTGGACATTTTACTGCCACTTGCCAGCATGGAAGGATGTTTAGTGCCAAGATTTTCCCCCCAGCTCTTGGCTGGCCAAAGGCGTGCAAAATGACAAGCATATTTCTGGAGCTGATCCTACTGAAATGAACTGTGTCTCTGTTGCACTTTGGAAACATTGGCTCCCAGTCCTAAAAGTACATCCTGGCAATCCTGACTGCCTCCAGAACATCTGTGATAACCACTGGTCATCTGCTGAGCAGTGGTGGGGGTACCTGGGTAGGCAAGGACTATTTCTTTCAGGTGCCGAGCTCATTTCCATCCCATTTACCCTCTGCACATTCATTACAGCAGCAGGGTAGAAAACCTGGGGCCAAACAGAAATGGTCCCACAGCCACAACTAGTGCCTGTGGCTCAACTCCTCACTTCTGAGAGAAGCAATGTCCAATCTGAGGCAGTTTATTTCTTTGAGGCAGCTTTCTGTGTTACATTATTCATTTACTGTGTTGGAAAGCAAGGTAGTATTTTATAGATAATTTCCTGTCCCAGTCTCAGCTCTCTGCACCTTGCCTGCTGTGCAAAAGCAACTCTCCCCCCCCAGCCTCAGCTCCATACCCACCAACTCGCAATCCTCCCATAAGACCCGTTTCTCCTAACAGCCTGAAATCCACAAATCTCTGTTCTGCCATAAGAGCTGTGAAATCTGCTGAATGAAAGGATAACAAAGTTTTATTAAAAATGAATAAATGAGAAAACTGCAAAAATATACCTAATAGGAAACCAATTTTTGAATCATTTTCAGGTGGGGCTAGATGCAAGGATCGCTGTTGCAACACATAGCAGCAGAAACTCTGCTTCAGGAATTTATTCTCCATAGGCCTTTCTGATGTAGAGGTGGGGAGGGGATGAGCTATGAAGAAAAAGGCTACAAAACCTAGGTGGTATGGATTAGAATAAGCTGGAGATACAATGGGAGTTGGGGGTTCTGCTGAGCAATTTAGTCATTCCTGCAGCCCATCAGACTGACTGCTGACATAAGCTTCTGCTAAGTGGATGCAATGATTCAATGAGGTAGTGATACCTCTATCTCGATTTGCATTGCCCCTCTGCAGATGTGCGTGTTTATTCTTCTGCTGTCACTAAAACCTCCCATAGAGACCGTGTGCTGCTGTGATCGTGGTGCCACTGTAAGAATGGCTCCAAGCACTTGGTGAAGCTTTCCTGGAAGACATTTTGTGGAAAAGGAATAACAAGGCACAACCTGCCAACCACGGTTACTTGAAAGGAGGAGATTCTTGGCTCCAGCTTACCATGGCTCTATTGCTCATGTTTTCTCAATCCTCATGAGATGATTCAGCTAAGGAGGCGTACCCAGGCTCACATCAACTGCTCCATGTCCTCCTCACCCATACAAACTGCTTACCTCCTTTTCTACAAAGAATTTAATGACTTGTACAGAAAGGAGGCAGGTACCAGGTCCTGGTCCAAAAGATAACAGGATGGTGCACCTTTCAACAGGAGCAGGGAAGGTGACTGCCCTGACATTTGTCCTGGGCCTGCTTGTGAGCCAATCTCAGCCATGGCTGTCCTCTGTACAAACACCCTTAAAAGGTCAAGAGGCAAGAAGTGCTGCCTTGCAGGAGTAGGCACTTCCTCAGCATGCAGTTTGCAATGAAACTGGCTCAGAACAAAGACAATTGGCAGTGCCGCATTGCTATCAAACTACTGGGTGCAGGTGGGCAGCAGACACAGAAAGCTTTGAATCTAATGGACTTCTGAGAGTAAAATAAAGCACAGGAGAACCAGTCTTCTCAGAAAGATATCAGATAGGATATACCCATCCTCAGGGACGTGTAGAGGTAACAAGTGAGCATCATTCAGAGCAAAAAGGCAAGGTACAACTAGCAAAAAAGGTCTATGGCTAAGTCAATCATTAATCCTCGAAGAAAGTGGAAACATAGCTCCCAATCCTGACAAGGCAAAATTCTTCCATTTCTTCAAGACAGCTTTAATCCAGCAAAATAAATTCATACATGAACAGACCAAAAATATGGCAGCCGCATGATGTAAGCTAATATCAAACTCTTTCAAAAAATCTCTGCATTTCTAATTTCACAGTTATGACACAGTCAGGCTGGGATCAATTTATTTGCTGTTTAGCACTCTGCATGGGTTACAGGCTGTGGGTTTTTCTCCTGTCTGCTGGACTAGCGGTAAGGAGAAGGATGTTGAACCTTACATGTAAAGTACTCTAGGTATAGTTGTGCTGTAAAACATTGGCAGGTAAGTGGCATCACTTTCTGGGTTTTACACAAATCTGTCAAAATCTAAACTGGTGACTTAACAAAACAGAAAGCATTACCATTGTCTGCACTGTTACAAGCATGTATTTCTCGCTAAAGAAACATTACTTACATTTTTCTTTACCTGCACTGTATATCCCTTTGTACTCTTTATGGCCATATACATCTGTATATCAATTACTGGGCTTCTATGATCCAGTTCTTATTTTTAAATTCAAAGCAATAGATGACAGACAATCTCATTAAAATTTTACATCATAGGCTAATGTGTAAAGATATTTCCTGTCTTCGGATAGGTAACAAATCTAACTTAAAGGGTATGGCTCATGAAGTCTACAGGGAATTTTAGGCAGGATGAAATACTCAACATCCTTAGAGCAAATATTTAACACCTCATCACCTTTGGCTCATTTGGTTACCACAGCATTCTAAATGCATATCTGTTCAGTGAAATCACTCTCAGTTGTAGCTATCAGGGACTAAAAAAATAAGATCAGTCCAAAAACCAAGATCCTCAGACACATACATCAAATAAAGCCAGCAGTGAGAGATCTTCCTCTCAAAATCATACTGAAACTTGAAGCTTGGCAGCCTTAAAAACTATTTTCCAATGCAGATGATCCTAACTGCTGGATGTGCAATTACAAAAAATAATTCCTATATTTTTTCCTCAGATCTGTAAAGGTAGTTTCTTCTGAAATTATTGAGAGATGTACAGATAATCAAGATTCAAGCACTATGAGATACTACAATTTCTTGAAGATGCTAATACATAATTCATCACCATATTGCTTACATCCACCCATGCAAAACGCCCATAGAATCAGGCTCTCCCACACATAAAAATATTTAACTAGTTAAGAAGTTTCTCATCAACTGAAACCATAAAGCTTAAAGTCAGGGTTCAAACTCAAACCCACTTTCCTCACTCTTTCATATACACAAAAAGCAAACAAGCAATTAAAAAAAAAATTCCTTAGTGTACCAGACCCTGGAAACCATGGAGACTTCTGTGATGTGGAGTCTGTGAGCTTACATGATGATCCTCTGATTAAAAATTAAATTATGTAATACTCCCAACCCCCCAAGAAAGTACTGTCTCTATCCATTATAACTACTTATGGTTTTTCTCTACCCCTATTTGCAGCCTGCTCACTCATGCCTTTCCTAAAAGATTCTGGATTTCATTCAATTTGATGGAAAGTTTGTAGGATGAGGAATAAATATCACTGGATATCTTTTAAAAGACCTGCTGTAAGTTCAAATAGAGCATCAAGCTTCACCACAAAGTTATGGCTTTATCTATTTCCCTTATGTTGGTGTGGGTTCAGGTTGTTTTTTGTTTGTTTCCTGTGTGGTGGTGGTTGTTTCTTTTTTTTTTTTTTACAAACAAGCAATCAAAACCCCTGAAGATAAAGGTAAATCAGTTTGGAGGGTTTTTGTCATTCACTAACATCAATATATTTCATCTTCTACAAATAGAGAAGTAACCTACAATGTTACTAACTGCTTACCTAAAAAAATACGTTATTTTCTCAAGGTTAGTCTGGACCACAATAAGCCAGCGCATCCCTTTAAGGGCTGAGTAATGAATTGGCAACAGAAGGCAGCGCTATTATTTTTGTATGATTTGAGCAGGATCAGCCTAAAACGCTGAAGAAGTTGCCTCTTCCCTTGTGGTCATGATTTTACACAGAAAGTTCATCTTCCTGCAAGATGTGGCTGAGCAAGGGAAGTCTCCTGCTACACAACAGCCCCACTCTACCTGTGCAGCCCAGCGCAGCAGTGGTACAGCAGCCAGAAATCTGTGTGGGACCGAAGCTGAACACCGTCTTCCTCCCTTAGTTTACCTTCACAAAATCCTTATGGAGTTGACCTGAGAGTACTGTAAATCTACCTACACTATCTACATCTTCACTTACTGAATATTATTCTCACCAAGGGAAATGGGTCAGGGAAACTTCCTTTTCTCTTTTAAAACCAGAGACATTCACGGGCTGATGATGGAAAGGATACACAGCTCAGTGAGGTCAAGCACACCTCAGACCTAGATAAGGACTATCTATTATTTCCAGATAAATCATACCTAACAGAATTAGAGTGATTGAAAGGAAACGCTGGAAAAACGAAATGGTTAACAATCAAAATACAACAGGCATCCCTTGCTGGTAAAACATCTGTTTGTAATGAGCCAGGGATCTGCATTTATGTCAGAGGAAGAAGGAAGCCAAGAAACAGCTCTCCTTTGAAACGACACCAGTCTCCCTGCATTTTCCTAACAGAAATGAGATGACAAATGAGACATTCATAATACAGCATTTATTTACCTCTCTTTTACTAGGACATTTATGAATGTCCGATTGAGCTGGATCAATATTTTCAGTTACCAGAAAATCTGATTCCTCTGAAGCTTAGTATTTGAACTAATTTAAATGATAGGTAGAAATTAGAATAACCTAGGTACCTGTTCAATAAAACAAAATACCTGTTTCTGAAAGAGAGCTTTTTACTTTTAATGTTCAAAGGTGTAGCAAATCGATATGGCTGCAGATTTGAACTGGACAAAGTCATATATGAAGCCTTCATATAGATATTAAACAAATGGAAAAGCTTACCAGAGAATATGGTGAATTATTTCCCTGAAGCCTTTAAATTAAGACTGGATATATTTCTACAAGGCATATTCTTATTTAAACAGAAAACAGGCTGGAGGTGACAGCATGGTATTTTTTGACTAGCACCATGCCTGAGGTGTCCAGATGTTCACAGTGGTCCAATTTGGTTTTAAAATCTACAGCTCTATAAAATACTGCATGGAACCTGCCCTTCCCTGCTCCCTCTCAAGAAAAAGAGTACAAGAGGATCCTTCTGAAAAACTGAGAAGTATTTCTGCTTTCCATCTTTGTTTCCATTAAAGAAATTTCTCCCAAATCATTACTTTCCCATTGGTAAAATCACCCCAAGATGCACTTCATAGTCGACCAGTCTACGAACAGAAAACCTGACTTGGGGCACGTAATAAGCTACTTCCTCCATTATCTTTTCAATATTATTTCTAGAATTATTTCTTTTAGTGTCTTTACATGCTAAACAAGATAAAGAAAAAAAAACCCTCAGAACTCTGGAACTCTGCAGTGCCTGGTGCAAGAGCAGGATATGCACTAATCGTATTCCCATTTACAACATTTTAGTCTTACCTATGGTGACGATGCTTGCTTCAAAAAGCATCCCACAATTTTTACATTACATCTGGTCTACATCATTTACATCTGCTGTTCTCTAGTCCTTATTAACATACTTGAAATGATGCATCAACCAAGATGATGCTGGAAAAGCTGAGGTTCTGCTGGTGCATTACATCTATTTGTAACCAGTGACTTCCTACATACATAGATACATATATGTGAGATAAGAAATGCAATAAAGATATGCACCAAGGAACCACCAGCAGATTACACAACTCCTTAGCTGATCTGTTTAAAATACTTGCAATATACACCTTTCTTTTAATGAAATCTTTAACACACATCTAATTTTGGGAACAGGGAGATTCTGTTGGTTACTTAAGTCTGCAGTAGTGGGCTGCAATGGCACCTTCACATTCACAAGCACACGCTCTTGCAAAATCAGCTTTGCCTGCATTTTTGTACTATTCACCATGGAATCGACAGGCAAAGATCAGCTGGATCTCACTGTATTTGGAGAACCCCAACCCCAAGCACCACAGCTAAATCACTGCAGGTCTGTTTGCAGTGGCATTGCAAGGGAGCACAGTGACACAACAGATTCACCAGAACACAGTACCTGGTCAGTAGCGGGAATTGACTCCCATCTACGCTTCAGCAAGTACAGAGATTTCCGGCTCATGATTTTGAATCTGCTCTAGAGGTTTTTCACACTCAAGAAAAAGACTTCTCCCAAACCAGTGCCGAGAACCTTATTTCTGATTCCTCTGCTTCATGGCTGTAGACAGCAGAGCTCCCCGACGTTCTCAAGTTTTGCAAGCTGCAAGGTTCAGATCAGTTTTGCCCAAGCTTCCTCCGTTTCTTTAAAGCATCTGTCTCCTTATAGTGCCATGACAAAGGGAATCAGGCGAGATACTGAAAAGCCTAGCTTTCACTGACGAATTACCTCGCAGTAGCATGAAGTAGGTAGACAACACCAGACGCACTCAATCTGAAAATAGCTGTTGCTTAGGAACTGGAGGGGTAAAACGCAGCACCTCAGATATATAATTGAGAGCTTTTATATTTAAAGAGAATTAAAAACACTGGACATCTCTGTTTCTCTCCTGATCATCATCCTTTTATAAAGCTGGAAGAACGATCACTCGATTCCACTGAATCCTGGGGCTACGCCTACATCTTCAGCAAGCCAAACAAGGCTTGATGACAGAGCAACAAACAACTCCCATGCATTCAAGGTCCCTTGAAAATGCCTGCACAAAGCGTACTGTGGATGCCACCTGAAATACCTTAGAAGTATCTACCTTAGAGAAATTAAAACGCAGTTTGCCTCTTTACCAAGAATTAATTCTAGTAGTCACATTTTCTTTTAACATGCAATGATAGTAGAAATAAGTATGGATACTTTACCCTTGCACAAGTTAGATGATGTGGTTTTACAGATCACATGCATACACTTGACAGAGATTTATTTAGGTGAGTGAAACATTCCTATATATTTATGAATTTCCTTAACTTGGAATTCTAATTTTGAAGATTCATTCTTAGATATTGATCTGTATTAATTTTAAAAATTAATCATGGAACATAACAAAATTCACTTTGCACTTTCTGCATGGTATCAGATCCAGAGAATAAGTTCCTTGCATGAAGCATTTACAGCAGGAAGTCCAATATCCAGAGATAAGAGTTATGTACCCAGGAACTCATTTGCTCTATGTAAGTAAATATGTGATTCATTGTAGCTACACGAGCTTTAATAGTAAAAATTATTCTAAATGAAAACTACATCATAGATACATATATATGAGGGCTGCTCCGAAAGTAATGCCTCACATTTTTATGATGTTGGCCCACGATGTCAGAGGTAGATGTTGGTGGTATGACAGCAGAGGCTGAACCTTCCCACCAATATTCTGTTCCATTTTGTTGCATTGTGACAGATGGCAGCAGAGGAGCAGCCTGACAAAACAGTGTTTGACATGGAAGAGCAGATGAAGCAAAGGTGTGGCATTGAATTCCTCCACGTGGAAAAAATGGCACCCACTGACATTCATAGATGCTTGCTGAACATTTATGGAGACCAAATAGTGCATGTGAGCACAGTGAGGTGGAGCTGGTGCTTTTCAGCAGTGGTGACAGTGACAGGAAAGACAAGACACGTTCTGGACAGCCATACACAGCTGTTACACCACAAAATGAAGAGC
Source organism: Penelope pileata (assembly GCA_013396635.1). Lineage (NCBI taxonomy): Eukaryota > Metazoa > Chordata > Aves > Galliformes > Cracidae > Penelope > Penelope pileata. The sequence continues at coordinate 314,282 of WBMW01000977.1, forward strand.
GTCCCACTCAGCTCATGCATGCAAATCAGTGAATTATGACCAGGGAAATGTGTACAAAGCTGAATATTGGCTTCAATGAGTTGGAAACAATGATGGCAGCATTGGAATATCACAAAGTTGTGCCAGGTGGGTCCCACGAATGCTCACTCAGGAACAGAATGAACACCGTATGCAAGTTTGTCAGGATCTATTGAACCAATACAAGGCTGAAGGTGACGGTTTCCTGGATTGCATCATTACCAGTGGTGAGATGTGCTGTCACCACTATGAGCAGGAATCAAAGTGTCAGTCCATGGAGTGGCGATATGAATTCTCTATTGAAGAACAAAGTTCAAGACATAGCCCTCAGTGGGTCAAGTGATGTGCACTGTCTTTTGGGATAGGAAAATGGTGATCCTTTTGGATTTCCTGGAACCCAGACAAATCATCTAGTCTGACAGCTACATCACGATGCTAACTGAGCCGAAGAGTCAGGCCAGAGCAGAAGACAACCCTTCTCTTGCAATACAGTAATGCCAAGTCCCATACCAGCTGAAAGACTGTGGAGAACACTGCCAGTTTTGGCTGGACTGTCCTACCACACCCACCCTATAGTCTGCATTTGGCACCTTCTGAGTTCCATCTGTTTGGGTCAATGAAAGACAGACTATGTGGGCAACATTTTCCTAGCTATGTCATAGCAGTTGTGAAACAGTGGGTCACCTCCACTGCTGCAGATTTTTTACAAGTGTGGCATGCAGGCTCTTCTTCATTGCTGGCAAAAATGCAGAGCTGATGGTGGTGACTATGTGGAAAAATAGTATTTTGTAGCTGAGAATTTGCTCTATCAAAAAGTGTTATTATGCTCTTTGTGTCTGTTGTAGTTTTCACGGAAATAAACAGGAGGCACTACTTTTGGAACGACCTACGTACATATGTGCATAACCTGTAATGGTCTGAGTGAAGTGCTGATGTGAAAGCCAGAAGGAAGTTAAACACTGGAAAGATGGCTTTTTGCTAGTCCCATTTACATCCTATTGAATTGTAAATGCTTATCAGAAGACAAACTCCTGCAAACAGTTCCAGTAAGACTACTTCATTTGACATCCAGCACCACTTGTAACTCCTTCATTTTGCTTTTAACTTCTGCAAGGCAAAAAAGGAACATATTTTCCAAATGGAATGTTAAGAACTATGACATGGACTAGAGTAGTTCCCTCTTATGTTTCAAACACAAACTACAGACAATCTACCAGTTCTAAAACAAATCTTGACAGAATTAGAGTTGTGTTTAATGAGTCTTGGTAGAATAATTTTATGAGTTTATATGTGGATTTTAGCTTTATATTATGGTAAACCAGTGGTTCCACTTCCTTTTCTTTCAAGTGACATTGCTAATACTCACACAGGTGACTTCCTCAGATCTGTCTTCCCACTTTCTTCACTTTGGAAGAATTAAGACTAATGAACTGGCTCACAATAAGATAAGCCCAAATCCCTTTCTTTCCCTCTTGTTACTTGCCCAGCTACTGGCCAAAGAACTCCTCTCCTTCCAAGTCCCATTTTTCTCCTGGAGGAAAGCCCCACAAACGTAGTGAAACACCACAAGCAGTCATGTGGCAGATCCCACAGGCAATTGCCAGTCCAACTTTAAAGAACTGATGCATGAGTATATCTAGCAGATTACCCAATTTTTAAATAAGATCTTGTTTAACAAAGGGTAAATTTATTAAGGACACAAACTGGAAACAATGCAACTGAATCACAAAAAGATTGAAACTCCCATCCCTTATATTCCGTGCAAAAATCAGATCCTCAACTTTTCCAAACTTTTCAAGGAATTACGTTTAATACTGTTTCCATCAAAGACAGTTTTCAGAGCCACATAAGAAAGTCTGAGGTTACAGTACAATAAAATAGGCTTCTTTTTGTTCCCCTACTGAAAATTTTCTCCTTATTTCCTGTGACAGGGCATTAGGACACCACATGTTACTTAGAAAGCTTGGATCATTTTCTTTTCCCACTCTATTCGAGATCCCTTAACACTTTTGTGGTATATCTTGATTGTTAGATTTACAACATTCTTCCAAGATTTATAATACTTAGCTTTCTAGAAATTTTGCAAAGCAGCCATACACAGCAAAAAGGAAATAAAAGAGTGCTTAGAGAAAGAACTTCATCAAAATTATATACTTTTTTTTTTTTTAAGATGAATTCTATTCTCTATCAAGGAGATTGTATCTATGCAGATTTTCTCCAGTTTTGAAGGCACATGCTTTCAGGGGGGTACCCTGACTTTGCAGTACTGAACAGTTCTCAACTAGACAGGATTTTCTAAAATTCTTAACTTTCCATCAGAAACTAGCTTGCTTTCTGTTTATCTTTTTGAAATGACAGATAGGTCATCCAAAAAATCAGATCTGCAACCCATCTTAAACTGTTTAATGGAATGCTAGACATACTGTGAATTTCAAGATGGATTTGAAATAAGATGCAAGGCAGAAGATTAAGAACCCCAGGAAAAAAATGGTAGAATTCTACAATAATAAGGGCAAGAAAGTAAAAGGACAACTTAGTAAATGTGCTCTGCATTGGAAATAGTAAACCTTGCCTACTAACAAAACAAGTAGCTTTCAGATTAACATATGATATTTTCTCATTAACAAAGCAAGTACTCCAGTGATTTTTTCAAGGGATAGCATGAAGGATACTCCAAGAACTACCCTACTGAAGTTGCAAATAACATGTAGCTTCACAGCAGCAGAGCTTGTTTATTATCAATTTAGACTTAGATGTTCACATTTGTATAAAAATCTTTCATCTGAAGGAAAAGCAAATCTAAAATACAGAAGCCCTAATAGCATATTTATATAATTTCAGTACCAGATGGGAGAGACTGCTTTTCCCAAGCAGGAAAATTCCCAAGCATCATATTAGCAGCAATATCTCCTTTGCAGCAATTCTAATCTACAGATAATTTTAAAAAGTATCACCATGGTGCCATTAACCATAATAGCATAACTTCCTTTCAGCAATGAGTCAACAGCAAACCAGTAGCTACACATTTTTCCCCCACCTTGCTGTACAGTTCTAACATCACTAATCCCTTTGTTATTGAACAAGATGAGAAGACCATCCAAGTTTTACAGGTTTGTCAAGTTTTTTTTTTTTAAAAAAAACACACATTATTTGAAATAGCACTCCTTTGCTTTGCTATCTTGATGGAGACAGCAGAGTAAGAAATCCTTTATCTATACATCTAATCCATCTTTCTGCTACTAAAAGAAACTTTTTTCTGTTGCAATACTCAACTCCACTTGGTTCAGCTGTTTGGAATAGAGCTCAGAAATTATATTAATGAAAGCTATCATGGTTTTACGCTTTTTTCCAATGGTTCTATCCTTCAAATATTAATAAAATGAATATTTTCTCCAATCTCAGACAGAAAACCTGCTTGAATACCTCAAGCATACAAAAAGAAATACAAAATATTGAGCAACTAACCTGTGATCCTCTGGGTCCTCGTTTGTGATCCCATTCAGAATGCCCCATGAGCTAAAAAAAAAAAAAAAAAACACATAAAGAAAAGCATAGGTAAGTGATAAATTACACTGATTAGCTTTAACTGAAACATTCATGCTTTGATGTCCACTGTAAATTAGCTTTGGAGGGGAGAGGGAGGGGAAGGTTTGCTTCTACAATTTAATTCACACAGATTTTGCCTCATAATGAGGGTGAGAAGACTTGGGAGGTGTTCCTGTAAGTACGTATCTGTACAGTCAGAGCCAAATCATACCTAGCACCACCATGTGCACAATACTGCTCATGCCAATAAAATTTCCACTGTCAGACTCAGCATTCGCCAAATGTTTACAATTAAACGGGCAAAAGGAGAGCTGACATATCAACAACGAGATCACCGAAACCAGTGGACATTTGGTTAAATAGCAGTGCAATTTTATGCCAGGCATGAAAGTCAGTGACAGCTTAAATTTTGTCTCATCACTGAATTATTCTAGAACTTCTCAAGGTAACAAGTGAGTAGAAGTACATCCTCAAAGGGCAGACAAATTGGGAGTCATTGCATAAAAGAGGGAAGTAAAAAGAGAGTTTAGAGATGGTGGGTTCTTGTGGAAATTAAGATTTGTGATGGTATGTGCCTCCTCAAGTTAAAGAGAAGTGTTAATTACGGCCCAACTTCAGCTCCCAAAACCTCTGTGCAACTCTTCAGCAGGCTGAGTTGTGAGAAGTACTCAGGCACTGGATTGTGCCAATGGACCCCAGAAGTAAAAGGTCTTTCTCCATCTTTTTTTATTACACTTCATAACCGTACACTAACACAGGCACTCATTCTCTTTATCTAATCAACATACAATTTGCATACAGCAGCTCTTTCCGTACGTGCCACGTGCCACGTGCCAGAACACAAGAGAGAGGATATGCAGTAGGCTTTGTTACTGCATTATGTACCTGCAGGTTATGTGCAAATATGAACTGCTGACACTGAAGCTATTCTCAGACCTGCTGAAAAACCCTGGAAAGCCCCAGCGAGTGCCCAGGCACAGCTGTGGCAATGCCCAAGCTGCACAGCACACAGGTCCTGCCTCCCAGCACTCTGCCAGCATGTGTGCCAGCTCGGGAGCTGACTGCTTCACAGGTGCTCAGGGACCTCTTCTGGGTAAGCTCTGCCTTACCCATACAAGCATAGCTTAATTCAAATATAAAAATATGACTTTGAAAACAGGAGGCTTAATGTGACGCACAAATACTTACAGTTGTAATCATTTTCTTATTCCTTTCTACCACCTAAAATTCCTTTTCCCACCTTGTGGGAAAATGCCTTCTCCCACATTAGAGGTGGACAAAAAGATTTACAACCTATGCTTATTGCAGAACATTCATCCCAGGACAAAAGAGATTAAAACTACTTTGGAAAAAAAGAGGAAAGGCAGAGACATCTCATTTGAAATCTTTATCTTCTCTATCAACTGTTCCTACTTACCCTTTTCTTCTTTTTTGTAAGTTATTACTGATAATTGCCCCTCCCATAATTGGAGACAAACCACTCACGCAGGTAAGCATCAAAGATCAGAAATGTCATGCTTTTTAAAAAAAAACAAACAACAAAAAAACACTGATACAGCCTTGAGACTGACCTCCTTGTTTTAATCCAATTATTTTCCTTTCCCATATTCTGTTAGTGGAAATACTGGCTGTGCCAGGTTTCCCTGTCTGTTTCTGAATACTATTGTGTTTGCTCATTGCTGTACTAAACAGAGCTTTGACGTTTATGAAAGCTGGCCCATTGGTAAATGATCACTATGCAAAAGCCACAAGAGATACATTTAGCAAAGGCTGTGTGCCTCACAGAATCTCTGCCCAAACCCCTGTATCTATGCTGCCTCCCTGTCTCTTGCACCCCTATAGCAACACCTCCTCAGTTTTAACTCCTCAGCCCCCACATTTTGAGAGGAAATGTTGCCCACTTTCTTCATTTGCTTGACTGAAGAAAAATTAATTTGGCATGAGGCTGACCACCTGCTATTCCCAGTGCGATATCTTTACCAATAATATCCTACCAGTGAAGTTAACACAAAAAAACAAACATGCCATTTCACAGTTAAGAAAGAAGGCGTAATGTTGCAGATCTGACTATGGTGGTTGTGGTTCTCCAGGTCCTACAGACATCTGGCAGCACAAACCACATCTTAAAAAAACTATTAGCATGAGATCCCACTGGAAGGTTTTTCATGCTCCTACCCTCATTGAGTCCACAGTCCACTGAAGAGCAAAGGATGTCCTAAGTATTGTCACCACAATTAAGCAATGCAGTTAAGAGTCGAGCTCAGAGTTAACATCCCCATTAGAGGAGTTGGTAAGACAGCTGCCAGTCCAGCAGCAGCCAGGCCCAGGGAACCAGGCTGGCATGTGGCAGGGGTGGTTACCTGCGACCACTACTAATCCTCAAGCCCAGACCCAGTCCTCTGCAACATGCAGTCACTTCAGGCACGGCTCACTCATCCTGTTCTTCAGTCACAGCCTGGTGCTTCACATCTCTGCACGGGGTCTGTCAGCCCCCAGAGTGCTCTCCTGCATTTCCCTGGCCTCACTAGCGTCTCCTGCTTCATCTCGCTGCTTCCCCTGTGTCTTCCAGGGGCCTTTTGGCCAAGTCAGATATGACAACTAATGTTACAGTCGCAAGGGAGTCCAAAGGCTCTAATAACTTGTCCTTTCTTCACCTTTCAGCGTTTAACTACCAAAACCACTTACTGAAGAGAGGCCAAAGTCACCAACGAGGCAAACAGTGATAAATGCATTGGGACCAGTGGAGTGACCCCTTGCTTATTCTGGTAGTAAATCTGGCACTGTTTTGTTAGCAAACTGCTAATTCCTCATAGCAGATGACACAACCTGTGTTTCATTTAATTCCTCTACAAAAGCGTCTTTGTGGAATCAGATGTGTTTGTATTTTTGCTGATGGATCCATTGCCCCTAGTGTAAAATAATTTCATCATCATTGTTCTCTGTTTAAATGTCATGTGCTATGCCAGTATGGTCTACTGAATTACCCTCTGGTTGTTACCTGCTAAAATAGTGAACAAAAGGAAGCAAGAGAGGAGTTACAGCATGCTATGAGCCCTTGTGAATCCTAGGCAGTTTTCAAGCATAGTAATAAAATGCCCTAAAAAGCCAACATTTTTTCTCCATTTTTTTTTTTTATAATCTACCAAAAATTACTTGCTTTTAAAATATATTTCTTCCTCACAATCTAGAAAACAGTTTTCATCTCATGCTAGAATGTTCCTGGCATATCTACAATGGTCCACAGTAACCAAGGAGTGAAGGAGGGAAAAAAAAAGTGTATGTTACGCTTATAGAAGGGCCTCAAGCTTTAAGACAAAAAAAAAAAAAAAACACCCCAACCCTGCTGTAACAAAACCCCTCTCAGGTCAACATCCTACAAAGGGACAATTGTGTAAGTATGACATCCTTTACCTCAACAAGCCATGCTGTGCTGGATGATTTCTGACCTTGAGAAAAAAAATCTCAGAAAAGAGCATGACATGCAGAAAAGAAGGAAAGCAAGTACATTTGACCAATCAGGATACTCAGAAATCACAATTTCCACAAAATTTATACAAATCAAAATAAAATAGTACTTAAAAAGTATCTCAGAATCACAGAATTGTAAAGGTTGGAAGAGACCTCTGGAGATCACCTACCCCAAGCCCCCTGCTAAAGTAGTTCCCTGCAGTAGGTTACACAGGAAAGCATCCAGGCAGGCTTTGAATATCTCAAGAGAAGACTCCACAGCTTCTCTGGGCAGCCTCTTCCAGTGCTCAGTCACCCTCACAGTAAAGAAGTTTTTCCTCATGTTCCGATGGAACTTCCTGTGTTCCAGTTTGTGCTCATTGCCCCTTGTCCTGTCACTGGGCATCACTGAAAAGACCCTGGGCCCATTCACTTGACTCCTGACCACTAGATATTTATAAGCATTTGTAAGATCTCTTCTCAGTCTCCTCTAGGCTGAACAGTCCCAGCTCTCACAGCCTTTCCTCATAAGGGAGATGCTCCAGGCCCCTACCCATCTTTGTGGCCCTCCACTGGAGTCTCTCAATGTTCCTTTTCTTGCGCTGAGGAGCCCAGAACTGGATACAGTACTCCAAATGCAGCCCCATCAGTGCAGAGTAGAGGGGGAGGATCACCCCCCTTGACCTGCTGGCCTCGCTCTTTTTAATGCAACCCAGGATACCATTGGCCTTCTTGGCCATGGGGCACACTGCTGGTTCATGGCCAACCCATTGTCCACTAGGGCACCCAGGTCCTTCTCTGCAGAGCTCCTCTCCAGTAGCTCAGCCCCGAACCTGTACTGATGTACATGCACTCATTCTTCCCCAAGTGTAGGACTCTGCACTTGCCCTTGTTGAACCTCACAAGGTTCCTCTCTGTCCAACTCTCCAGCCTGTCCAGGTCTTGCTGAATGTCAGCACAGCCTTCTGGTGTGTCAGCCACAATAACAACAGTGGGAAACAGAGAGAATGCACATAAACTACTTGAGTCAGAGTCAACCTTCTGAAACCAGAGCAAGAGGGAAAAAAATATTATTTAATTGCTCTGTGCATGAAAACAGAGAGACACACATAAAAATTCATTTGGAAGTAGAAGGATTTATGTTTATCAGTAACAGAAGGGTTTGTTCCAGACCCCTCAATTTCCTCCTAAAACCACTAGGAATTGATTTGGTCCGGCGTCATGGTAAATGATCTCATATCAGTCAATTACTTTCCTTTATTGTTCTTACTAAGCAGACTGCTGGGGTTAAGCATACTAGCAGCAGAAAAGGTGGGATTAAGCCAAAATCGAGCTTCCATATGCTTGCATGCATGCAGTCTACGTTGCTCAGAAGGCAAGCATCTACTTTGAATTTAATCTAAAACCGTCCTGGAAACCCAGATCTGACAGTTTTAACACTTAAAGAGGAAGGCAGCTTTCAACAGCAACAACAATTCTTGCATGTTGAGGAATGCATAAAAAAATGGGTTCCATGGAAGCCAAATGGCTTGGTCTACCCTACAAATTCTCATAGCTAACAGGAAAACAGCCTCTTTCCTTTCCCTGGATCGGCTGAGCATGAGGGTCAGGAACAGAGGAGGGCAAGAATGGCAAAGACCCTAACACCAAAATCACAGTCATAGAGAAAAAAAGAGAAGTGAAACAGAGCCAGTTCACTCTCAGTATGGAGGGCAGGATACTGTGCACTACAACACAGTCTTTTTTCTATAAACACTATAAAGCCTCCAGGCTTTGTGGCTGTAAAACTAAATTTTACATGCAAACCAGATGTACACCAATGCATCGATACCTGCAAAGGAATAAGGAACAGTATGAGGGGCTGTCTGAGATACCTGTGCTGAAGTAGAACAAAGACGTTTAAAAATTAGCATTTTCAGCTCAGCTCTCACCTCTCTAAGTGCACTTCTCCTGTTTTGAGATTTAGTGAATGCCTCAGCATATGATTACATAAAAATCTCAACTTTCATTAAAATTCATAAGCCATATTTCTAAGCCTCCTCAGTAATAGAGAACTGCAGTGAAATGTGAGCCATACATACTGCAAAAGATCTAAATAAATAAAAAGACAAAGTGAAGAATGACAAGTCAAATCTCCATAAACTGTTTTTTAGGTCTTGTTTTTCTCTTAGTCATCTTTTCTGGCCTGGGTTTTGATTTTTGGCACCTCTGAACTGGCAATACTACTAACTATGCCATGGCTTACCGAAAAAAAAAAAAAGAGAGAGAGAGATTAAAAAGGCATATTCTTAATACAGGAACTTCCACAATTATGCATAAATGGGGGGGAAAATAAAGCATTTAAAATACCAGCAGTCTCCTTCCTTCTTAGGAAGGGGAAGGAGACCTCAGTAACAGAATGCAACAGCACTTGGAAACCGCAGGTTTTTTTATTTAAGCAAATATAATACCAAACAGGATTTTATTAGAGAGAATGAGCAAATCTTTTCATGTTAAGTACTTCTGAGAACCAATAAAGCAGAAATACTTAATGTTTAATAGAGGACTTTAAACCAATTCAGAGCCTACTCTAATTCTATTCAGACTACAGAGTCTACTGCTCTGGAATTTTATTTAGAACTACATTTACAAACACAATATTTTTACAGCTATAAAACTAATAATTAGACAGTGATAACTATGAAAGGTGAGTACAAAGCAAAGCACAGAAATGCTAGAGAAACAGGTCCCCTGCCCCATCTGTGACTGTGAGCCAACCACTTAGCATCCAAAACTCCCTGGTGAACTGTCTCCAATACATGAACAGAACCTGAGCTCCTCAAAACAGCTAAGGCAGAAAAATGCCTTTTTGTCACTCCTATTACTATTTAGGACATGTAATAGCAGTAAAATTAATTACTGACGAGCTTCTTAGAAGTACTGGCTGGGTGGCAGCCAGCAGTTCTAGGAGTTTCTTATACTTTGGAGAACAGTGTCCAGTAGAGCTAGATAGGAGCATCCAACCATTTTACAGGCTGGCACCTGGCCTCTACCTTTGCCAAAGAGCTGAGCCTGTATTTAAATACGAGCATAACATCTTCCCTCTTGGAGGAGATTTTGTTGAATGAGCATGTTGAGGATGTGAAACAGTGTCTCACTGTTGAGCTCTTTGACACTGCCTCCTTACAGCTTGCAGTGAATGGTGCACAGTCTGATACATATTCTCTGACTGAATGGGTATTAGCTAGGCTTCAGTCTGGATCATGTTTCCACTGGTAAAAAGAAACTGTTTGTTACCAGCATGTAAGCACAAAATGTTCCCAATACATTTCTTTTTCAGTAACAAAAAGAGCAGAAATTATTTCCTTGATTACATATGAGAAGAAACATTTCTTTTTACAAACATAGAGGAGTCAGGTCAGTATTTTTTTGCACATCTTGCTTTGAGTTGGACTCCTTGTATGCGACAGGCTGACCCCTGTGCTCTCCTGGTACTAAACGAGGTGATTCACTGGCTTCAGGAGCACCGCTTTGGTACCCACCCTTGCTGCATGGTGAGCACAAATGTACGCAGACATATGGAGGCTATGACACACAGATAGCAGAATGCTCCAACATTTGGGATAACAATCCCTTTTCCACCGCCACTCGCCAGCTCCCTGCTCAGGCACGAGCCATCAGAGCCACATCTGGGAGCTGCACGCTCACCCCATGGCGCTCTCTGGCCATGGCATCAGTGGGAAGGAAGCTCTCCACCCAAACATTCCCAGTGCTTCGCAGCTCTGCAAATCATCATGGTCAGCCCTAGTTTTGAGGCTGGTTAAAAAAAGCAAACCAACAAGCCAAAAACAAAAAAAAAAAAAACAAAAAAGAAAGAAAAAGAAAAAAAGACACAGAAAACTAACTAAATGAATAAATTATGGGGAAAAAACAGACCTTCAGCTGCTTCCTCATCAAATAAGTCATTTCAAAAGTTTGTGGGCTGCTGGACAACAGCTGGAAGCAGAGATACAATTTTTAAACCAAGGCACAGCCAGAAAAATGCTTGGCTTTGGATCTTGGTGCTGTTTGGAACCAGAGGCAGGGGCAGTGAGGTGGAAGGACAGGCCTGGAGCATCACTGCAGTGAGCAGTTTCCCCACAGGAGCATCCCCCGTGGGCAGCGGTGAAACGCCTGAAGCTGGGGTGCTGAGGGAAAACACAGGCAACAGGCAGAGAACACAACATGGTGCCATGGTGGCAGAAGGGAAGGGAGGAAACAGGGCACAGTGAGAGGTGGGTGGGTGCTGTGGCACAGGAGGACAACCACAAAGGCAGGAGAAGAAACCAGCCTGAGTGCTTACCCAGAGACTCTGCTCCAAAGGAATAAAAGCCATGAGATCATATCTGGCGCTGGGCGAGACAGCAAGAGAGTCTACATTTTTGAGGACTTTTCTCATGGCAGCGTATGACCTTTTAGAGTATTTCCAGACAATAAACTGCATCTGACTTCTTCAGGGATGCTGGCCTCACTGCATGGGGACAGGAAGCAGGGAGATGCATGGCACAGCAAACTGGCCTGGTGGGCAGCTGCTGTGCCCATTGCTCCCTGCCATCACATGAAATGAGCAGGCTTAGCTTTCAATCGCGTGAAGTGAAATAAAAAATGTAGGTGGGAAAAAGAAAAGGCAGGGGAATATCCACCTCCACACCCTGTCTCTGGATTTATATAAATTTTTGTCACAACTACTTAAACAGATGACAGTAGTAAAACAAATCCCTGCAGGTTTTTCTTATTTTCAGTCTTAGCATTGAAATTTCTCAGGTACCTACTAATCTTTCATACATCAAATAGGATTTTAAACAACGGGTTTTAGAGGCAGAGCTGAACGTATCTACAGAAAAGAACTGGATTTTTTTTTTTTGTTATTTTTTAAAGAAAAGCAACTGTTTTAATTCAGTGACCCCCTAAGTATGGAACAGATGTGGATCTGTTGTGGATGCAGATGTGGAACAGATTTCTTCTAGCAAAGGCTTCCTAAGTTAATAGCCTTATCTGGACATTTAAAAAGATTGCCACAATGAATGAATAAAACAATTTAAATGATTATGAGCAGATTTCCTATCCACTTAAATTGATCTGGTGGATGAATAATTGGCATGTCGACCCGGTGGACAAGTATTTAACAAGCCAAAGCATTCACCAAATTTTCCATTTACTCACTTTCCCTTTCTGGGCACCATGATGAAAACCAAAGCTCTAGAAAAAGTATCTATTCTAGTGAGATAAAAAATGATCCTCTCATATTTTCCTGCCTTAGCCATGGCCACATTTCACTGACAGCAACCCATGGAAGATTTCTTGGTGTCAGGGCAATGTAGCAATACCAAGACTGCTAAGCACAGCAGTAAGCTGGCAAAAGAGCAAGAATATAAAGTTAAAAAGAAGAAAATTACTATGTAAACCTTGCTTACTATTCAGAATAGACATATTAAGTCCCTGGATTTCAAAGCTACACAGTCAAGTCCATTCTAGTGTAATTAAGTTCCTCAAAAAAGTCAGACAGCTTATTTATTTTTTTCCATTGGGAATCGTTAACTATGCATTAAGAACCCCAGTCACAATACCAAACCTGGCACAGGCTTGATAAAGCTAGCAAGCTGCTGCAGCAAAGTTAGCACACAGCCTGAAAGCATGTTTTAAGTATGTGATACCTATTTTTTCTTTTTTTTAAGGAATCTGATTACTTCTACCAGAAATCCACTGTGTAATGTGCTACAAATACTGTTTTCTCTGTATTTTCCTCTCACTTTCCATCTTTTCAGAAAATCCAGTTTAGAATACAGTATTTGCACTTTCTGTTGTTACTCAACACAAATCTTGAAGATGACATGATATTCTTCATCGCTTATCTGTGCACAGGAGAGTCTTTGCTTCCAGAGACATTAGACCCTTGAAGATACACAGGACTCTTTTTGCATAGCAATTACAAACTCATTGGAGAAACAGAAGGACTTTTAAGTGATTTGCAGTCAAGCTCTGAGTATTTTAGGTGAATCACCCACAACACTAACTCAAAACACAAAAGGTCATATGGAAGGCAGCTTAGTCTCAATTAGTTCAATCAGTGCACTAAATTAACAGCTGAGTACTCTCTGGCACACCATATAAAAATAGGAATTTCCCAATGCAATTCCCAGTGCAATTCCTTTTTCATACGAAAAGAAGAAAAAAGAAAAAGAGAAAACCTTGTCAACATCCTTACTGGCAGTCTCAACAGGAACTGAAGGCTGAGTAGGTATGGAAGCTTGACCAGACATTTACAGAAGGGGCTCTTCTGTGAGGGAACCAGGTCACAGTGATGTGGGAGGGTCAAGCACGACTTGCTTGCGTCTCCATTGCGCTTCCTTTGTGCATACAGAATGGTGTTTTGGTATGGCTGCCAACTTGGAACCTTTCACCAAAGCAAAGAGTTACTCACAAGAAGGAAGGAGATGAAGGAGACTAAAGCCCTCAAACACCTTGGTCTGAGCTGAATGAACATTGCACTGTCTTTCCCCTGCAGAAATGGAAATCCAGTAAGCAGCAGAATTCAGTAGCTTGAACAAATCAGATCTCTGCTGCTACCGCAATGCACTTACTGAAAATGGAAACCCAAACTTTCTTCTTATTATGGCAACTTAATGTCTGACTGGTGTGAAACACAAAGCACAGCGATCACAAGAACCAGCCCTCGGTGAGGCTAAAACAGGGTGGGAAGCCATAAACATACATTTTACAGTTTCAGCAGATAATTTTCCTGAAGCCCATTAACCTAAATGGCAGTGCACTGAGGGACAGCTGAACTTTATTAATACAAATTTCAAGACACCGAGAACGTGGCTTCTCTTGAACATGTTAGAAGAAACAGGGCCCAGCGGTCCTTCCACCAGCGTGAGAGCAGTACTGTGTTTGGCCAGGTGAAGCCTCATCTCCCAGGGCTGCCTGGAAAAGAGAGAGCATCACCCTGCCAACACTCATTCCAGCCTGACGCCCACACAAACTTCTTTCATTAACACCCTGCTTCCCTAGCTTTGAGGTTTCCCAATGCAGAAGAATAGCGCTGACGTTTCAACAGCCAGATCCCAGCTAACAAATGTCCTAAAATTGCACCATACAGCTTGGTAGCTTACTGAAAAACCTCAATGTCAAAACTCAAAGTACATTCAGTTTAAACACACCCTTGGGCGCATTTTATACTAACTACTTTCTATTTCAGACTATTCACTTTAAGCTCAACCAGCAGCGCTTCATCACTCACCCAGGAAAACTTCCCTCTCTGCCACCCAATCTCAATCAACCTGCCAAATTAATTATCACCCTGCATTTGTCTATTGCTAAGAGGGGGGGAAAAAGCAAATAGATGAATGTAGCAGTGACCTGAGCAAAAATGAATCCTGTGAAACAGAACTAATTAAATCAGCTCAGTGATCTTCTCCCAGCATGACACACTTTATCCAGCCCTTCCCCAGTAGCCCAGCTCCCGCATCCCCTCCAGCTGTCCTAGGCAGGGCGCTCACATGGGATCAGGTCCCTATCCTGCAGCAAACCAGGGGTCTTTCCCAGCCACCCCCATAACCACACAGTTTAAAAGGAGAAAAATGAAAAAATTTACCATGATAATTTCACATGGATGTTTACATGAAAACTCCCGGCCAAAGAATATGTTTTGGGCAGACAGCACTAGGATTTCATCGCCTATCTCAGCCTTAAGGGCTCACAGGTACCAGATGTTGGTGCTTCCCTGTCTCAGAGAGCTGCCAGAGTGAGGTTCCCCCTTGGCACTCCAGTGAGGTCTCCCACCAGAGCTGGCAGAACTAACGCGTGGAGAAATGACAGAACACCACCGTGAGCCAGACACAGAACCCTGAGCTATCTGCACTGCTAACCCAGTGAGCACATACATGCGTGTGTGTGTGACCACAGCATTGCTCACCCTGCTGACGCTCACAAGACTAGCTCAAGTGAGCAAAGCACACACACTGTAAACTTCCCTGTCCAAAAACGTTGAGTGATGGTGCATATAAAAACACATTTAGGCCGTACATTTCACTGCTGCTGCAAACAGCATCATTTTCTTGCCGTTGGACTATGTGTGAAACCTTGCAACAGCTGATAGGGGCATGCTCATGCAGTAAGGCCATTGGAAGCTCTTGGCATAGGACAGCGACAGAAGCAACCACCTCTTCTCTCAAACTTCCCATCATTTTTTTCTTTACGTAGAACACATCCAGAGCAAGAGCAGAAAAGGGAAAGGCAGCTCAAAGAGGGCAAAAAATGCAGGATGACAGGGCTGCTTGTGGAACGAAAAGGCACCAACATGGCATATCTTTATTGGAGAGCTGCAATGCAAAGTCAATCCCACCTCGCTTTTCTCCCTCTTCAGTTTTTAACATGGTCAGTGCTCCTTTAGGCGGCAGGCACATCCCTGATGGACAGCAGTACACTAAAGCGGGGACGCCTGCTCAGGATCCCTGTCAGGTTAGGTGAGACCTCACACACCAGGGCCCTTAACAGGTGGCCCTCCTTAACAGTGGTGCATGGGAACAAAACAACAACACACAGAGGCAGGACTCTGAGTAATCTCTAGGTAGGTGCCTACACAGGCAACAGTTTGTCACTCGCGCCCATCTGCTGCTCCAAATCACACACACGCTGTCACATGCGCTCTACCCCATCTGGATTGCAGAGACACTGGATATAAACAGGGAAAAGTTAGGCACGGGAATGCTGGGCTTGTGCTGAATGGGGGGAAGCACCAGTCAGCCTCTCCCCCTCCAACAGGAGCAGCTTCAGTGGAGGTTTCTGAAAGTCGAAGTTGATTTTCACAATGGCTGCAGTTTTTTTCCATGATTCTAAATCCTGCCTTTCAGACCAGTAAGTCTCTTCAAAGGCTTTATTTCTAAGATTTTATTTTTAAAGTAATAAAACTGTGCATGTAGTCCTAGAGGGATATCATAAAATACATTCCCCTGCAACGTCGTCTGCCAGCATTTAATTCCACATGGTTGCCCAGGCAGTGTTTCCATAGCGTCACACTGCTGCTAACAGCAAAACCAGAGCCCGCAGGAGGTGCAGTCTCTATTGTGGTGTTTGCAGAAGGGATGTATTGAATACATGCTATTTCGGGGTGTCACTGGGAAAAGAATATAGCGAGTGGCCTTCTAGAGTGAGTGAGGAAATGGCAGGGCAAGGACCCACTGCAGAAGGACGGATTTTGATGTAGGAAGACAGGGGCAGGCTTGGGACGTGTGGCTGTGCCTGCCCTCTGTTTTAGGACCCCATTTTGGGTTCTGCTAAAATAAATAGCTGGAAAGTTGTTGAAACATTATCAGAAGAATCTGCTGTTGAAAAAAAAAAACATCTTTTGACCAAACAACGTTTCACAAACAGGCTTCGACAAAATTAAGTAGCACTTGTGTGGCTACACATCAAAAAGTTCCATCTACTCAAAACGAAAAGTTTTAAAATTTGCTTTCTTTTATCTGAACAACTACTTGTCCCTCCCACCACTGGTCCTTTCTTCCCCAGAACTGTATTTCTCCCACAATCTGATTTTGCGTGTTGCTGAAATACACTTCTAAAACAAACTTGATCAAAAAAACCAATATTTTCTCTTCTTCTGGCAAGCTGTTCTGCAGTCCCTCAAAAATAGAGCTTTCCTTTCCATTCAATCCCATTACAAGCACTTCAGCCCCTTTCATTTTTGCTGTAAAAGTAATTTAAGTTTCTTCTTCCTGTGGCCCAAATATTTTTCTTTCATCTTTATATGTTCAACTTGTTTAAAAATGCTTTTTTCTTCAGCAGAAGTGTTATTTCAGTAGACAGTAGTATACGTCACTTTAACCCCAGGAGTCCAGATGGAAAGGTATTTATATTTCTAGCAAAAAAAAAAAGAAAAATCATAGCACTGCTAAGTGCTAAACAGCAGCACTGCAGACCTGGTCTTGTGACTATCAAAAAGAGATCTCTAGATCTGTATTGATTACAGATGCAGCCCTGATCCACTAATGCTAATAACAACATTTCCATCGATGCAGTGTGGCCTGGATGTTGTCCTTTGTTTTTGCTCTTATGCCTGGGAACCAGGCTGGTCTTTCAGGAGATTAGGTTAAACACAATTATTCTGACTCTGTAAGACAGCTTAGAGTCTCTCCCTCCAATTACATATCAGCAGTAAATCAGATAAATCTTAGCAGCAACCACTTCTAAAGCTCTTTTTTCCAGATCACCATACAAACTTGGGGACCTTCATAAGAAAACACCTGATTTACCTCCATTTCACAGGCAGAAAGCAGAAGGCATTTACCCAGCACAGTCCTGTAAAACTGTGAACAGAAACTAAACACCTCCAGCTCATGAGACCAGACCATAGGCTTCTTTTTGACCAACTGTTTATGTCCAAGTTCTTTTTTGGGGGAGTTGAGGGAACGCACCAGGGAACAGAGTTATTCTCATGTTCAGCTGCCAGGAGATCTTATCGCTCTTTTGGAAAATGTACTGTTCAGCCCTCTAAATATCAGAGAGAGGACAGGCTTCAAATATCAGCAGCCTTCCTTTTTTAAGAAAGCACTAAAGTAAAATGGGAAAGATAGGAAACCTCAAAGGCTCAAAAATAGTGCAAGTTTCTTCCCTATGACTGTGGCAGAACAGCTTGCAATCCTCTTTACTCAGTTAGGGCTTTAGTTAGAGAAAACTACTTGAACGAAGAAAAAAAAAACCAACAGCTGTGCCCCAAACCTAACCTAAACCTTCCCTGAGCTTTAAAGATGGTGAAAGCACTTCAGCTCCGCACCAGGACACAGAGATGAACAGTGGGAGGAAGGGATGCAGAGCCAAAATGCCAGGAGAAGAAAGCATCCTCACGAAGCTTTCCGATTTACTCATCAAGATGAAGCGATTGTGGTACATGAGGCATCTTTGGCATGAAAGCATTCCCCACAAGAGCTCCATGACTTGGAATTTCCATTCTTCCAAGCAATTCCTTTTTCAAAAAGAGAAATGGTAGATAATTGCAGTTTACCTAGTTTATTAGCACTGAGACCGATATTCCACAAATATGTTTGCCAGGAGCCAAACAGAGGGTTTGCATATTGAAGGCAGGGTGTCTGCACACCTCTGGTACACTCAATGGGCCCTTGACTGGAACAAAGCCTCCTTGAAGGGGAACCAGGGCCACCAGCAACCTTGGTTCGAGCAGCAGCAACAAAAGCTGAGAAACAGATGCTTTATGAGCTTGAGAGAGCTGCAGAGGAAGAAAAAAATCACTTCCCTTCTCAAACCTAAATATAGAACATAAACAAAAATGTATATATACTAAATATTTTTTGTAATCTAATACTTTTTTCCCCCCACATCCGTCCCCTCTCCCCCAGCACATGCGGTGTGGTCCTGGGACCGGTGTTTTTGGTTGTTCTCAGTGAAAGGCAGGTCATGTTAAAATACTAGTGCTGGTTAGAGAGAAATTCGGAAAGTTCAGGGTGAACCAGGAGCTGTTGATGTGAAGCCAGTCTGGTGGGAGGAAATGGATTTTGTACCAAGAAGCTGCATAAAAGTGAATATTCGCAGTGGAGAGAAAATGCACTCCCCTGTGGCAATCTACAGCGTGAATATGAGGAATAAATGGCCACAAAGGAGCACAGGGGCTGCCAGGCAACACCCCACTAAAAGCTTATGAAGCCATGCTTTGTCAGCTCTATGACTAAAAAGTAGGGTTCAGTCTCCACATGTGTAGCACTATCAACATTCTCCACGTATTAAACACATAGGATCAAGAATTAAGGGGGTAAAAATACAGATAGTGCTCCCATAGAGAGGTAAAGCTCAAAATATTTTAACTTCTTCCCATGGTATTACTAAACATTCCCATTGCAAGTCACAGAAGGCACACATACTGATTTTCTGCAGTTGTACAGATTATGTCTGAAGTGACAATAATTCTCAAAGCATTTCATGTTTTCCTAGAAATTTCAGTTCTTGGAATCTGAATTGCAGGGGAAAAAAAAGGAAAAGATAAATCTCCTCTTTGTCAGAAAGGAGGCTTCTAACTACCAGGAATGTAAGGGGGGAAAACAAATAAATGTGAGGATTGAAACCTGAGGGTTTGTAGCGGCTCCAGAACACAGCGGGTTGCCACTGTGCTGGTGGGAAAGCCCCTGAAGGGCAAAGCTCAGCTCTGCCCAATATCAAAAGCCATGACAGTAGATAGGGTAAACCATAATAAACAAGCTGCATCCTTCCACCCTGTGAGGAGGACGGGCAGGACAGAACAAAATGCCAGAACAAAAGCAAGAGATTGCTAAGAATAACTTTATCTTTCCTTCTTTATCTCACGGGCCAGATTATCTTGGTTGCTACTTGAGAAGACAAGCCAATGCCAGCATCAGAAAGGTCAGAAAGCATGTGAAAATCTACCCAGCAGTTTATCCACAGCCTAACTATCTGCTATTGCAAAAGTACAGACTAACATGAAATTCCTACTGCCTTGCAGCACAAATATATGCTAAGATTTATTTAAAGAGCTTGAGAGAGAGCTAAAAATGTGCTACGTGGATACCATTGCCCTAATGTCCTCACATATTAATACACATGAGATCTTTCCCTTTTTTCCAATGAAATAGACTTCTGATCATTTATAATTAGCAGAAAAGTAATTTCAGGCTGACAGGAAGCAAGTCATAGAGGAAGAGACTAATTTCTTGTATCCAGAATACAAGGAGCACCCACATCTAAGCAAAAAACACGACCGGTGGACCTAAGTACAAGAACTAAAACCAAGTTACTTCAAACTGATTTCATACTGAATTTACTAAAGATTTCATTTTGCATGCAAATACTGGAATGGAGAAGACAGACACTTGTAAGACAACAGAACCTCCTGTTCCAATATCTAAGAACAACAGCATTTCATTTTTTATTTTACTACACTGCGTTGGAATTAAAAATTTGAAGAGAGAGAGAAAAAAAAACCAAAACATACTATAGTTTCAGGCTCAAAAGGGTTTACTGACCCAAATCAGTTTTTCTGCTCTTGTGGTAATGAAACTTCACTCACAGAGTATTTCAAAATATTCAGGCTGCTTCTTTTGGACAACAAGCTGCACTTGGAAACCTTTCCTGAAACGTCTGCACAGCCCTCCTTGCAAATCCAGTCACTGGGTACCTCTCCATTCTGCAAGAGCAGCCAAACCCCCCACCTCACAGGCCAGCCAATGTTCCCAGGGCCAAGGGGCACCAGACACGCACTGAGGAGCCAGCCCAGCCCTATGCTCATGCCCCAAGTGGGCCAGGGATGCTGCAGCTCAGCATGGGATGGGACGTCACTGAGAGACAGCCGTTAAGGAGAAAGGACCCAGCAGATTTCACAGGATGCAGGCAACAGGGAGCAAAGACAGAATGAGGTCAGTGTCTGATCTACGACCCGGGAAGCACGGCAAGCTATATCTAGGCCAACAGTTTGTTGTAATCTTGTTACTTAATGGGAGGCAGAGGAGAAGAGGGAATATCCTTGGAGCTCATACAAGAACCAAGTAATATGCACATAAAAGCAGGCTCAAGCTGGGGCACAAACTTAAAGGACTCTCAGCCTCAGCACAGACACTTCAGCTAGCTGGCACTGCCTGTCACATAGCAACGAGGTGCAAAATGGCTGGGGGGCTGCGGCTGTGTGTTCTTCTGCCTGTGATGCACCTTGCCAGCCACCTTCTGCAGGGACCCTCCTGGCCACAGACTCACCTCTGCCTGGGGACCCACGTCTAAAACTGGCTCCTTCATCTTCACAGCACAGAATAGGGCTGCAGTTATTCCTCGAGCAGTCTTAAATTTTGATTACCATCTATGTTAATTTCTTAGTAGTAGGAGGTTGGAAGCAGGATGTCAACTTTCTTGGAAGAAAGAAGGAGAAAAAACAACAAACCCCAAACAGAAATGTACTGAGAACATGGCAAGCAGATGGCTGTTTTTGTTTTTCTGCATGTGGGGGAGTCATAGGTCTAGGATTTCATACCAGGGAGGAATTTTGCTTGTACAGATATCAACAGAAAGCCTTTCTAATGCTGCTTACATGCTGACTTGAGCCAAATATCTCCTGTGTACATCACATGTGTCTGATACCCCGTGTACGTCGCTTGGTGCCAGCCCACCCTGTGCTGGGTCACGCACTACAACTGGGAGGGAGGCCTACTGAGGAGAGAACACATTTCCTCTCCAACTCTTAATGAGAGAGCAGAGAATCTTCCAACTCTCCCCCTATTAATTAATGTACACCTTACACAATGGAGGACAAAACATTCTACAGATCTACATATCTGTAGAACAAAACACTTACTAAATAATATTTAAAGAAAATCTCAGGCTCACCTAAATCTCCATGATCAGAAAGCGACAACACTGAGTATGCCAAGCCATGATCAGCCTTCTGACTGCACCAAAGAAACCAAGGAAAGAAGTGGAGGGACAGGGCATAGAGCTCATGTTTTGTCCAGCTTATACACTCAGTGAACAGAAAAGTGCTTTCTCATTTGTTTTTTTCTTTTGCTTTAAAGCTCACCTTGCTACATTGGGATACATCTTTAAGCAAACTAGCAAGAGGCAGAGACTAAATGGGCAATTTAGGTGCTCCATTCTTCTTCACCAACCTCCTCTGGCTGTCCCCAAGTCCCAGTGGGAACAACAGCAAGAAGCAGCTTCACTTTAGAGGACAGACCCATGGGACCAGCCATACCAACGTGCAGTTAATTTCTGATTTTTTGTCAAATCCCAGCTGAGACCAGTAGGAAAATCCTGCCCTACTAATGTGATAGACACTGGCATGAAGGCAGCAGCTGCTCATCACTTGACTAGCTGAAAATGACTCTGTTGAGAAAAATTCCATGAAACAATTGTAGAGTGATTCACTGGTGCACAATGGCCTGCTTGGTTCATGGGTTGTGTGAGCAATACCCAGCCATTCCGCCTTTTGCTCTGGGTTCTCCACTGCTCACACAGGGGATCCCACCCACCCCTTCCAAGAGAAGGGAGATGAAAAGCAACCTGCACGTCACTTGTGATGCAGCAAGAATTGAAATAATAATCCACAACAGCTCAGCAATTTCATCTGCAAATAAAAGAGAACAAAGATTTTTTTTTAATGCAACCCAAAAACTGTGAAGTCTTTTTTTGCGGTGCTGCTTGTTTCTACCGCAGAGCAGATGAAGCTAAGGAAACTGTGTGTATGTTTCAGACAGCTGTAGATATTACTAAAGAGACTTGAGATATGGACGTGGTATGGGACAAGAGGGCAATTTGTACCTTGAAGTGTCAGTAAAGAAAGTGAAAAGAACAGCCCAGGCTTCTTTCTAGCCTTTGCTGTTGTTTTTGTTTTAATTGTTTCATTTAGCACATCTTCTAACCAGGACTATTTCTTTTCAGGTTTTTCCTCGCACAGTGCATCGCTCAATGAACTTTTGACTGCTAAGAATTTGCACCAAGTTGACTATGAGGTACTACAGGAGAATTTATACAGCCCTGTGAGGACACAGCCTGTGCAGCACCAACAGCTCAGCCTCCAGGTGCCAAAGAGATGCTTTGTCACCAACTGCAACTGCAAAAAGCCATAAATGCAACTTTCAGAATAGGCATATGGAGGGCTGGACCCTCATGTCCTGCATATTGTTTGGGGCTGGGAGTGGTGTTAAAACACCGTACAGCCTGGCTTTGGGGCCGTATCCCAATATGGATATCCCAGGGGCTGCTGTCCTGAAAACAACAACCTCCCAAAGTAGCAGTCACCCTATACCCAAAGCCTCTATGGCCATGGACAAAACTAAAGATTTCACTAAGCAACCAGCCTGAATGACTTACAGAATTAAATATGAGCATTTAAACTGCCAGTTATCAAAGTAACTGATAGAAGAACAGCATGATCGTTCAGGTCTTAATGCCTAGATCTAGGAAAAGCTTATTAATGAGATTGTTAGGCTGTTAGGGGAAGTTTTAAAAGCACACTCAAATAGCAACAATCCTCCTTGAAAACAACCATGCTTACGCTATCCTGTAATGACAAATGAACATACGAAAAAGCAAGCAAGCAAGCAATCCTGAATAACTACATCAAAATAAATAAATAAATAAATAAAGCAGGCAATATTTAGTCTATTTTGAGAAAGTTCTCAAAAATAAAATTTCGTTCTCATAACAGAAACAATTGGTCCTGACAGACTTACTTCACTTTACATATGAAACAGATTTGAGTCCAGGCAGTTATAACAGCATAACTCCAGTCTCAGAAATCTAAGGAAAAAATAATATCAAGTTTCTGCTTCTCAGACTCCCTGACCTACGAGCTGATTAGTTTTAAAAAAAGTTAAACAACAATATGATGAAAAAAGAGGCCATGCCCCTGGCATATGGTATTATAAACACAGGGAAGTGCCAGTATAAACCTTTATCAGGAGACTGGGCCCTTTGTCAAGCAGTGCCTTTCTTCCAAAACATCCCTGCTGCCATACGCCTGCACCCAGCCAGCTGCAGACCTCACAAGAGAGTTCTTATTCGCTCCGCATAATGCTTTACAGCTTTGCCATGGGGTCGCTGCGAGCTGACGTCACCACCCACCCCGACCAGAGGCGGCCAGGAAGCAGAGCTGGGGGAGAGGGACAGAAGGAGGCCAGAGGGAAGGGGCTCTGACAGCAGGCCTCTCCTGCTGGTTCTTCTGCCCTTAGATGGACAGGAGAAGAACAGAAATGAAAGACAAGCATCTCTGACGAAGTCAGTTTTTTAAAAGGAATGTGGCTATTCCACCCTCATGATCTATCACCCCAACCTGGCTCTACCTAGTGTTTTTGTTTTGTTTTTAAATCTGTACCCACCACGTGTAGGGGAAATGGCTTGCTAATTCTCTGTGCTGTTGGAATGCTGGAGCCACAAAGAGAGGAACATTCACCATGGTGAAATTTTAAAAGGTACAGGACCAAATCTGGAGTTGTCACCACAGTGACCAGCGTCTCTTCCATTCAACTGAAGCCTTGGAGGCAGGGACATATTTGCTTTTCCTCCTCCACCCCTCTCCCACGAACAGAGAATGAGAAAGATGGGTGGAAAAATGAGGGGAAGGCAGAAATTTGCTCTTTGAGGTGCTGAAATATTTTGCTCCCTTATGGCCACTGAAATGAGCTTTGAACAACCAGTTCCTGCTCACTGGATGTAAAGCCATGCCAATGAACTCACACGCTGTAGGCAGAGAGACTACTGTGTGATCTCTCACTAAGTGATGAACAACAAAGGGCTGGATCTTTTAATTGTTCATTTTCACTTCGAGATTTCTGTTTTTAACTGCAGGTATTCTGTAGGTATAAAACTGAAAGGGCATGAGGCATTTGTGAAATATTTTCAGTCCTTGCACCATTTTGTAAAGTCGTGGCTTTTGCTTTCCTTTTCTGACTTGCAGAATAGGAATATTTTTTACTTCAGTATTATCCCATCTTTTTAAAGTATCAAGCTGCGTATAAGTGTGAAGTCCACAGGATGGGGAACCTTGCTCAGATGCTCACCTTTTTCTTTTTTTTTCTTGTCAGATGCTAGCAAGTCAACAGTCAGGGCTTTAGTAGGGAGACAACTGCAAATAAAAGCTAGTTGAAAAACATGAGGTGGGTATTTCCATGGAACGGTTAATAACTGCAGGAGTTTGATAAAATTCTCAACACTTAAAAGTACATTGTCTTCAGAGAAGCACCAGCAGGTTTCTACGTCCCTGTCTCTCAGGTGATCCCTGCAGCCATGATTCAAAAATGAGCATCAGAATGTAGCACACTAATTCTTGTTTTTGTCATACAGTCACACAACGGGCATCAACTGCAATTGATGCTTCTGAAATAATGACTGCCTTCCAGTCTGAGCATGATCTGACAGAACAAACAAAACTTAGAAAATCAGCATGGACAGAAGAAGGTGAAAACAACCAAAGAAGTGAGAGAGAATGAGTCTTTTGAATAATTTCCTTTTTTAAAAATTGTGCAAGTCTAGAAGGTGCAGCACTAGTGTTATAGTAGAGTACTTGCAGGCTATAAATGCACCATCTGCAGAAGTGCAACAAGCCCATGTACATCCCCTCCCCACCTTCCGCAGGAGGAGCGAGCAGTGGAAGAGCAAAGCACTGTGGGCAAATCCAGAAATACACAGCTGAACTCAAGAAGCCTCATGTTGGAGAAATATGGACCTTCCAGGTCAGTAATCCCTAATTAAGGCTGCAAATATCATTTCAGAGTTGTGACGCGTTTTAGAGCAGCATGTTAAAATGAGTATTATGAGCACTCAAACTGCAGTAGCTCTGCTCAGAGTCCAGTTAATGAATGTACAGGAAGC
The DNA here is from genome assembly GCA_013396635.1 of Penelope pileata. Taxonomy (NCBI): domain Eukaryota; kingdom Metazoa; phylum Chordata; class Aves; order Galliformes; family Cracidae; genus Penelope; species Penelope pileata. The sequence goes on from WBMW01000977.1 coordinate 339,629, forward strand.
GTAGTACGAAAGTCCTGTGGCACATAAACATGCATACGCTTCTGTCAGCTAACCTATAAACATTATGTGCACTAAATCCAAAGTCACGGCCCTGGTCTATTTTTTGCCATTCTTCCCATAAGAGAAACTAAAAATAGACCCATGGGAACCATGCATGGAACTCTACTCTTCAGATGTTTAACTCTTACAGTAAAAAATGCCTACCAATGTTTTTGAAGGGATTCTTCATGGAGTTTGCATAATACATACGTATAATATATTCATATATGTATGCACACATATGTATACAGGGATACATACCTCCACAGAGGTAATGATATCCACGAGAAATTGTGGATGCACACTACTGACTAGTTATGTACATCTCCAAAGTGTGTTTACGCATTATCTATGAAGCTAAAAATAAAAGACTTGGGGAAACCTGGGCATGACCTCCTGCTGCTCTGAACTCCTGCTCACAGGCACATGGCTACGGGGAGAAACAAATAAATAATAAATCATTTTTTCTGAAGAACTGCTGCTATGCTATCAAGCAAGGCTACAGAGCTGGGTGTCAAAGAATATCGCTGCTACACTGCAGAAAAGAAGAGCTGTTAAATTTAAAAGAAAGGATACATCAGTAAGGAGAAAAAACCAACTCTTTCCTTGCACATGCAGTACCTACTGTCTGTGCTACAGACAGGTTTTTGCCATGCAGCAGCTGAGGCAGCCACATTGCCGGAGGACTACCCTCAAAAGCTGCAAGTGGCAAGCATGAGTAGAAGTCTGTTAAAACCAACAAACCTCCACTGTCCCCCCTGCTGCTCCTCCAGAGAAATGCTGCCTTGGTGCTAGGATAGATAATCCTCTTCTTGCTACGTCTCACCCATCAGAAAGGGCACTTACGGTTTCTGGCTGCAGCAAGCTGAGGGAAGCATATGGCAGCAGGCACAGATGGCAGCGTGCACAGGTTTGGGCAGCTCAGAACACGCAGTGCTGAATTTTCCAGTGAAGAAAACAAATGTTGGGAGACATCACGTTGAGGCTGAATTGACTTCCCCAAAGCCCACGATGTTTATTCTTCGGGGCCAATGTTTCAAAGAAAAGTGCTACTAGATTTCTGCAGTAATGTTAAGCACTAAAAGGGCTTGAAAGCCTCCCTGTGCCTTTGTGGAAAATTACCTGAGCATTTGCTACACACTACAAGCACTAATTTCACTCTGGTTTTTATTTCCTTTTGCTCATTAACAGTAGTGCTTAGTGCTCACAGACTGCTGAACTGCTCCTTCATGGATTTTTAAACACTTTAGAGAAGGTGACTGAACAGCCTCATCTCCCTGATACAATAAGGAAATGCATTTCCCATCTTCTGCTGGGAAAGTGGAGGAGTCACTGTCAGGATAAAAGCCTGAGCATCTCAAATCTAAAGTCATGCTGCACCCACTATGATGTGGACACAGGGAACTGGAGGAGTGAGAGAGCAATCATAGGAAAGAACTTGCAATATCAAGGATTTGGAGGCATTTACAAGTTTGGGATCAATGGTGGCACACAGCAAGGAGCCGCTGGACTTAGTCAGCTTGTGGTGGGAACTGATGGAGTGGAAGTGATGTGGAGCCAGCACAACGCAACGGGAGACAACAGGATGGAGTAAGGATGTGTGGACTGGGGTCTTAACAACACGTGCTACTGGTGAGCCCCATAACACTGAGAACAGGCAAGGACCATGAACCAAGATTAGAAATTTGAGCCAGGGAAAAGAATGGGAGGATGTGTCACGAGCACTGAGAACAGGGAGAAGCATCCACATGATACAGTACACACCCATTTCCAGCTTGAGCTTGGCCATATGATCCATACGATGCTTTTATGGCCTAAATCATGAAAATCTTACAAATAAAAAAAAAAAAGCTGCAAACAAAGGAAAATCCAGAGGGACATCTTTAACCAAAAAGTCCAATTTTACTTTGGCTTTCTTCTACTGCATGGCATACAGCTTAATTAAGTGATCACAAAGCACCTCACTACAAAGTCGCTTCTCATTCAGCACCCATTCTGTGTGCTGCCTACAAATGCTTTTGAATGAGCAGCTGCATTTTCTTCAGTATGTACAGCACTAAGATGTCTTAACTCCAAGCTATGGAAATTCTCCTATTCTCTCTCTCTCTCTTTTTTTTTTTTTTAGCATTCATTACCACAGAATCTGAAAACTTTGGGAATATTTATTTGAATAAGGCTTCCTTAAGGAAGAAGGCTAAGACAAAGAGTGTCAGGTCAAATACATCCACTGGTTTGAAAGGTACGGTATGAAAAAACTGAGGCTTATTTCTGAGAATTTTTGGCATTATATAACACTTTTCACATTCAAAACAGTTCCCATTGATCTCTGGAAGCATTCAGTAAATAAGATAAGGAATCAAGCAGTCATAAAAACAGGAACTCACTTATAAGAATCTGGATTTTAAACAAATTGCCTAGTACTGCACAAGAAGTCAACACTCTAGGGCATCATTCACCTATCTTAACCCTGAATTTTTCCTCCTGCAATCTCCTGACTCATTCTCTAAACACATTCTGACAGCCTCAAAAATGTGATCCAAGAAAATACTGCTTCCCTCAGTAGAGAACATAGATTTACACCCAACACAGGTTTATTCCGTGCAACAACTCGATCATGGAAGCTACAGGAAAAGAAATATGCAGGCATGCATAAGAGATGCATATAGTTTAAAGGCTTTGGACATAAGGTGAAAATGAAGGGGGTAATGTGACGTGGGCCAGTTAAGTTCATACAGGCTACGGTAATTCTAGCCTACTCCTCATTTCTGAAAGCTCAATAAATCCTTTTATAATGTTTTTCAGCAGAATTTTACGAGGTATATAGTCAGAAAAGTGAGACTTGTTTTTGTTTCTGCTTCAAATTTCACTAATATTTAAAAGCAGCTGCAAGTGAAATTCAAAGTGAACAGGCTCTGAAATGATGTCTTGGTAAAATATAATCAAAAATAATTTTTTGCTCAGATTTGTTGCTGTTTTGTTTTGTTTTTCCCAGTTAGACAAGATGACTTCTACAAGATGACATCTTCTACAAGATGACTATTCCGATTCAGTAGAAGCATAAGTCTAACTGAAGGAAGAAACCAACCCTTCATAGGCTTGTGAAACTACATGCTGTCTTTAGGAAGGAAAGAAAAAAAAACGAGGTTAAACACCTCTCATAGTTTCCAAATGAATTTCTTTGTTATTTTACTTTCCTACCGATCTATTTTCGCGGAACCTTGTCTTTTATCCTAATAATTTGTAAACTCAAGTTTTCAAGAGTGCTCTCCCAGAGGGTTTTCTGATATGCACTGTTGCTTAGTTATTGGTGCTTCTATATAATTTATTTCTTTAGAGGAAGAGAAAAAGAAGTAAAAAACAATGTTATAGTAAAACCTGGCTATGAGTGAATAGGCAGTTGCATTTTTGACTACTTCTTTATCAGATTTCTAATTTAATGGAGGATGTTGATGTTTGTGCTCAGGTCAGGGGAAAGAGGGAATGAACATTTGCGTGAGCAGTTTGTACAGCATTAATTAGCTGAGTTCATACAGACTGTAAAAACAGGAAAGATTTAAAATTCAATTTGTTTTTTAAGCCTTCAGACAAATGATTTTCTCCCCTCATTCACAGAATTAAGATCATCATCATCTTATACAACAAATAAGTCCGTGAGGCTTGTACGTATTCTGAGTTCCAAGAAGGAAATCTACAAAATATCAAAATAACTAATTATAGAAAAGTTCTTCATATTGAAATATAAAACCTTCCTACAATATCCTTTCTACTAGTACTAGCTCTAGTGACCTGGTCAACATGAAAAAATCTGCTGTATATAAAAAAGTATATTTTCATATCCCACATAAGACATTTTCTCTTACCATCAAAAGCTCCTGGATTTGAGTTTAAACCAGCTTTTACTTTCCACCAGCTTTCAAAGGCTAATTGTATACACCTCTGCACACATTGCATAAACAGATGCTTAGTATAAGCATGTCTCAAAAAAAAAAATTAGGCTCCTTCAAAAGCATATCATCTTGGGCTAAATATGTTCTAGTGCCAAGAATTACCTATGCCTGAAAATTTAAATTTTATCCAAAATCTAAGTATTTTATTTTTCTTTAAAAATCCCTCATCCTTCTCTCTTCAAAATAAAATATTAAATTAAATGTGAAATAATTTTGCTGGCTCCCACAAGACTGTAAACAAAGAACCATCAGTATCCCAGACTTTTAATCTCTCTCTCAGCAAAGAGACCCAGCGAACCCAGTGGTGCTAGTATGAGCCCACCGCTTGCATGCATCCCTCCTGAATGTGGTTATTACAATAACAATCACCTGTATGGTCACCATGTAATCAGAAATATCTGATTAAGGGAGACTTATAAAGGCTAAAACATCATCACTTTCTCCTTTCCTATGTGTAAAGGTTCCCATGTTCAAATTCCATATCTGTTCCCACCTCTTTCTCCCAAAGGCACAAGGAAGCACTAGAGCTGGGCAAAGGACAGAGAGCTCCACACAAGGAACCTTAGGAACAGGCAGTACTTGCTTGACTTCAGGAGCTCCCTTGGTGTTCAGAGGAAGGAAGGTTTGCTTCTGAGCCAAGGAGCTGAGGAATGGTTGGCCAAGCCAAAGTGCTGTTGCCTCCAAGTCCCCTCTCATGGCTGAAGCAAGACTAGAGGGCCCATGGCTCTTCTTGAAAGGTCAGGAAAGGCAGTGAGGAGATATGGCAGAAATTTGGCCTACCTCTCCCTCCGCTGTGCACACCCACCTGGTCAGGGCAAAATTCTAGCAAGATAAAAAGAACTGGAACAAGGAAAGAATATATCATTTTCTTCTACAGACAGCATTACTTAAAGCCCAAGCTTTCCACTATGCTTTGGACAGCTTGAAACAGTATAAATAAATTAAGCAATATATTTTGATTATTGCCATGAGTGCAGTGATGTCACACAAGTCACATCTGGTTTGCCAAGGTCAGCTTGCACATTTTAACATGAGTAAATTCTATAATGCGAAAAATCTGCTAACTTGCTCAGCAGAGGCCACCCAGAAATATTTCCTTGACAAGACTGCATAAAAGATACAAAAGGTCTTGACTCTTGATCATTATTAATTTTCTGGAGAAGCATGGAAACTCATAAGGGTAGGAAAACCTTTTCAAGCTGAAGATACAGAGCATTTTGCTTTCATGCATCATGAACCAAAGGAGAGGCTTCAGCCAGTAGGTATGTACCACAGAGTTGCCACTGCAGTCATTTTCTAAAGATTAAGTTTTTCCCAATGAACTGCCTTCTGCTGGTGGGATTTAAAAAAAAAAAATACCAGAAAAGAATCCAAAAAAGCCAACCACATATCAGTCCTTCTCCTGTCAGGAGAGACCATACTTTCCAAAGTCAACATTTTTCTTCCCTTTCTCTGGTTTCAGAGGAGGGTGGAAGGGGAGAATCTATCAAGAGTTTACAAAACAAAACAAGATAAGGCTGAATGTTTTTGGCTTTCATCTATACAGTGGCCAATATGGGCTACAAACAATCCTTCATTTCTTTTGTCCAGGCCTGGAACTGGTAAAGAGTGAGATCTGAAAAACACCACTTCCACATTTCTATTCATTACATCACTAAATATGACTCCACAAGCAAAGAAGCACGCATGATGCAAGCTAAACCTCTTTGGAAAGGAAGAGTGTTTCTTTTGGACTTCCTCACAAGTTTCTGAGGCCAACAGCACAGTTGAAATTCAAGTGCTTGAAAATCCAAACATGGCATTTTCTTATTTGAATGCTCTATTTGGTGCTAGCACCAGACCCCCAAGGAGGAGGGAGTAAACAAAATTCTTCCCATCTCTCTCAAAATTTTCAAATTTTGATTCCTTTCTATTTTTCCATTTCCATAGAAGAACAGGAGAAACCTCCTCCCTTCCCTCCTTTTTGTGGGAAGGGATTGGGAAATAGGAACCTGAAGCAGTTTCCCAGCCCACTATAAACATGTGGGCAGCCTGCTAACTTCGCCAGCTCTCTAGCTGGCTCTTTTCCATAATGAGCTCAGAAAACACAGAGCCATCCCCAAATATTACAAGCACTAGACTGTTCTGCTTCTGCAGACTCCATCAGTGAAAATGATGAAGCAAGGCAGGAAAATATCCCTCCTTCCCCTACCTTTCACTTATAATTGACCTCTTTGATCCTCTCCCTGGAAGGGTCTGAACTTTTCCTTCAGGTAGGCCAGCCTAATGACAGGAAAAACAAAAACTCAATACTCACTTCAAGAAATGTCAGAAGAATGAAGTCCCTGAGAGAAAAGTGAAAGGGAAAACTTGGGAGTGGTAAGATTCCCAATCTCCTAAAAGAGAATAAATCCATGACAATGTTGTCTTTCTTGCAAGCAAGCAAAACTCTCTGCAGTTTCTAGGTTACTCAAGCAGTACTTATGAATCCTACTTGCTAGGGAAACAAGTAACAAAAAAAGAAAAATACCCAATCTTTTTTTTTTTTTTTTGGTCATTTTTGCCAGAAGGAAAATAGGAAAATCATGGATACACGAGATAAATAAGAGCCTGGGAGTATCTAATGGCACCTGAGATCCAAAGAGCTAAAAAAAATAAATTAAAAAAGAGTCTTACTAGTATTACAGAGCCTAGAAAACTCAATACATTTGTTCAATTTATTTTATCACCTGTATTATTGCAAAACCAAACAAATCTGGAGACAGAGCTATTCCCTTGTTATGTTGGGCTTCCAGAGTGCACATCACTAATGCTGCAAAACATGGCCACAAAGGCCCACAGTGCTAGCTACAAATTTGGGGATACCATGCATGATGACAAAGGTCAGAAGAAAAGTTGGTACATCACTGCCATAGCTACATGAGGACCTGCACTTCCAAAGGTGCAAACGTTGCATCATTTGGGCACAGCCTGAAGCCCTCAGCATAAACTTGCACCATTCAACCTTCTGGAATCTCAGTTCCTGCAAGTGCAGTCCTACGAATGCAAAGAAAAATCTTGCTCTACGAATCTAGAGATAAAGCCATCAAGCTTGGAAATCCCAGAATTCGTTAAGAAAGCAGCACAATTAAAATTATGGGTAAATCTCAGTTTGGACTAATTACAAGGTTATTAATCACTGACAGAGAACCCACTTAAATATGTAATTTATTGAATAATGAGAAATCTAGCTTGAAATGGACCCCTGGAGGTCTTCTATTCCAAGTGCCTGCTCAAAGCAGGGGATTCTTCATTGTTAGATTAGCTCAGGCTGTTGGTCCAGGTGAGCTTTCCACCGCCAGGGTAGATGTGCCACAGTCATTCTGGTGTTTAACTACCCTCAATGTGAAAAACTCTACCTAATTCTCACTTGCTCTAACAGTGATCTCTGTAGATTGTAATACACATCTCTGAGATAAACCTGGCTCCAACTTCCTTATAACCCCCTTTTAGGAACCCTGAAGAGTGCAAAAAAGATCTCAGCCAACTCCTGAGCCTTTCCTCACTGTCTTGATGGCCCCTCCACTGATCTGTTCCTGCTCAGTGAGGTTTCTTGCATAAGCAGCACAGCAGGGGCAGCCTTAGGAGCCCTGGAGGGAAGGATCCTTTCCATCAGCTGGCCAGCTGTGCTCCTGTAAGGGCAATGGGCTCCTGGTGAGCCTCCCTGACTGGGTGGTGTGGTGCTGACTCAGGGTCTGGCCTGATTCACTGCTGACTCATTTCCCTGGAACTGCTGGTGCCTTTTGAGCTAATCAGTCAAGAGTGCTAATGGACTGCTGAAAAGGGTAAGTTGCTACTTTTGTCCTTATTACTGTACTACAATTAACGGTATTCTGCCTACCGCTAATACCAGAGCACTTTGACTGAGTGCACCAAAAGTGACTGACAGCATATTTGTGACAACTGTCACAGAATGGATTTTCTTAAAAATTAAAAAAAAAAAAAAAAGAAAGAAAGACGTGTCAGTATTGGGTGTAAAAATGTCACCTATGCAACAGTAAAAACTGTGAAAGAATATGTAGCCATAAGGCTGACAGCTGTTTAACAGATATTGGACTAATGCCACAGTCCTATGAAAATCTACCCTTTTAAGTTAAAGAGTTTCTTAGTTCTACAGAACAAGACAATAAGCACCCTGAAATAACTCTTTCCCTCCTACCCCCAATATCCAACAAAACAAGAAAGCCACAGCAACTTTTCATCAGAGTACCTGATTTCCAGCACACAGCCCCTAACTGCACTCAGTCACAGTTTTGGACTTGTCATAGCATGAATCAGGAGGAAGTACTTTAATTTGAAAAGTAAATGCAATTATAATCAAGGAAGAAAGCAACTGTTCAATTTGCTGGCATCATAAATCCATCTACCTTCTTCCTTTCCAGAGCATGCCTAGCTTGCAGAGCAAACTGCAGTGCATTTATTCTTCCAGCTGTTCCTTCCTAAATAGTCATACCACTTCAGTAGCACTAAAGCAAGCATCTCTTTGTACTGTGTAGAGAATATGCACACAAGGCTTCAACGTTCTTCCAAAGAACGCCTCTCTTATGACAGGTACAGTATAACACTATTTTTATTGTCTGAGTTCTTCCTGCCAGAATGCCATAAGTCTTTTGAGGTTCTTCCAAAAATACTTAACTAAGTATTCCCTTAGAAAGGCAGTTAAAAAATATAAAAATAAAAAACACCCCACAAACAATAAGGTTAAAGATGAGAAGGTCCCTTCTTTTTTCACTTCTGATAATTATAGAGAAAACACCTTCGTCTGACACAGGAAAAAAGGCCTCCATAAAACAAAAGGACTGCTGGGTTTTTTTCATAGGAAAGACTTGAGCTACAAGACTGAAGTACAGGGTGTTCAAATGATATTTTGCAGCCACTTTGCCCGTGCCTGTAGGCAAAGGAAAGAAGAATGCAGTTTCTTTCAATGCAATGTCAAACCCTTTTAAAAAGGTGGCTTAAATTAATCAGTTTCACTCCACACTAAAATGAAACGGAAGTTCTCTGACACTTTGTGAATCAGTTGAAGGAGAAACGAGAAACAGCTGAGTACTAGTAACTTTTTAAACTGATATACTGAATGGTGAGTAAACATCAGATTGTGTACCAACCTCAAAAAACTCCTGAACACGTTTGGTATCTGATTACTGTTTGGTCTTCTGGATCTGCTAGTAAAGAGGAGCACATGGTAGATACCACTAAGCTGCATGACTGTCACATAAAACAGCCCCTCAAAATGGAGTAATTCACATGGGGTAGGTTCAACTCACTGAACTTTGAGTTAGGCACAGTCTGATTAGTTCTTCCTTCTGCCAAGGGCAGAGGAAGGTGAGCACCTGCAGACAAGTGACTGAGGCCACACATCTTTAGGATGGAGTGGTTCAGATGGTTTTTACTGTAACACTCAAAGAGTTCTTTTAAAATTAATTTTAACATGTCATTTTTAAACTGAATTGTAACAAATTTCCCAGAGTTAATAGCCATAATATTATTTCCCAGACTTTCTCCAGGAAACTGTCAACATTCTTCATCTTATATAGCAAGATGCCTGACAATCTTAAAAGAAAGAACAGATAATCTACTTAAAATGGCAACAGCAACATGGTAATTCATGAGTGTACCAAATCCTCAGGTCAGGTGGGATTGGTGCTTACTTCCTCTATAGTTTATCCCTCAACTTAAATTCCACTTATCAGACATTTTCCCCCAAATCCCCAAGTCTGCTGCATAAAACAGGGCACTCATATACGACATACAGATAGGACATGATAAATAACTTCTTTGTATTGAACAAAATAAACAGAGCTCCTGGAATCATTCATGGAAACCTGTACTTTGAAAACCTCAAATATTTTTTCAATTTTTTTTTCATGATGCTACTGTAGCTTTTAAATACAACGCGTGACACCACAGTGGTGCACACATGGTTTTGTTACAGACTTTTGACTTTCAAATACATCGCATGAATTCCAGCATGTATCCCAATGCAGTATACTTACCACTTCAAGCAAAGAAGAAAGACGATCACTGACATGATCATCCAAAAATTTATTCTACTGTCAGTCTGACTGCCAATAGGAATTTGCTTTCAGCACAGATCCACAGTATCTTTCTTGTAAGTTCAGTTGGCCAGCAGTAACCTCCAGGTCAGATTAAGGCATTTTGGGTACTCCAAACTTACATCAATTACCATCTTGGATATTGTGAACAAGACTATGATTCAACGCTCTACTGAAAGCCAATTTAAAGAGGATATAAAATGTCTCACACCTTTATGGCACTGCATATTATTGAGGAGATGTACTCTAATCCTGAACTACTGAAGGTTACTGAAAGGTAGGACATTTTGTTTCCAAGACTAACTGTAACAATGCAGTGCAGCTGAAGGGTCAGGGGAGTGAGCAACTGAAGCCAGATTAGGATCTGAGAAGAGGGAATCAGAAGATCTTCTTCCCAATAGCAGGAGATTACCTGCTGCTTAAACATGCTAGTGATCAGTAAATTAGGGAGGAATTAATTGTTTCTACCTGCAGACATGTATGGTGTAGACAGTCAGATCCATGCTACTTCCTGAGACGTTGCCTTCATCAGTCAAATGGACAGAATTAGGCACATTTCCATGTCATCTCTAGCAGTGAGAGGAAGCATGTCACAGAGTAGGTCATTAGACTTGCTTGATAGAAATGCCTTTTTCTCTCCATTGAGCATCAAGAAGCCTTGTCGGTCAGCTCTAATAAATGCAGCTCATTTCATCAGCAAATTCATAATCACAACACAGTATCTAAAAGCATAGCTGGAGCTGAAGTATCATGAACACATGCTGGCAACCAAAGGAGTACACGCCTTGTGTAAAAAATCCTTTTCCGGTATCCTTCCATGTCTACAACACAACATGATCCATGTTTATCTTTAACACCAAACAGTTACTGTTTTCCCCTTAGAAGTTCTCATCCCAGGACAGGATCAAATTTCTAGTATTTCTTTGCTATAAGTGATAAGCAGAGCTTGCCAGGTGCATGCACGTCTACTTCTGTATTCTCATCTGTATGTACATTTTGCCAGGCTAACCTCGTCAATCAGCTAAACACTAGCAGAAGGACTAGCAGAAAGGAAACTGATGGTGGTGAGACTACTAGCAGAAACATAGCTATTCTTCTTCATTATTTTTGGGTGGGAGGTGCAGAGGTGGTGGATCAGAGTAGGACTTAGGGAGCTGGTCGTTCCTGTAGAGAAGGCTCAAATCCTTTTAGCACATTACATAGATCACTGCTACGCTCCCTTTCTGATAGTATCTGAAAACAAGAACTATATAGTTCTTGTATGGTTATTAAATAATTCAACCTATTGTTTGGAATAACATATAGCTTGTGAGTGGCAAGGTAGGGACTGTTCCATAACTGATAGGGCTGCTGCAGACACTTAGCGTGCAATGACGGATAGATGTGTCTGACAGGCAGTGATAAGGACTCACAGCATCCTTGATTTCCAGTACTGACATTTTAGCCAGTAGAGCAATTCTTCTAAACGAAATAAGGTCAATAAAGAAACCAGCTTTTCTAGAAGTCTAGCCTTTGAGGGAAAAAGAAAAGCTAGAAAAATGAGTAATTTTTTAATCTGTCTGGGTGACATTTTAATAACTCGCCTGTGGTGCCAATGAACTGGGGTATCGAAGATTTGCTGGATGAATAAACTGTATTACATGACAAAAAAAATAAAGAAGAGCTTAAATAGAATAGTCAATGAGGATTTTACTGATTTTACTACACATTAGAGGGCTCAGTTTGTGTGTGCACATTCATGGACAAGCACATACTGACTAGTAGAGGCTTGGGAACAGAAAAGCACTCCTACCTATATATGGCTCTGTTAAACAGCACTGCAAATAAGTGCAAAAACAAGAACAGTAAAATATATGGAAGGACTCCTATGCTGAACAAAATAACAGCCCAGACAGATTGGAGTGTTTCCCACTAAAACAGAATTCATTCCTGAAGTATTCATTTCAATGGAAATATGCTTTTTCTCATATTGAATTTAATAAGGAGATCTGCCAGTTACTAGAAATGCAGAAGGCACAGCTACCCTGAGAGACTGAGCTGGTCAAGAACATTAAATCCTACAAGTCTCAAAAGGTTTGCTGCTTTTAATAAAAGGCTCAGGCATTATCTTAGCAATCAAAGCAATTCATAATAACTACTACACCATATATCAAAGGATGCAAAACTTCTTGAAATAGGATGTAGAACTCGTCAGCTCATAGGTATCAGGTCCAATCTCCCCCAGATCACCCGCAGCCAGAATAATTACCAGACTGATAACTGTTTGGGGCTCCTGCAAAACAAGGTAGATAAGTCTACACTGCATAATTACAACATTGTGTGAGGCTACATGAGCCAGCCCAGGCATGGGAAGCTGCCTCGTCACATCAATGTGGCAGTGTCCAGGCTAATTACTGGCTGCTTGGGGCACAGTGATGCTGCTTCCAAGACCACAGTGTATTCCTGCATGGCACTTCATTGTCTGGACACACCAGCTCATTCAAAGCTAGTTCTCCTTAGAGGAAAGGCTCCAGATCACTAACAACCATTGTGCACCTACCCTGGTTCTGCTCAGACCTGACCTGAGCTGATGCGCAGAGGACAGAGCACACACGAGCCCAAACTGTGACACTTCCCAAAAAATGCTCTCTGCTAAACAGGCATATGATAGGGCAAAGCAGTGAAAACACAGCTGTACAAACTCACTCTGACTTCCTCAGTCTCACAGTAAGCAGGTCTGTGCTGCTGGCCAGGCAAACCAGGGTTAGGCATCCTATGGAACACTTGCAAGAGGCCCAGTAACTTTTCTGCTGGGAATTTTAAAGAATGCTACTGTTCTGCTTTATGTCATTGTTCTGGTTTCAGCCGGCAGGCTGGGAAACCCCACACAGCCGTTCGCTCACCCCCCCCCTCCTCCCAGCTGGGATGGGGGAGAGAGTTGAGAAAAAAGGTAGAACTCGTGGGTTGAGATAAAAACTATTTACTAACAGAAAGAGGAAAATAGAGTAAAATAACAGTAATGATAATTATATACAAAACAAGTGATTGTACAAAGCAATCGCTCACCGACCGCGACCGATGCTTAGCCAATCCCCAAGCAAACGGGCCCTCCCAGCTCACTTCCCTTCCTTATATTACATGATGTCATATGGTATGGAATATCCCTTTGGTCAATTTGGGTCAGCTGCCCTGGTCCTGTCCCCTCCCAGTTCCCGGCTCCTTATGCCTTCTAACTGCTTCACTGAGGAACAAAATATGTCCTTGGCTGTGTTCAACACTGCCAGGTGTTATCAGTTTTGTTTCTCTTCTGAAAACAAAACAACTTCATACTAGACACTGTGAGAGAAGTAACTTCTGTTAGAAACTAAGACAGTCATAAAAGACAGAACTAGCAGGTGATGCTGTGGGGACACAGAGGTGCCTCAAGCACTTCCAATTAACCCATGCATCATGATACCCTCATGAGAAAAATACCAATTTAGCAGTTGACAGAGTTGTCGAGAAACTGAATAGTGTAGTGCCTAACAGGTAGTGGAGTCCTGGTCATCCTTTGCTCTGGCCAATTTAGTACATGCTGGATTTCAAAGCAAAAAGCAATTTCCTTTCTGCTCTCTCTTAGTAAAGCAAATGCGGTAATGAATACAGTATTGGACATTTTAACTAACATTTTAACTAACATTTTAACAAAACTGCAGAAATGCAGAAACATTTGCTCGGTCTACTGAGCTCACAAGTAAAGCAACAGATGACAACCTTATGCCTCAGTGTCTTGTGGCATTTTTCTTAATAACAAGGATAAAGATGACACTCATGGCACACGTTTATGCCATTAAAAATCTCGCATCTGATGCTCTCTAAAAACAGTTTAAACAAACAAACAAAAAAATCCTATCCTTTCAAATGATAAATACAGCAGGATAGTAGTGATGTCTTCTATCCTAACGATAGAAAGTCATTTCAAAATTAAAACAAAAAGATCAGTACTTATTGTTGCCACATTTTAATAATTGCTTTCTATAAGAAATTTAATAACATAAATCATAGCTTAAAATCACACCTTTAAACATGTGTAACGTCATGAACTATCATTTTCAGAATACATTTATAGCTTCTAGACTCAATAAAATTATTCATCTTTGCATTCACATTTTCAGAATTTTAGCTAAACGAGTGCGTATATAGCTAATGGTCATTGAAATAAAAATGAAGCAGTAAATAAAGTGCACCAAAAAAAGAGAAAGAAAGAAGATCCAATAGCAACTTGGGAAGTACTCGTGCTTTATTAGGAATCTTACTTACAGTTTTACCTATAGTTATAGTTTTTCTATAGCATATTTCTCCTTTTCTATCTCAAAATTGAACAGCTGCTTCTAACACTTCACCTGTTTTTTTCTTTTTTGTTTTGTTTTGAATAGCTTGCATCTCTCTTTCCAATTTTTAACTTCACTGCAGAAACAGTTTCCTACATCAAGCTCTAATAAAAAGGGAGAACATTCATCTCGGCAGTTCTTAAAGGAAAAGTTATGGCAAGCTTCATCCAAAAGGAAACTTCAAAAGAGTCAAACTACGAATCATTCACATGGATGTAATCAAAGAGACAAAATGAAGTACTCTTATGAATATGATAAGTTGCATATGTACATGAGTGTATTCTTCTCAAATTAGCTTTGATCTGGATGGCAAAATCCCAGTATAAAGAATTTTAGAGATTGCTCATCAACACATATGTGCAGAATTATTGCAAGGGACCTAAATAACCCTAACTGCCAGCCCACGTAGAAGCGGACAGCGGCAGGTTCATTTCAAATACAAGGCTGACACCACTCTTCTTTCAATCATCCTTTTCTGTTGCACATGTTTCTCTAACAAAACTTAACATCAGTTTATAATTTGAAAAGAGCAAGAGTCAGTTACAAACTATCATCTGGAATCAGATTCAGTGGTCTTGAATGCCAAAAGTTACGCTACTATGCTGGAGGTCAGAGCATGGTCACCACTGAATCAAATGACCACTGGCAGGAGCCTCTAAGTTACCTAAGGTCACATACCCTACCTTGGATCAGGATCACTTATGGTGGTGACATTCCTGACAGACACTTAGTTACCTTTGTTTGACAGCATTGGTTCCACTGCCAATGCAAGTAATCCTATTCCCTACTAATTTACGCAATAGATTATTATTTCTTCTTTGTGGGAGCCTTTTAAAGACTCATGTTACTCCTCCAGATTTTTTTGACTCAGCTCAAATTATGTCAATCTTTCTTCAGAGCTCATGTTTTCTTTATCTCCAGTCATTTTAAGTACTCGCCTGTGGACTTGGGTTTATATCTTTCCTGGAGCATGCGGCCCAAAATTAGATATAGGCCATTTGAAGCCAAATAACTTCAGAGCAAAGCAGAAAGGTTATGTGATTTGTCTTGCTGACACAACAGTTTAGCTTAGGTATTCATTATGGCACTAACCTTTTTCACAACCACATAATGTTATTTTTCCAAGTATGGGCTGTGATCCACAACAAACCCAGATTTCTTTCTAAATAGCTGCTCCAAACAAATTGTTCCCTGTCCTCATTACCGTTGTCTAGCTACAGTAATCTGCACTTATCAAACTGAGCTGTGCTACGTTTTCCACACAGCAACCACAACCTGTCCAGATCAATTTTGAAATTCAAACCCAGCCTGCAAGGCAGTGACAGTCTCCCTTAGCTCCACATGTTCTTCAAAGTTGATGATCATTCCTTGAAGTCCATCGTTCTGATTGTTCGTGAAAATACTGAACACCAACATCAGGTGCTGTTTTGTTTCTTTCTAGATGCTTAAGTGTATTTTGACTTCTTTGTTTCAGTGTATTTTTGAGAACCAAATATCTAAAACTTCCTACCTCATCCGCTTCAAATACAGATTCTAACACTAATCTACATGTCTGTGTTGTCTGTGCTCACAAAAAAGGTTACTAGTAGCTCCAGTGTACCCTGGAATGAATCACAGAATCACAGAATTGCAGGGGTTGGAAGGGACCTCGAGAGATCATAGAGTCCAACCCCCCTGCCAGAGCAGGTTTACCCCAAAACATCTGAATTCTCTTTAGTCTTCCTTACGTAAAGCTGTCATCTGAGCACTCATCACATTAACTGTGTCAACCATCTTCTGCACAACTGACCTTTTCCATAAAGACAGTTGCTAGACAGTCAGAGTAAATTTCAGAAATACTGGTGGTCTATCAAGAGCTCTGCTATTCCACAAAGAACTGGAAAGACTCCTTAATCTCCCTCTGAACACTTAACATGACTCCTTGTTGTTTTGGTTGTATATGACTAGTTTCCACTTACTTTTTGGCTTAGCTGTTCCACTTTTGACTGTATCTACTTGTAGTACATTTCCCTATTTGTCCTTAGCTGCTTGACTCAGTTTCCAGGTACTGTATATGTACATATATAAATGCACTCATAAAACTCAACATTTTCACTTTGCTGTCATTCATTTTCATTCGTGTCATATGCTCTCCTGGATACCCTCTTCCTCCTATTGATTACGAATTAGAAATGAGAAAGTTTCCCTTCTCTGTCCTCCATCTTCCAAAATAAAAGCCACTTCCACCAGTTGGTGCCTCCGTGTGCGCCGAGGTAAATAGAGCTGCCTATTGCAAATGGGTCTGCCAGTTGTTCACAAAAACCTAATCCAACGGATCCTTCTGCCAGTGTACATTCACCATGATATATTCTATGTATGTTCTTTTCTTCTTTAGTTGTCATGAAGACTTTGGGCAAAGTCTCTCCTTGTATACACAGGATCTCAGAAGAAGTACGTAACTGATGTAGAGGGATGTAATCGTATACTCTGCTTGTCCTTCCTGAGCCAAATAAGAACTTCAATATTATGTTCTGTTAAAATTACTTACTAGGTCAGATGTCTGCCCAGGGCAATATTGCTTATAGTCCTTCAGAGTTTTTTTTTTTATGGAACCCCTTTGCCTTATATTAATAAGCTCATGTGCAAAACAGCTCTTTTTTCCTCTCATTTTCTCTTTTTTTCTCCTTTAATGCTGAAAGACACACATTTTTTATCCACCAGGTCGGAGCTCATCTGGGAATTTTTGTCGAAGTGATTCCTTTTTCTTATCTTTGTGAGAAAAAGGATGCTTAATCAAGATCAGTGTGTGCCACTTACACATTTATTATAACAATTATTTCAAAGTTACATATGAATGGCTAAGTAAGTGCTACAGACCGTGCAGTGGAGAAATGAAATCAAGAGGCTATAAATGAATAAGGCAATGTGAAGGACATGCCAGGAGAGAAGTCAGACACGCAAACTAAGCTCATCCTAACACTGATGCTCTTGTTCTATTCTCTACAGTAATGATGAGTACTGCCTATATTGTCAATGGAATTACAAGCCAAATGTATAATTAGATAACTGCAGTAGTTTCAAATTGGCTGATACAATGCCTCTGAGATTTTGCTGCAATGTTCTGCTTTTGATATGGCAAATTTAAGTTGGGAAAGATTGAAGCTTCTGAATTATCCATGTTCTCATTGTTCCCAATATGTCATTAATGGCTGTTCTTCCCATAATATCTAGTTTACATTATGTTTTATAACATCACAGCTTTCAAGAAACAGAGTGTAAGTCTAAATTACAGCGTAGGTATCAGTGCAGCATCTGTGACCTGAAAGACAATTAGCCAGGAGGGCATAATCATTTCCTGTTAAGTTCACGACATGGATGCAATACACAGCTCCATTCCTATGAGATTGTATTGCAAACGGTTCCCTTCCTGCATCATAAGTCAGTCAGCAGTCCCACACTGTCAGAATAATTAGCAACAGCTTTTCTTTCTTTGACGAAGATGTATGGGCTAACAGCTTGATTTTAATTCTCTGCTGGAACAAGTAACTAATTATGACCTGCATTAAAAGTTAGCTGCAATAATTTAATAGGGTAATTTTAGAGCTCTGATAGACTTCCAAGTTGTGTGTAAATAGATTACTGTGAATGCTTGAGAAATTACAAACTTAAAAACCTCCTACAGAGCAAGATGAAGACCTACTACATACATGAACACCTTATCAGAGCAATTTCAGAAATCCCTATCATTGCATTTAATAAAGCCAACAGTCCCCTATAAGCTTCCAGCCTAAATAAATCCATAGCTGTTCAAAGACAAATGTAACTTTACTGAATGGAAAAGGGTAACTAAAGAAAAATAAATAGTATTAAACAAAATGAAGCTCTCAGGCAAGAGAATGGTAATTCTGCATCTTTTAAAAATACAGATTTTTATCACCATGGGAGGGAGGAGACAAAATCTTTAGGCTTTGTCCTCAACGGGTGATGGCCAGCTAACATGACAAATTTCCAACAAGCTGGACTGATGGCACTTGAAGCTTATTAGTACTACTGCTTAAGCTAGATAAAGGTGCCAATTGTGGCTGCTCTTTGGTGCTAAAGCCCACTTTCACAGACAGTGGGTGCAAGGGAGGTGTGGGGAAAGGAAAGGAAGGTTCTCATGTTTCGGTCAGTTTTGAGCCTTAAACATTTCTCCTTTCACTTGCATGGCTATGTGACAAAAGCTTGGCTAAGACAATGTTGCTGTGCTTCACCTCTAAATTCAACTAAACTTTCATTCTAAACTAAAATTCATTCATCCTAAGCTTCCTATTTTCTCAATGGAAATGCACAGAGTATCACGTATTTTCTGTCTTTTAGTCACAGAAACGGTTCTGTTTCTTTTCCATCTTTTCTTGCACTTTGCTTCTGTACCTGCTTAGACCTACTTTCTTTTTCCTTAATACTTGAAAAACAATTGTGCATGCCATGCGGAACTTATTTGAGAACTCGTGAGTTCAAAAGCTCAGCTACCTCAAGCCATTCCTTTACAGAGCTGAGCAGTGTTCCTTGAACTCCATGGGCTCTCCAGCTACACAGACTACCATACTAATGATTCTTGCTGTCAGCAAAGAGCAAATTAATAAGGTTAAACAACTTAATCCCATAACAGAAAAATTAACAGCGTGCAGTAAGTCAGCCATTATAAAGGACACTGACATAGCAACTTCATCAAGAAGACTGCAAACGTTAGACAACTATTATGTACTGTTATGTACTGTTAGCTATTCACTCACTCAGTACTTTCCCTTCACGACAGAAGATACCCTTAAACAACAAACTACCATGTTTGGTTTTACAGCATGAAGAGAAGAAGCTTTTTTCCTGTATGACTGTAAAATTAGACATTTTCTAATACAAACCCTCCTAAAGACTGCTCAGAGTAGAAACCATAAATATTACATATTTTCATTTGCAGAACAATCCTACCTCCTTAAGCGACTGTGAATTGTCTTTATAAATTTAATTTAATTTTTTATTTATATAAAACATTAGTGGTTCAGGAATTAATCATTTCCTTAAAACTTTCCCTTTCAATCCTTTCACATTCACATGGACTGCAGTAAGATAAAACTCTAAATAAGACAGCCCTGTTTCTTCCTGCCCTGTCACTAGGAGCTGCTACAGAGCACTACTTGGAAGCGTCCAAATTCTTCGTGTATGGCTCAGATGGCTTTGGACAGCACGAGGGAAAGTGCAACTGAAAAGGATTCCTGATCAAGAACAAAGCTAAAAAATCTAGGGGGGAAATGAAGTTGTTGCTGGTAAGCTGCCTTTTACCTCAATGCACACATGAACTCCCCTTTCTACTGGGGAAGCTCTTACATAAGCTTACACAAGAACAATAAGCTTCAAATAGGATATAAATCTAGATAAAAACTTCTACTTCCAGACATTTTTTTCCCCAGATGTTAAGCTTAAACAAGAAAACTCTGCTACAAGCAGGCAGCCTGGGTGACGCATTTATCACTGGTTGGAGGCTAGAAGGCTGCTAGAAATACTAAACTCCCTTGGACCTACTGGCCACTCTTACCCACGTGGACATGTGGTACTGCTCCCTGTAGTTCTCCTGGTACAGCTGAAAAAAAGGCAGAATGCAGTGCTGACGTATGACAAATATGCTCATGATACACTACAGAAGTCTCAGAAATGCAATTTTTTAACAGTTACAAAAGAAACTGCATTCTTGAAGTAAGGTATATTCAATTACTGTCATTCATCAGAATTACAGTCCCTAGAGACTGCTCAACCAGTATGTAGCTCAAGGCAGATTACTGTGCATAGAATTGAAAATAAGGTTTAGGTATCCTTTAGCTTCTTGAAAGCATTCTTTAAAAACCCTTAGCTTATGTAGATAAAATGGATTTCCAAAAAAATCACCTCAGAGCACAATTCAGAAATTATAGTTTTATCAGAAACTGTACGATTAGATTGGCTCAGATTACTTTATTGAAAAAAAAAAGTGTGTTTAATTAAGAGTATAAATCAGATTGGTGACAAAGAAAATGTGTTCCCTGAATATACAGCCTGCCTCTGAGGGCTATGCTATCAACTTTTAGCCAGGAGTTAGCCATATATTATTTCATTCCACTTCATTTACCTTCCCCTCTCTGTGGTGGCTGCTAAATTATCAAAATATATTATGACACACTGCTAACCATGACTTTCTATCTTTATAAGTCAATTCCTTTGCTCCTTCCAGGACATGTGCAGATGCAGATTTCCATATATATATAAATCAATGAGGCTGTTCCTGGTTTCATGTTTTAGACATCAGAGCATCTTTCTGCTCTGTGGTCATGTGTTCTGGTTTTAGGGTCAGTCCCATAATCTCTTGAAAATTCCCTTTCTGCATGGTTTTATCCCATACACACAACAGTTAGGGGTGGCAGAAATGATTCCCTTTATGGCTTACAGCTCAAGCAATCCCTGCAGAGCACAGCACAGGCAGATGTATCTACCACTACAGCATTTTCAGTGGGGTTGGGAAGTCAGCGCTGGCCATGTCAGTAATATCCTCTCAACAATAGAACCCAAGAAAAATCCAACAGCTCATGACTTTGTCACCAGTTCTGCTTTCCAATGCTGAAACACCATCTTTGTCCCATTTTGCTGGAATACAGTTATTCCAGGCTATCTTGCCACACTTGTATGTAGGCCACTTTATCCGCTTTCATCCTGGACTCAGGTAGCAGACTCCACGCAAATTGTATCTTATCACCTTTCCAAGCTCAAGTTACTTCTTGTGTTCATTTTAAATTTTTGATTTAACTTGTAAAAATACCTCTTTGGAATGTGTTTAATACTGGCCTCCAGAGATACCACTTCCCCTTGGTGCCTCTTGCTACTTGCACGGAGCAAACCTGAATAGCCAAACTCTGCTCCCACCATGTGCTGACCCTGGCATGCTCAAGTGACCCCAGTAAGAGGAGAAGGCCTCTGCTTCAGACATGTGAGAAGCCGCTGCTTAAGAAGTGAAAAAATGTACTTGCTCTGGAACCGGTAGCACCAGGGAGATAAGGGGACTGTTGGACAGAATCCACAACAGTGTGATTGATAACCTCGCTATCTACTGTATCTGTCAGATAATGCATGAATCCAGTATTTCAGCCACTCAGAGAAACATGCAGACTCTGCTTTTTGGATTTAACACACTCCAGAAATTATTCATTCTTCTGTTTCTTTACAAATGCTTGAATACTCACCAAGCTTTGGGCAATTACTTGCTCCCACTAGGTTATCAGCAAGTGCTCCATGCCTGACCTGCTCTCAAGATGACTGTAGCACCTCCACAGCCTAGTAATCTTGGGCAAGTTGTGCAAGAAATGGAGATTCTTTTTAAGGACCAAAATCACCAAACTAGTATTTCCACAACAGCATCCCACGCCTAAAATCGCAAAAGTCAGCAGATAGAAAATATCCCTGAAGTGAACCATCAATAGGCAACATAATCTTTTATTTTACAGCTGGAAATTGTCCCATGCAACATCCAACACAAACACTGCTCACAAGAGAGATGTGGCATCTTCTGTGTTCCATCTTTTGATGGAAACTGTTTTCACTGAATTAATATACACCATATCAAGCTTGTGAGATACTTCAGGAAAATAATTTTTTATCATTATCTGGATGTCTATTATTTAGACATGCTTTCAAAGAAGCTTCATTTTAGATTCTTCAGTATCCCTACAAGGAATGTTCTTGATAAACCAACCAAAAGAGGCCCCTTAAACTGATCTTCTGTCCCTTCCAGCTCCCTTAGAAATCCACCTATCTCACACCCCATAAAAAAGAACTCATCTAAGTGACTGCAAAAGCTATGATGAAAAAAAACCTCTCAACTCATAGAAAGCAAAAGAAACAAGCAACAAAACATTAAATCACACTAAGCCCATTTGGTCACAACTAAAAGCATAACTCGATCCACAAGGTAAGGCAAAAAATCTTATTGCGGAGAGACACAGCACAGCTCTCCCAACAAGAAGACCGACAGACATCTGCAGCTCAAGCACATTTCTCTTTCTTTCTCAAGATTACCACAATTTATTTTGATTTACACTGAAGAGAAGCCATCTCATTCTACTCAAGTAGAGTTTCAGTAAAGGATATGAAGCCTTTCCACTTGCTTGAAGGCACACCAAGGGGAAGATGGCCAGTTCAAAAATTTGCTAACCATGAGCTCTAGGACTTCGAAGATTTCTTAGAGAGCATTAAGAGAAAGTTCCCCTACTCTCACACAAAAGTCTGCCACCAATTCACAGCTGAGCCTTTATAGCAAGGTCCACATGCTAGCAGGTAAGCAGGAAGCAAAAAGCATACCATTAAAATAGGCAAAGAACTAAAAAAAAGTATCTCACTGGTAAAGCTGATCACATTTTCTTGCATTTCCTGAACTTGTTCCAGGTATCTTACAGCATTACCTACCTTAAAATTACATTCAGACATCAGTGTCTTCTGATGCTGCATCTTTAGCCTCTGCTGCAGGCCAATGGCTGCATGGCTTCTAATTCGTCTCAGAAATAAGTTGGGAAAAAAAATGGAAAAAGGACTGTCTGGCTCACAATTCTCCCATTGCTGCTATCAACAAGGTGAGCCACACCAGTGACAAGCAGCAGGTCTGGTGAAAGACCACTGTGTGTAGAAAGCTGAAGAACAGAAATAGTATCATGGGAACCCAAGCTCAGGTTGCTTCAAAGGACAGTGAAAGAAAGTGATTCATAGAGCTGGGTTTCGAGCATTTGCACATGTCAAGCCAAGCACGTAACCACTTACTAGTGCAAGTCTCTTCATTAGCATAAACAAAACCATACATCACACATGCACATATGGAATAGTTTGTGTGTTTAAGATAATTTTTGGTTTCTCTTTAAGGGAATTCAATCACAGTTGACACTTTGGGACTGCCAGTAGGTGACCTTACATAGCATCTGTGTTGCAATGCCTAGATGTGTTGCTAGGGTGAGCTAAGGATAGGAGTTAAGCTTCGGCTCTAAATTTCCTGGCTTTTTCCAACTCATGTCAGCCCTTACTGTTATTTCCACATTGGGAGAGGAAGGTGCGATTAAATGAAAGAACACTGTTGCTCAACTTGACTGTTTCTTGGCAGTTGGTGGATTTTGCTAAAACCTTATCAGAGTAAACCTATTTCTTGCTTCTGTGGTGTGCAGAGGAAGCATTTTCACCCACAGAAAAAGACAGGCTGTAAATGAACCATTCCCCCCATCACCACAGGCAGCTTCCCTGTCAGCAGAGGCTTGATCCCCGCAATCTGCATTTGAGAAAGGAAGACAGAGGTGAAACGTCTTCAAAGTAGCCCTTTTCTGAAGTTCAAGTATGTTGGGGGAAATAAAACACACAAGCACACCTAGGATGGCAGGTGGTTCACTTCCAGCTTTACCGCTGCCTCATTTTACCTTTCCTGGAAACACAACCTCCTCAGTATATTTTTCTTCTGTTCACCCTCACAGAAGCACAGCTAATACTTATTCCATTGTAGACACCTGCCTCCCCAAACAGCAGAAAGTGAAAAACATATTATGAACAATTTCAAAGTCTACAGACAATGCTTGTTGTTCCTAGTAAGCAATAAAGAGGACTAGAAATTAATCACTGTCTGCTATCTGCACTTAAAAAGTGGCAATTATTGATAAATGTGTTCCCACTTCAAGCACATTACTTGGAACTGTGGCTGGTGAGAAGTCTGGACTACTACAAATCCTTAAAACGTTAACTGGTCAAAATAGCTTTTTAGGCCAGAACACAAATAAGGGCTCGCTAATTGGAAGGATGACGTCATTGGTCTGATTTATGAAAGGCACTGCTGATGTTTAGATTAGGAAAATTTACTTGAGATGGCCAAAGTAAACTTCATGGCCTTTGTTTTGGATACTTCAGTTTATGAAGCTGTCATTTAAAAGAGCCATTAGAAATAAACAGATACATGACGATAGAAGCTATTGAAGCGGTTGGGCAGGGTTGTGGGTTTTTTTTTTTATGCCCGCATACAGCTGGCACAGTGGTGCTGCCCCAGCATCCCACTCGTCTCCCCTCTAAAGTGAAAAGCTTTCAGTTTAGCCTTCTGCCTCAAAGATCACTAAAATGATAGCAGCATATGTTTATGATATGGGTCCACTTGGTGATCCAACAATGAAAAATTCAGGAATATTCTATACACCAAACAGAAGCAGGCTGAAAAGCTTCTCCTCACATCACAGATATTCCCTAGCCCATAATTCAGGTAGTTTCCACAGACTACAAGTTTACCAGTGGCTGAAATGGTTTGTAGTCAAGATTGGTGAATTAAAACAGTTGTGATGCTTGTAATTGTTATTGGTTTACAGAATTCAATTACAAGTCATTTTCTTTTCTTAGCAATTTTAGTTTTTTGCTGTGTAATGTATTTGACATTTACTACTCTATCCCAGCTGCAGAAGAGACAGCAAGCATGTTTTAAGGCACCCTGACCCCAGAGCCTGCAGCCCTCCTTGTTTCCTCGTGCAACAACAAAACCCATGTCCTCCCGTGCACTGTGAAACACTTCAGTGAAATGGGGCCAAGAACAGAAGCAACCAAGTGGCACCCATGCTCATAAAAAAGGGCAGAAGCTAAGCCAGCACTAAATGCCAGACACTGCTGTGCATATACAGAGGCAGATTAATGCAATAAACTGAACTTGTTCTGCTTTTACATAGGTTTACCTCTTTAACACGCTAAGTGTGAAGTTACAGTGTAAAAGCTGACGTCCTGCTAAATGGAGGAGGCTCTCATCCACAAACAAACAACTCTGCTGTCACTGGATGTCATGTCAGTGGATCTAAAAAAATTCGTGTAAAGGCATCAGGCCCAGTTGTTCAACACAAAGCAAGAAGAAAAAGTATTTAAAAAAATGCTTCATTGCTCCTGTAGGCTTCAGACAGTCACCTCTAAGGAACATTTATCGGGAATTCAAACAACTACTCAAAGTTTTGGGTGAAATTGTGGCACAAGGAAAAATGTTCAGAAGAAGAAACACAGGACTAACTAGAAAAACAGTAAATACCATAATAGTTGCTTCGTAATAAGGGAAGAAAAAAAGGAGTAAGGGGTTAGGGAAAGCAGCTGAAGTAAGACATCTGTTTCAACCATTTCTTAGGGCAGCAAAAGGAGAAATGATCTAAGTGCTGGTTTGGGAGCCAAAGCTCTTACATACAGTGAGACCCAAGACCGTGGTAGCCATGGTCAGAGTATGTAGGAGATGAATCAGATGCCTGATAAGAATCATAGGATTTGATTTAACAAGGAATAATTTATTAATACTACAATGACAATACCAAAGCACAGTCCTAAAAATGGTCATTTTTTATTAAGTTACATACCACTCCACGAACTTACGGAAGAGTTTCAGGTCTATCAAACTTCCTCCCTGTCCAAAATAATTAGATACACACAATTCTACATGGTCCCTAGTATCCAAACAAGTATAAAATACAGAAACTATAGAATGATAAATATTGTACAGCTTTGTGTTTTCTACAGCAGTTCTCCAGAAGCAGAAAGCATGATCTCCATTTACACTACTGAAACATCTGTGTCCACTGTCTATAGATTTATGCAGATCTCAACACTGCAGTAGCTTATGGAAGCATATGTTGTATTCACTCATACTTACAATGCCACTGAGTATTGCCTACATTGTTAGTATGCACTTGCTATAAGTTATTCAACAGTAGGTACCATCCTAGTTTACACGTTAGAAAAAAGAAATAAATGAAAACAGCAGCAACTCAAGACATACAGGGATGTTCACAAAAGCGTTAAAAGAGTACATTCTCTTGATAGGCATAGCAAATTAATTTAAAAACTCTGCCATCCAGATGTTTCACTTTACTCTTTAAAGCATGAGACATTACAAAACAGTATCACTTGTAAGGTATGCCCATGAACGCACTGTGGGTCGCAAAAGCATCGAATGTTTTTAGAAATTGTTTATCAAAGAGGTGTTGGTATTTGGAATTTGCAAAGTCATGCACCTGTCTTTGACGCGGCATCTCTTCAGACAAAAGGGAGGAGGGGTATTTCTGTCTACTTTAGGGCAAGGAAGAAAAGGAAACTAGTAGATGGCTTAGCAATGACAATAGAAACATAAAATACAGTGCAAAAAGTTCTACATATACTGAATAATGTTAACAGCAATAGTTAAAAAAAGTTTCCACCTTATTATAAATGCAATCAGAAAGCAAGCAGACCTCAACATTTCCAGTGTTTTATAATCCTTAGGAGAATTTAAATCAACAGACAAGTAATTACTGGGAATTTTAGATAAGTTAAGCACTAACTGCTGGAAGGAAAACAGACTCATCTGGAGAAGGCGCTCCTGTTTTTTACCCATTGTACCACAGTAGCATCAACTATGTCTTGTAACAAGTAAAAACAACTCCAGTTGACTTTAGTGGTTTACATTCTGACTGAATTTATAACCTATATTAATCAATCAGCTTGCCAAGTCCTAGTGCAGTACAAAGATATTTCATATATTTTACTCCGAGCAGGAATTAAATAAAGGGGAGAAAATCTAAAGGTGAATGGCACATCTATTAAAAAATAAACAAACAAAAAAACCACCAGAACAACTTTCCAAATGTGAGCTACAAAAAAAACTTGAAATACTCTCTGTAAGTTTATAATATATTTTGTAGGAAATTAAATAATTTATCCCTACAATAGGAAGACAGAATGCCTTTTTCAAGGCTATGCAGCAAATCACTGGCAGAATCAAGATTCAAATCTTCTTTCTCCTAACGATGTGAATTTAGGAAGTTCACTGTTAGAAAAGGATGGTTAGGGAGAAAAAGAGAGAATCACTTTCAAAACAGACGTGCACACTCACTCCCACTAAAAAATACCAAACAGCATTCCATTACACTTTCCAAAAAACCTTTTGGAGTGAGAATAAGGAAAAAAATCAGCTCTGAATTGCCTGAAAGTTAGCAGCTCCTGTTTTCACATTCTTCTAACAAAAAGCCCCTTCATTACATATCTACAATGTTGTTCTTGCCATAGGAAATCTTTCAAATTACTTCCATGTTGCATGCGGCAGGTCATGCCCTCACTGGAATAAACAGAGATAGCTCCAGCAAATCTGTGTTTCGGATAACAGCAAACTGTAACCAACTTCCATATCCCTGAAAAGCTTTCGGAGTGATGTCTCAGATCTGCTGCAGTTGTGCCTGCTCCAACGCAACAAACCTCACCCCTCAGCTTCCTACGATTTGCCTCAGTTCCCAGTAAAAAATGCTTTGCTTGGATTGACTATACTTACCCCCTGCAACCAATACACTAAATCAGTAAGCAATTGGTGCCAATGGATGCTTTGGTACAGCTGCACCCATTTAGGAGAACAGCTGCTCAAGAAATAAAAGATCGTTCTTTTCATCGAGCCACAAAACTTTCAGAAACAGGAGTGACAAATCTGCCTAAGTGGATATTTATTAGCAACAGTAAGGGCTCCTCCTTAGATCCCCAGTGTTTGGTTCCGGGCCCAAATCTTCCCTAAGCATAAAATTACTCATTTTTGTGACTGTCTCAGTGTCTACAAGCAGCTGCTTTTGCCAAACACGAATAATAAGGTTTTGTATTCCAGTACCATTCATCATATACTAAGTGCAGACCATATACCGGCAGCATACATGACTGCATCATAGAAAGACCTCAGTTGCCAGCTGCTCTTCACAGCTGCCCTGTGCCTTCCTACACAGCCTCTCCACTGCACCCATCTCACCGAGACCTACATCACTTTGGTTTGAAAGAGGAACTTCAGCATGAGCATCTGGGGTTGTGGCAAACGAGGAGTTTTTACTTTTTCCCATGGCCTCTGTGTCATATCCTGTTTCTCAGAGTCCTCCCATTCCCCTAAACATGACTTATCTCCCTAGCACTTCTCTTTCTCAGATTCCAGGCTGACTGTCCTGCTGGCGGCGAAGCAGTCGGAATGCCAGCTTTGCATATAATTAGAGAAAGATTCTAACTGTGCTCCACCATTTCCCAGCAAGTCACTTTCAAGTATGGTAATCCTAAAAAAACTTGAGAATCTGAGGTTTGTAGAGTGTTTTGCTATCATAAGATGAAAAAGTATTAGGCAGAAGTACTGCTTCTATTTATTTGTTGTAAAGTAATTTAGTTCAAATAAACCTTTCAAGTGACAGAAGTAAAAAAGCATGTGTTTGCAAGACTTCACTAAATGGCTAAAATACATGTTTCCATTTTGAGTTACAGATGCACAAGAAAAAGCCAAGACCAAATTCTGCTATCCTTTTTCAAGTAGAGTAAATGGCCTCTGAAGCTGCTGCAAGTCTGAGACAGCTTACATGAAGAAGAGACTGGAACTCTGAGTGTTCAAAAAGTGTTTTGCAATCACCTCATATAAAGGTACTTACACTAGAGTCTAAGAACAGATGCTAAAAAGTACTGAATTTGGGGTAAGTTTTGGTGGGTTCAGTTTGGGGGTTTTCTGATGTTTGGGATTTTTTCCTTGCTTCTTTTTTTTTTCTCTTTTATTTTTTTTTTTGTCCTGGAAATAATCCAAGGACAGCATATGGAAAATAGAACAGAGATTACAAAAAGGAAGAATTGTTCCTGAGAAAAATAGTATTCTCAACAGATTTATGCATGGCTCAGGAAATGGACAAATGACCCCTGCTCGAGAAAGATTTTATCAATGAATAGCTTTTTGGTTTTATAATCAACATTATTGCAGAAGGGTGGAGAAAGACTGCACAGATTATGATATCTGTTGTATTATTTCTCAGCTTTACACAGGAGATTTAAAATACCACTATCTAAATGCTGGCCATTAGTATGCAAAAACCTTTTAAGGAGGAACACAGAACAGGGGTGAGTATCTGCTAAGCAGTTCCATCTGCTGAAGCCAGTGGTCCAAGCAGCCTCTGTGTAATCTGAATCCTTTTCCAAACATACACTTTGCCCTGCTAGCCAAAAAATAAATACAAGATGTGCTCACATTTGGACCCAAATTAAAGCCTAGAAATTATTAAGAGTTCTAGTGAACATCAGTAAAAACAATCCATTTTCTGTTTTACAATCCTCCCCCCACACCTCTCAGAAACAACAAATGCTAGAGCCGAAATTGTCTCAGTGTTTACTTGGAACTATGAAAAAATGATGCGTAAGCCAATCAAAACCAGGTGATCCAGTAGTTCCAAAACAGGGGAACCCAAAAGCACCACTGGATGAAGTGCCTGGAGAACAGCGAGGAGATGAAGGGGGAGGAAAAAAAACAATGCAAGTGACAAAAATCAGGGCTTGATGCCAAGTCTGAGCTCAGTTCTGTTCTCTAGTATGTAGGCACACATCATTACTTCGTAAAATGGACTACTGCGTTTACACACCAGAGCAGCAGTTGCTAACTTCAGAAGATGCACAAATAAATATGCCAGAAGGTGCATGCAAATTCAACATTACACAGAGCCCTTTCTGGGCCTCAAGGGTGAAGTGAACAACTTACTTTCCACTACAAACAGCTGTATCGGAACTGCATAGACAGCACACACAATAATGGTTATGTATTTTCCTGCATTAAACTCCTGGAAGAAAGTGTTGGCTACAAACTTAAGGATCACATTATTGGGCTCAGTTCAAATATTCCCAAAGTTCAGTCAACAGGCCTCAGAAATGAGTCTCTTCATTTTTCTTTTCCTCATTTTTGAAAACACACAGGGCTATAAGCCAGATATGCAACCATAGGAACTAGTCAGTTTTTTTAAAGCATCCTTTGTATGAGGTAAGGTAGCACAAGAGCTCTTGAAACCACTGCATTCCCAACACATCATAACCAACCTTCAGATGTGTACCATTACCAGATTTCTAAGGAATAGACAGGAGATGATACACTTTTTAAATAATTGGATGATCTGATGCAGTGCAGCTGAATTAAAAAAAAAAAAAAGAGAGAGAGAGAGAGAGAGGGAAAGGTAAGTCTGCAAAATGGGCTATCTCTAGGACTGTCAAGTCATTTTACGTCCTTGGATCATCATAGCTACTTCACCATTCACTTAGAGATCTCTTTCAAACACACAGATCCACTCCAAATGCATTTGCTACCTTTTGCAAATTCCTGAAAGTTTAGCCAAAATAAAACTCAACAACTTTAAACAAAAATATTGAGAATAGAGATAGATGGATAGCAGAACAACTGACTATTTAATCAGCAACTTCATTCTTTTAAAAGGGCTGTGGTTTGTCCAAGGACAAAAGCCAGCATGTTAGTTATAGAGCAATTTTACACTATATTAAATAGCAATTTCACCGGAAAAAAAAAAAAAGTGCATTTCAATGGGGTTGTGAAGAATGAACTAGTCTGGTGTTGCTGAATAAAGATGAAATTCTCTTTCCAAAGATAAGCACTATGAAATAGTCTTTGCCTTGAAGAGGTATCTATGAGTTATCTAAAAATGAGCAGAGTAAAGCAGCTATGAGGTAACCAGTAAAAGGTACGTTAAATTCAGTGTATCCAGCTCTGAGCCAGCTACAGACACAAACCACTATGTCACTGGCAGATCATATGCGAAATTCTGTCCTCTTTGTCTATGAACTGCAGGATAGCATTCTCTCTTAACAACATCCTATCTTCAATAACAAATCTGCTTCTGAACGACAGCACCACATAGGTAGAATCAGGTTCAGTCATCCCTGGCAGCATGAAAAGGCTGTGCAGCTTTATCACCAGCCCACTTTATCCAACACGCATACTTTACAGGCAGTGGTAGAAATTCTCCAATGTTCAAAATTCCAAGTTTCCACAAAATTGCATCAACAGCACATTTGGACCAGTATAAGAACCATTTGAAAACTTCGGGAAGATTTTCGAGCGCTCTTTGTTACATTTACTTGGTTTGTTGTTGTTTAAATTCAATCTTCAAGGCTTCGGCACTCTGGGGACTCCACAGAGTCTGGCACCAGGCTGTTCCTTCTGCAAGAGGCTGCCAGGGGCTCGGCTGGAGAGCCAGGAGGGAAAGGCAAGCTGCCGAAACCCACACCAGCACGTTCTTGCATTTCAAGGACAAGCCGGTCAGCTTCCATTTTTTGGTGTCATTTTAGAACAAGGCTGACTTTTGAATAACTTTACCAAAATAAAAGCAAAAAATTGTCAGTCGCTTTTGAGACCATCAGTGTCACAATCTGAGAACCCATACTCCATTACTCCTGCTACTTGACATGTTTTCCCCTTGCCCTGAGACATTCTTTCCATTGAATTTGCAATGGAATGAACATAAAATCACCAAAAAAAAAAGGGGGGGGGAATGAGAAAAAGTGCAATTACTCTGAAATAATAACAAATAGACAA
Organism: Penelope pileata; assembly: GCA_013396635.1. Taxonomy (NCBI): domain Eukaryota; kingdom Metazoa; phylum Chordata; class Aves; order Galliformes; family Cracidae; genus Penelope; species Penelope pileata. Next base: position 371,394 of record WBMW01000977.1, read on the forward strand.
AGCCACAGTAATTTCTGTTGCCATAGAACAAATTAGTGGAATTTAACACACAGCCTGATGAGTACCTCCCATCAAAGATCTAACTATACATAGACAAAAAGATAAGGATTAACCAGACCAAAATTGTTATTAAGCAAAGCTTGATTTTTTAAAGGAAAGCTTCAACCAAACAGTAAAAGCATTACAATGTCTTCGAAGTTCCACACTTCTTCAGCAAGTAAAGAATTAGGAACTTGCTTGGTTTATGAAGAGGAATGCATAACATGCTTGACCATGATCAGGAAGAATTGGAACAAACCATACTATATGTCATGTTTAGAACTATGATTTTAAGATGACTGGGGATCGAAAGCAAGATGATCCAGATGGTTATTTGACAATCTGTAACCCTGTCCCCATGATTCCTCTTTTCTTTCCCTATTTAGTGTATTTTCTCCCAGCTTCTATTGTTCTTTCAATTTCACATTAAACGTAGTCTCAGGAAATAGTACATTATTTCAGAGTTCTAGGCTTTATGTAATTTATTAGTGGAACAGGATATTTTTAATGATCAATTAATCTGCTTAGCATTCTGAAGTGCCCAGTTATATGGTTAACAGAAGCATGTTAAGAGCTTGAAAGCAGAGCTAAATGAGTAATCCAATTCTCTGGCTTGGTGACTGAGTTAAAGAAGGTAGGGGAGCAGAAATCACCTTAGGCCAAAAAACAGCCACATTTCAAACTAAGCCCAAGATTAGCCTCTACTCAAAATCAAGCTCTTTATGTCGTTTTGGTTAGCACATTCTCAATTAATCATTGCTAATTTAACACAACACAAATGACAAATTCTTTTAATAAGTAAGGTTTTACAAATTTTTTAACCAGATTGGTTTGATATTTCTAGAATTTCTTCTTTTGTCCTCTTTAATTCCTTCGTTGAAATTAATTGAACCATTGTAGGGGTTGGAAGAGACCTCTGGAGATGGAGTCCAATCCCTCTGCTACAGCAGTTCCCTACAGTAGGTTACACAGGAAAGTGTCCAGGCGGGTTATGAATATCTCCAGAGAAGGAGACTCCACAGCCTCTCTGGGCAGCCTGTTCCAGTGCTCTGTCACCTTTAAAGTAGAGAAGTTTTTCCTCATGTTCCAATGGAATTTCCTGTGTTCCAGTTTGTGCCCATTGCCCCTTGTTCTGTCGCTGGGCACCACTGGAAAGAGCCTGGCCCCATTCATTTGACACCCTCTCTTCAGATATTCATAAGCACTGATAAGATCCCCTTCAGTCTTCTCTTCTCCAGGCTGAACAGTCCCAGCTCTCTCAGCCTTTCCTCAAAAGGGAGATGCTCCAGGTCCCTAATAATCTCTGTAGCCCTCCACTGGACTCTCTCTCAAAGTTCCCTGTCTTTCTTGAATGGAGAAGCCCAGAAATCAACACAGTACTCCAGATGTGGTCTTAACCATGGCAAGAGTACAAGAGGAGGATCACCTCCCTTGACCTGCTCGCCATGCTTTTAATGCACCCCAGGATACCATTGGCCTTCTCGGCCATCAGGGCACACTGCTGGCTCATGGCCAACCTACTGGCCACCAGGACACCCAGGTCCTTCTCTGCAGAGCTCCTTTCCAGCAGGTCAGCCCCTAACCTGCACAGTTATTCCTCCCCAGGTGTAAGACCCTACACTTGCCCTCGTTGAACCTTATCAGGTTCCTCTCCACCCAATTCTCCAGCCTGTTCAGGCCTTGCTGAATGGCAACACAGCCTCTGGTGTTTCAGTCACTCCTCCCAGTTTCGTATCATCAGTGAACTTGCATTCTATCCCTTCATCCAGGTAATTGATGAAAATGTTGAACAAGATCAGACCCAGTACTGACCCCTGGGGAACACCACTAGTTGGAGGCCTGTAGACTCTGCACCAGTGATCACAACCCTCTGAGCTCTGCCAGTCAGATAGTTCTCAATCCACCTCACTGTCTACTCATCTATCCCACACTTCCTAAGCTTACCTACAAGGATGTTATGGGAGACAGTGTCAAATGCCTTGCTGAAGTCAAGGTAGACAACATTCACTGCTCTCCCCTCATCTGCCCAGATGGTCATGATATCATAGGTTGTCCAGATTGGTCAAGCATGATTTCCCCTTGGTGAATTCATATTGACTACTCCTGACAACCTTCTTTTTTGCCACTTCCACTTTCTTTGCATCATTGCACCCACTAAAAGAGTGCTTTCATAATGAGTTTGCCACTTGGTGGTAATGAGCGTTTCTGTGTCACAAACTGTAACATGAAATACTGTACTTAGAAATATGTTGATGGTAGATGAATGAATGTGCCTTAAATTTGCTATCTTAATATAACTTTTTTCCAGTCTATTGAGATCCAAAGCACATACATTTTACCCCATTCTTTAGGGACTGATAAAGTAAACCAGAAGAGGAAATATCTTTAAATGCTAAGTTCCTTCATGTTGGGAGCCTCTTGAAGCCACACTTCTGGCATGGGCAAGACAGTTATACTGTTATACTGCTGGTTCAGCTCAGTGTCCCCCACCCAGGAAGTATCAGACACTTAATATGATGTTGAAAAAGCTCCTTCATAGGCAGGTCTAGCCTCCAGGAAGGTTTTTCCCTAAGTCCTGGAAGTTTCGATATGGTTCTCAAGAATGCTGTTTTGCACTTCTTTCCAAGATTTAAAGAAACAACAACAACAAAAACACCTAAACATTACTTTTTTTGTTGTTGCTATTAGGTTCAGACCACCATTGTTGAGAGAGACATGAAGCTCACACATCGCATGATTGATTGATCTGTACACTGTATGTTCAACAAAGGTACAAACAGGCTGATGTCTTAGACGCATGCAACTGGGCTCTTTGTCCAGATGCGGTGCACTTGGATCTGTGTGTGACTCAAGGGAAAAAAGTCTTATGTGACCTTTAACAGTAATCTCAGGTGGGATCCTTTTGACAAGTTTAGCTGAATATGCATCAAGGTTAGATTGAACAAGACAAGTAGAACTGTTCTAAAATTAGTAGAGACACTCCAAAAAGTAATTGACATCAGTGTAAAACAAGGAGAAAATGAAGAAGAAAAGAAAATATAGGAGGATAACAGAAGTTTTCAAAATAGGATATAGGAAAATATCACACCTAATTTTTCCTGAAACCTTCTAAAATCTTTAAAAGTAACATGATTAAAACACACGTATTGAAGGAAGGCTGAGAACACAGATACTACACCCTAAGGAAATGGTAAGGCTACATCCCAAGAACCATTGTTTCTGAAAAATTCTCTGCTATGAGAGATATATTTTTTTATTGAAAATAAACTATGCTCACTGTGTAATTTCATATTCTATACAACTTGAGACTGTAGTGTTCAATACTTAAGCATAACTAACTTCAGATACCACAGAACAAAAACCTGTCTTCCTGTCTTGGAACGTGAATGGTAGCAGGGTATGTTGTACACTATTTCTCCTTTTCAAACACATTGCTACACTTCACTTAAAAATGTAGAATGGGAGCATAATACCTCATTCATTGTTAACAGCACTATGAATGAAAGGCTCTCAGAACATCTGTTCAACAATATTTAATACATGGTCTAATAAGTATTGGCATTTCCCGCTCACAGATTTGTAGGAATTACATATGGGCTACAGTTCTGTTGACAGATCCTTGCTCTTCTGGAAAGACTCTCTGCCCAGAGCTCAAGGCTTTGTTTTAATTCCTTATGGTCATTACCATATGTTTGTGACTCCGGCTAGTTACACTAAGCCAGGTTTGATCATGGCACTGGATACGCACTGTCTAAATACCATACAGCATCAGAAACCACTTCCCAAATAAGCTGTTGCTAGGAGAGAAAGGAACGTCACAAAAACACAGGAACAGGACATAAAATGAATCAGACTAAGCTTTTTTAAAGGAAACAGAAACATTGGGGTTTCTTTACAGTGCAAGCATTTATGAGGCATTATTACAGAACATGTGCCCTCAGCCTCTTTCAGTTAGATTTCCTCTAACTCACAGCAGAGTTAAGGTAGCTATCACAAATAAACAGCAAGGAAAGTCAAAAATCACTTTTCTCATTCTGATCACAGAACGGAATATAATGAGCATCTCAATTTTTTACAGTTCTGTACTTTGAACTGCAAAGCATAGAAGTTAGTTTTGTTTTGTAAATGAGAGTATGCTCACCCCTCTGTTTTTTTAAAATCCAGTACAGTAAGTAGGTTTTATGTTTCAGGGTCTTACTTTGGGGCTGTGGAAGGACAAACAATAGAGGAAGCTTTTTGAGGTTTACTCCTTGCATTTGAGTACATACAAAGAAGAAAATAAGATTTGAAATTTGTGCAATATTAGTCACACTGAAGAGATCCAAGATAATGACAATGCAAGAGCTAACACAACATCTGTGTGGAAAGAAACCTGATCCGGCATAAGTAATATCTTTCTTGGTTTGTAAAGCTCCCTATGGACTTCATCCAACATACTTCGTAGATCTGCTCTCTTTCTATTCCCCCTGCTACAGACTTGCACTCATCTCAAGCTGGCTCCCTTCTCTGCTCTCGGGATAACCTCAGCACTTCTGCTGCGTAAGCCAACTCCTCTGCAGCTCTTGCTATCTGGAATAATCTTCCTGTACACCTACACCTGTACAGCTCTCCTCCTCCCCCATCCTCCCCCTCTCCAATTATTCATCTTCATGAATGATATTACACAGCCTTGTCAAGTAGTTTTGAAACACAATTCATACCAAGAAAAAGAAAGCTCTCAGTGAAAATAAAGCCACTGGAAACAATGTGGTATTATCCAGCATACACAGCTGTACGCAGAAATGACTGAACAGGAAAAACACAGGGATGAAAGCATAAGCGCATGCAACATTCAGAATAAGGAAAAGCTGAAAAATGAGCCAGCTGAAAGTCCTTACCAGATGCAGAAGGTTTTGCATTGATCCTCTCTGTTCAATGCCTGCTTTCCCGCTGGGCCCTGAATATCATTTCCCAAAAAGGCCCTTACAAACCTTCACTGGATGAACACATTGTTCAAATATCAGCAACCTCCTTTGTACACTTAGTACTGGAGTCCTTTTTGATGGTGACTGGCTGCCTGAACAGTCTGGTATGAGGCCATCCTGCTCCTTGCTCAGATTAGCAAATGCTATGATTGTCACTTTAAATGTGTGCCATCCATATTTATTGCTCATTATCCAAACCTGGCTGGCCATTCAAATGGGGACAAATTTTTGAAGACTAAATGATCAATGAAGAGCACCTACCTTTTGAGCAACAGTCAGCTATGTTTAAATCAAGTTTTGCACTCCCCCTTGTTTGTATATAAATTTACCTGCTATCAGCTCTCATTGATACAAATTTCTTGTGACGTATTTTAGCACTGTCAAGCAATGCTACACTTAGACCATGTAGTTTCTAAGAAGCAATGATAATTCTTTGTACTTTCAGGAAATGCATATTAGTCCTTTTTTTCTTTTTTCTTTTTCTTTGGGGGGGAGATGGGAAGAGAGTTAAGTATAGGATATCTTTTAGTTAAATATGTAGAGTTGTAGAGAGAATGCTAAAGCTGCACAGTTAAGCAAACCAGAAAGTGATAGCCTGAATTATACTCTTCAGGATCAGGTTTGTGTAAATAACACATACCATTCCTCAGAAAATGCAGCACTGTGCATTTTCCCTACAGCACCTTGTAGCCCTATGCATTGCTAAATGAAGACATCCCACAGAAATTATCCATAAGGAAGAACATGATAAACACTACTTGCTTACTTGGGGAGACAGTTCTCTTACACTGACAGCTTACTAATCATTTCAAACCACTTGGCTGTTTGCCAAAACACTAAAAAAAAGTAAAATTCTAGCTCCTCTTAAATCTTTCTCAAGTGAGTAAGATGCTTTTCACTAGAGAGCGAAGTATAGATTGATAAAAACACGCCTTACAGAAAACTGCACATTATGAAATGCTTTAGGCAAACTACCTTGGTAAGAATGGTGGATTCTCATGAGCTAACTTTGAATTCATACAACTCATATCAATTAATTAAATTGTATTCTCCAGTTTATTTCAAGACACCAGATGTGAAATGAATGGCAGAAGCCTTAAATATTTGGTAACCAGGCCCTCCGTGTTTTGTAAGTAGAGGGGATATCCATAAGCTTATTAAATCTTGACACAAAGGATTACTCACGGCATGTAGAAAGCCTATCTAGTCCATGTTTTTTCTTACGAAAATAAATTAATGAATTAAGCAACATGAAAGAAAGTGATGCATCACTTTTTCCTATACACTTGACATTCATGTGGTGATCAGGAGACATTAAATAATGCTTTGCTTTTACAGAAGTTGAGCAGTTGGATGCCTTACAGGGACAGATAAAAAACATCAAGACATTCATCTTAAAGAAAAAAAAATCAGAATGAATTCCATAGTTGCAATACTAAATCTGAGAAATGGAAAAATACAAATCTTTACTGAATACTTCATACAAATGAGATGGAAAAAATGTATTCAAATTAAGATATACTCTGAAAAGTGAATGGTAATGTTCAGAAATCATATTTGATTAAATATTTTAACATTACTCAGTCTACCCCAATTGCTACTACTAAACTGGAAAGTGTTTTTAGATAGCCTACAACTTCATGATGGCTGAAATGAAGTGAAATGAATTCCCTCAGTCAGCACTACAACAGACACCTCGACAAATCATTTGCGCCCTGCAGCACAAATGCGTCTCAAAGACCTTGATCTTACAAGAACCTATAAACATCCTGAAGCCAAAAGCTTATGCAAGTATTCTCATGATAGCCTGGAGAACTGAAGCTAACACAATAAAGCAGATACACTGCTGCTGAGGGGGGAACTGCTTGTATCATTCCAGCTTACATGAATTTCCTCTCTGAAGAAATTGTTTGTTTGTCTCAGGATTCAAAGCTACTGAGAAAAGAGAGAGGAGCCACAACCTTCCTAAAGGCAAAGTCTCGAAGATCTTTAAAAGGTAAGAGTAATTCAGAAGGCAAGGCAAAAAATACCAGTTCAATGGGAATGAGAGTACCAAGTGGCCTAATTATGCATCAAGTTTAAATAAATGTATGAAGGAGTGGAATGCAAGAAGGTTACGTTCCCAAAGAAGATGAAAATTTCTCTCAGTGCTGGTATTTAGAGATATAAATGTTATCCCAAAAACTTGTAGCACCTAACAGAAGCAGAACTGTGCTGGCAAACCAAGTGCCCAAAAGATCCAATGACACAGCTGCCCTATGCCTGGCATTTGCTATGGCACCTCTGCATGACTATCATCAGCTGGTCCAGACATCTGCAAGCACTGCCACAAGGGAAAGAGGAAAAGCAGGCAGCAGGACGTACAATCACTGCCTCCTATTAAAAATAGGAACAGAATGAAAACTGTATGTAAAATGGAACAACAAAAGAAGTAAAACTAACTATTTTTAATTAGAAAGCATTTTCTTTTAAACAGAACAAAACACAAACCCACACACTGAACCTTCCACATTAATGGTGAGGAGGTTCAAAATTCATTTAAAAGTTTTGCCTTTAACTATCTGTGACCTAACTGTTGTTATTTTATAGTCATATATCACCTACTACTATGTACTGCAAGGAACAGGGGAGGAGGGATGGGGGAAAGACATTTAATGACAGTAAGCAGAGTACTTACTAATTTAAATAACTCCCAGAAATGTTCTTATCTACTGAACAAACATTCCAGTGTTTTAATTAAGTCAAGCAGACAGAGATCAGATGAACATGCATATTGCAATTTGGGAGTAACTCACAGCCATGCGAGATGCACTTTTGTTCCTGAGGCCAAGCAGAGCCTCGGAGTCTTTCCTTCCCCCTTTAGAGTAAAAGCGGGAAAACACACTAGAAAATATACCACAGGGAGGCTCTTTAAACAATTTTGCTACTTACTATAAAAATAAATATTTTCAGCATTTAGTACAATAGATAAATCACTAGTATCACTATTACTCAGAAATAAATCAGGTGTTAATGAGGTACGGCGTTCAGTAGTACATATTCCAAGGATTCAACCAGAATTACCAACAACTGATCAAAAAAATAGTTAACATCACAGGACTCAAAGTCTACTTTGTCTATCAATGTGACAAGATGGAGACCAGCCTGAACTGTGGCAGCCACCCTGACATGGATCTGCACACTCACAAATTTCAGACTGCCTTTGAGCATACATAATCAGGCTTTCGCAGGAAGGAGCCATGCTAATTTGCTTGCTTAACATCTGTCACAGCTTCACATCCAACACCAGAATCACATATGGATGCACAATGCAAGGCTCAGAAGGGCCATCAAATGGCTCTAACAGTCTGCCTATACAGGAGGTGAAGCAATAAGACCACTCAAACTCAGATCTTCTTCCTCATGCTCTTAACTAGAACAAACAGTTTGAATAGGAGGCTAACATGCACTTAAGCACTAGTAGAAGTCTGCCATTAAAACTCAGGACAAGCATGCTCATGCAGTCTCTGGATGGTGGGTTGCTTGACTAAAATGGGGCAGAGGGAAGGAACGCCTCTTTCTGAGATGAGAGGAACAAGAACATGAGTTGGGCTTCTTGGATATCATCCTCAATTATACTTCTGCCTTGTGGATTGCCTTTGACAAAGTTTTAAGTATCCATAAGTAAATGCAACAGTATTTGCTCAAGTTTTTCAGTGCTGCTGATCTTCTACATGAACTTTGTCTTTGAAATCACAATTTCTGTTAACTTTTCTAAGATAAACAGTTTACCTTTAAAAAACCCGAGTGGAGTAATGCTTCATCAGTTGCAACCTGACATGGACCTGAGTCTCAAGCAAAACTGAGTCAACGAGCTATGCATTAAAGAAGGTACGCATGCGTGTGTGGGTGGGTGCATCTTACAGCAACTATTTCTCCATGTTATGGAAAAACAAATTAACAGGTATTCTGAAACATGAACAAAGAGCTGAGGTTGCAAGGACACTGCAGTAATATTACGGTCACATAACAGAACGATGCCCTTAAATGACTGAATAAGGATACGATGGAACAGGCTAGGTATATAAATATTGTTTAAAGTACCCTTCAAAGTGTTTTTGTTCCTCTTAATGTAGAGAAATGGAAGAACTTGCTGTCTCAAAAGCATATGTATGAATACACATCAGAAACTGACTTCTGCAAAAGACAGGGAGAAGATAAAGAATAACATTTTTCTTCCATTATTTGACAGTACAGTTTTCTCCTTCAGAGCAGCAAAGACACTTTTGCAACACTACTTCATTACATCACAAAATTGTTAAGGAATACTCCACTTCTTCAACATACATCTACATCAGCATTATAATTTCAATGAAACCAATGAAATCAAAACACACAACACATAACCAGCAAAGTTATGTCTTACAGTTGTCTTTACCTTATCACCAATCATATAAATATCTGAGGCCTTTATTCCAAAAAAGGTTTTAAATACTTCCACTAGTCAATCAAAAAAAAATTATAAGAAAAGACGAGTTATATAAAGGTCAATTTTAAACCCAGAGCACTAGACAAATTTCACTGCAATTACTAGAAAGCATCAAAACATATACAGCTAATCACTTCTACAGCATACAAAGAAGAGAATAGAAACCAGCCCAATCAATTACAGTATTCATCTGTAAAATGAAGAACGGTGATTTATGAAGTTATTTCATGTTTACAATTACCATTCCGGAGTCAAGAACTGGGACCCAAACTCGGTTGTTTTAAATTTAGACTCAGGTACAGGACTTGGGGGAGTGGGGAGGAGAGAGGGCAGAGAGTGGAGAGGGAACCCCAGCAACAAAGAAGACACACACTGATTCTGAACAGTTTTCCCTGAGTCTGTGAAGTCAGGTTCACTTCAGCAAGAGCTGCGAAATGCTCAGCCTCTGGGATGCTGGCTCTCACATCACACTGACCCCTCATTTAAGTTCACCTACTCTTTTTCTTAGCTTCTAAAGTCATCTGTTTACATTTTCCCCATTGTCAAGAACTCAAAAAAAGCAAACATGAATATAATTTCTAAAACCCTCTGAATTTACACATGAAACTTTTTTTTCAAGTGAGAGACCCGAGAGGTATTGTTTGAAATAAACAGCTGTATCATTTCCATTCCTAATAAGTATTTAAAAGCCTAAGATTAGCATTTTTTAAAAAAAATCTTACTCTGTATGTTTAACTAAAAAAATGCTGGGCAAAATGGGAGAAAAAGCATATTTTAAACCTTCTCACATATAAACTTTATATACATCATCTTCATGATGACTTTTGCCTTTTGACTAGATGACTTGTCTTGTTTCTCTACAGTTATAACCCTTTATCTCTCAGTCATTATCATTACAAGACAGGCTGCTATTAAGAAAAGAAGTTACTAGATTGCAAACTTCAGTAGGACCCCTGCAGCAGAAGGGACAGATCAGTAAGCATGCAAGATGAGCATGTAAGAAAGTATGAAGATAACCTTATGTGGGAAATTTTTCAGATAGTAGGAAGAGGCAGGAAAAGGGCAGAAACATCTCTTGGAAGAAAAAGACAAGAGAATTAGAGCTTTTACTGGGTAAGGAAAAAGCAGGAGGAGAAAAATGAGGATTTCTAAGTCTAAGGGTTAAAATAGGCAGCTTAAAAGAAGCATACAGAAAGGCAGGAAATAGCTACACGAGAAAACAACAGTTGGTAATGCTGCAGCTCACTCTAACAACCCAAAAGAGCAAGCTAAATGCTGAAGCATGAAGTCACTAAACAACTTCAGGTAGTTCAGCAAGTTCTACATCTTTCATGCGAAAAACAGTGAATTATGGGGAACAAATTTAACTGAGGAGACTAAAGAAAAAGCCACAAAAACTACAATGGCACTCAAAATTTCAATGCTGAAGTTCGGAGATCACTAAATGAAAGAGAGCTAGTAAGCTCCTGGGAATGCACTTAGAGCACAGTAAGGAGAAATCACTTTAAGGGTAACAAGTCCTTCAGACAAAAGTATAGACAGCTACAAACGGGAAAAAAAAAATAAAACAGGACACAGAGAGAATGCCTTTTGTAGAGAGCGCAGGAACTATTACAAAGCTACCTATGAGCATACAAAGCACTTCAGTACCTCTGTTAATCTCATTCTTAACATCTTGCCCACTGGCACACCAAAGGTTTGCTAGAGCTGAAAAGACACCAGATTTCCCAAGTCCTAATTGTGTTCTCCATAAATTACAAGTCAAGCCATATGCGTGTTTTCCTTAAAAATCTTCATGAAAGATGTGGGGGAGCGTTCATGCCTCTCTACCTCCTTCTCCCTCTGCATTCTCTGCCTGAGAAGCTTTTTTTTTTCCAGTTCTGTATGAGAAAGAAACATGAGGAGAAAAAAAAAAAAAAAAGAAGGGGTAAATATTTTGCTGTTCTTGTACTGCATAGAAACCAATACAAATGTACTTGACGCAGAGGAAGCCCAATCTCTCCAGGGGACAGAGTGATCCAGTCTTCGACAAATCAAAACATTGATGAGCCAGATTTTATAATATGAACTCGCAGGGTCAGAGCTGAAACTGAACTACCTTAATTCTAGAGTCCCAAAAATGAGATGTCAGTGTACTACCCCTGCCATTCCAAACACACACCCAATATTACTGTGTTCTTATTGCTCCTACATATTTTCTTTTCCAAATGCACACCTCAGGACAGTACTAAGCAGAGTATTTCCTGCTGCTACAGGCTTTGCTCACAGTAGTTAAAGCCCATCATTGACTCAAATTCCACTAGCTGGTAACTCTCTTTATTATTTGTTAAATCAGTCCTAAGACTACGGAATATACAATCCTAAGAATATTGAAGAAAATGCACTACAGCAGTACTCAGCTATACAGACCATTGATCCTATTCAGACACCTGCTCCCCATTCTCACTATTTTTTATACTTTTTATTTGGAAGACCAAAAGCTATGAAGCAACTTTTTCACACAACTAGAGCAAATTCAAGGGAGAACTGAAAAGGAAACAGATCTTGGTACATTGCCTTTACCAGGCTATCCTGGTTTTTAGGACATAGTCATACATTGCACATCTTAGTATACATATACAGGGAAGTAACTACTGTATTAGAGAATACAAAAATAAACTATTAATCTGAAAGGCATATTTCTAATCCACACTGCCTCTTTCTCTATTGGGCTCCTGAAAGCCCAAGGTTCATTTTCTTTCAGATTTCCCACAGGCAGGGCTAACTTTCCTGTAATTAGGCAAAGCTGGCAGGACTCATCCCTCTCTATCCATCACCTGAAGGAAATCATGAAAGGTGCTACCAAGTTTGCAGATGACAGCTACTCGGGGGATACACAGGCTGCCACTCAGAGGGACCCAGACAGGCTGGGCAAAAGAGACAACAGTGACACTGAAATTCAGCAGAGCTATATGTGAGGCCCTGCCTTGGGAAGGCCGAGCCCCTGCCAGCACTCAAACTGGGGCCGGCCTGCCTGCTGAGCAGCTCTACAGCCAGCCTGGGGCCCTGGTGGGCAGCCAGCTGGGCATGAGAAGCAGGGCCCTGCAAGAGAAATGGCCAATGGCCTCCTGGCCGCATCAATGGGGGCATGGAGGGTAGCTGGTGGGAAGTAAGGGATAATCGCCTCTGCTTAGAACTTCTTAGATCATACCTGGAATGCCACACATCAATTTTTTGGCCCCGGGTACAAGAAAGTTGTGGGCAAACTGTCACAAGTTTAGCAGAGGGCCACCAAGATGGCTGTGACTGGGAGCAGCTGCCTTGTGAGAAGAGGCTGAGGGAGCTGGGCTGGTTTCAGCCCGGGGAAGACATGACTTTGGGCAGCCTTCCCATCCCTACAGGGAGGGCATCAAAGACGCCTCCTCACGGTAGAACACAGCAGCACGTCAAGAGACAACAGACATGAATGGAAACTAGAGAGGTTCAAATTGAATGTGAAGAAAAATGTCTTCACGTGGGGCAGTTAGGCAGTGGGGCAGGCTGCCCAGAGAGGCTGTGCAGTCTCTGTCTTTAAGGACTCTCAAGACCAAACAGGATAAGGCCTTGAGCAGCCTGGTCTGAGCTCAGAGCTGGCTCTGCTTTGGGCAGCTTGGATCAGGGACCCCCTAAGACTTCTTCCAGCCCAAATCAGTCTGTGATAATATGCTATGTGTCAGAATAATCTGTTAAGTGCAATTGCCAACACACTGTGAAGCAAGGAGATGTACTCACAGTAAAAATGTCTAAAGCATAATTAAAATTTTACTCTTACTGATTTCTCCACTGATCATAATTTGTATACCTTCATCTGGACAACTAGTGTCTGAAAAATAATATATGAATACTGACAACAACATTAGACCAGGGGAAGATGGAGAAAAAAAATTAAAAGGTTTCTCAGATGCATAATGCAAATTGGTATTACTTTACAGTAATAAAGAGCACTTTCTCAACTTCCTTATAGCATATTTCAACTTAAAGACGTTGAAGAATCTAAAAATGAGGAGTCAAGCTCTTGAATTTGGTTCATCAAGCTTGGGAAATGCCACAATGGAGAAGAAGCAGTATTACTTCTGTTAGGAAGGGATCATTTACCAACTCAATTCTCTGGTGAAGAGGGGTCTCTAGGACCTAGATAAACTGCCTGCTTTGCTGCAGACAGCTTTCAAAAGGGCTGACAATGCTATGTAATTCTTGTGAGAGCTTGTAAGATCACCACCTCCTTCACCTCAGCTTTGGACCTGACTGGACTTCCTCCCAAAGTTGCAGTCAACTGGTATATCAATTCCTGATTGACAGAGGAGACCACTGAAATGCTTTATTATTTTTTTTTTATTATTATTATTTTGTGGAGGAGGAGTGTTTTGGTCTTTGTTTTTACTCTGTTAACTATAGACATCAATAGTTAATGAATAGCCTTTCCAAATTTAATTCCTCTGTTAGCTTAGGTTAACAGCAGTATGACAGAAGATGGATCACTTGATCAATCTAGTACTTCACTTGTTTTTCCTCTGTAAGTAGAGTCAGAAAGGAGGGCCATTTATAATCAGAAAATGGAGCAGCCACACAGCAGGAGAAATAGGAAATATCTGGGAGTTGGGAAGAGAAGGTAAAAATGGAAAAACACATGGAGAAGTGCTTGCTAGGATTTATTGCCAACATAAAGTAGATGTTGCATAGGGATGTGCCTGTCTCAGGAGATATCAGTGACTGCTCTTAAAAAGACAGCTCAGGTACCCAAAATAGCACAGCAACATTGCTGTAGCATCTATCTTGGCTGACTGATGCTGTGTGGACAGCATGCCTTCAACCACTTGGCTTTGTAAGGTCAGCCACCACTCCAGTCTGCTGATTACTTACCAGGAACAACCTTCCCTTTCTGTTGCTACAAGTTGAGAAGGTGGGGACAGGCTCTGAGGAACAAGTCAGATGGCATCAGCCTATTCAGCAAAGAAGTCCCTTATCAAGGCCAACACATTGCAATTGCCAGTTCTCATAAAGTCCAATTCTCAATCAGTCAAGCTCTGATTTAAAGCGAAAACAAGCCAAAACCAATGAAAAGACCCCCTCATATTAATCCCCCACAGAATAGGCAATTTTCAGAGGGTTTTGTTCACAAACAGCCACAATGACGTGAAAAACAACGTTGTCCTAGCCCTCTGACATCCATGTTGATGTCTGCTAGGAACAGCATGCAGGCAGTTTTCACAAGATGCATTGCATAACTGTGCAGGGCTCAGCACTGGACAAAAGGGTGGGACTGGGAGCTCACAGGGAGTATTTGGACATAATATGAGGAAACAGATTTTCAAGCAGACCATATTAAAAAGGTTTCCAAACTTTATAAGCCCCAAGAGCAGCCGTTGTTTTATCCAGTCTGAACCAGAACAACTTAGTGATTGCACTTTTTTTTTTATTATTATTATTATTTTCTCTTTCCTGCAAAGAGAAGGAATCAGTCTGGCATATTGATTCATGGTGTTACTACACTGGCTTTCTTCAGCTGAAACATTCCTTTAGCATCCCATGAAGGGCTATTAAGTAAATCACGAGAACCATCTGTCCTCTGCAGAGAGAGGGGAATGGGGAACTTCAGTGGGTTTCCTTCTTGCTGCACTGCGCAGACCTCTTCCTGTTTGTGAGACTGGCCTGCGTTATCTTGAGAGCTGAACACCTCCCACCAATATACAACATTTTGTCTGTTTAGCTAAAGTTGCAAAGGAAGAAAGTATAAGCTTGAGGCCCCATAGGACAGAAGTCAGCATAACGGTTCTGCAAGGAGAAAGAACATTATCTGCTTCTTCCCTTCCTGAGACAACCTTAGTTGGTTGAGGGTTTTGTTTTGTTTTATGTTACACCATCTTCTTCCACTTTAGTTGATATCCTTCTTTCAGACTACAAGCTACATGCTAGTAAGCATAAAAAGAAATCTTTGCAACTATTCTTGTAAGAGGGGAAAAAACAGGTTTTCAATGAAAATTCACTTTTTACAAGGGTCTACTCCCAAATTTCCATTGAAACATTTCACTGAATTTTTAGTTGCACCAGAAGAATACTTCTCTGCCCTCTTAGCAAAGTTCTTTGCTCCTCTGCTATCAACAAAGCAGTGAAAGACTACATTTAAACAAGGATCCATTTAAACAAGCAAGCAAACAGGAAAATGCAACACACCTGTAAAGGAAAGTGAATAAAAAATGGAAAAAAAATAGGCACATTTGAAAATATCTTTTAAGAACAGTATGTTTTTGCTTTTAGATAGGCATCTAATCCTCTGTGCCTCATTAGAGGGAAACACTACTTGTCATCAAAGGACGTTATTGTTCCTAGTTAATTAATGACCGTAACATGCTTTGGGATCTTGGAATGCAACTTATCATTGCTATTACACAATGCTGAGGTCTTTTCCATCAGTTAAGTATTTCTATTAATGTGTATAACTCAAGTGTGTTGCACTGTTTACTTTGAGCATATCCTTTCTAGGCAATTTCACAATCTTCCCCCAATCCCGCAAAATATGGTTTGCAAAATCTGCAAAAAAACTATACAAATATCAACTCTAATCAATCCTCAAATAAATCCACATCCTACAGATATTTTTTAATTGCCACTGCTTACTCCAGCCATTCTGCTAGAGGTGGGGCTATCCAATGGCACAACAGTACACAGCATTACAACATTTTGCAGACAGAAAATGCTTTTGTGATTCCCCGTATTGATCACAGTTGTGGTGAACTTGCAGAGATGCACACAAGGATTTCCTTTCAAAGTTCTGTTCCTATAACAACCAACACACACACACCTCTCCTAACTGCAGGTAAATCCTCGTAACTCAATGGAGCAACATGCTGCATGTAAGCATAGAAGAATTTGCAGAATGCGGACCTGCGAATTTCCTAGTCTTTAAGACAGAAAACATTCATTATTCTCTATCAAAGGACACATGGCAAACTTCCATATTTTTTAGTTAAGAATAAAGGACAACATTATGGTAGATACTGTCTGTACCACCTCATCTGATTTAGAGTGTGGCTACAATAGGAAAGTAGTAAGTAGTATATACTGCCATACCTTCCTAATTAACATGAACATACCCAGCTTTTACCTCATGGATATCCTTACAATTTCACATTTTCTTTAATAATCACCTTTCCCTATCTCAGGGTTTGAAAGAAGATTTTATGACTTTTCCTTTAAGAATAATGGAAGACTAAAACAAAGCCAAAAAAATGTTTATAATTGCTAAGTGGTGCTAGACATGCAAAAATATTATTTAGGGCAATCAAAAAGATAAAGGAAAACACACAGAGTGCACATTTGAAACATTCCAGTTTGGAGACACGGAAAATCTTTCCAAAGATTTAAGAGTTAGAGGAAAATGGATCGCTTCTGTTCACAGATACAGAAAATTTCTGTTGTGCCTGAAGCATTTGCCAACAAAACAAATTGAAACTTGATTGCTAGAACCACAGAGCCACAAAGAGCACCCCCATCAGAACCAGCATAAAACCACAAATAAAAACCACCAGTCTCACGAGCCAAAGGATTCCCGAAACCAGGAGGAGGCTAAAGCTTTTTATTTATTAAAAATGAAAAAAAGAAATGGTCTGATGTGGTTGTCAGAGAGCAACATAGAGCTGTAGAAACACAGACCTGCCCTCCCAGGGCTTCCCAGCCCCAAGGAAACACCCCAGCTCCTTACCGCAGCCCTGCACTGCAGTGCCGGTTTCTGGCTTTAAGGGCAGAATGAAAAGCCTGATGCCAAGGAATCATTGCAAACTAAAGCTCTGACAGAAGGAACAGAAGGGGGCAGCGCTGAGGAAAAATTGTTCTCTCCTGGTTACAGAATACTGAGTAATTATTAAGTTAGGCACTAAAAGTTAAGTTTAGAAATGAATTTAACTCTTGGAAGTGGAAAGATGGTGCATCTTGTCAGGTGGAACCAAATGGAGCCCAACACTTAGTGGGCTTTAAGACTGTAAACCTTAAATTTGCTAGATCAGGAAAACTGATGGGTAAGCGGAGCCTGCTGAGGACTAGGGCTCGCTTTCTGGGTCACATACAAAGATGTTACCTCAACTGGCCTCAGTGTAATTTGCAAAGCATGGATGTCACAAAAACCGCCTTGACAACGTATGCCATTGGGGATCTGCCGGATTCTCTTCATTCAAACTAAGAAAGCATTCATGAAACAGCACTTGCACTTCTCATTCAGGGCCTATAGCCTGAGAAGACAAACTGTCAGAAAAGAGCAGTATTTAACATTTGAAGACAATGCATTTCTTCAACTATTTTTTTCTGTGAGAAAGCTGTAGTGTGCAAACAGAGGCATTAGGACATCAAATGCTCTCCTCAGCCTTGCTGCAATCCCAGTGAGCTAGAGCACAAAAAAGAGAAAAAGATCACAAAGCACCACCTATGCTGACTGACTCAGAAAATAGTTCTCTTGGAGGTCAATAGGGTTTATGCATTGCTTTGAGGAACCACATATTACAAAAGGACATTTACACAAATAAATTAAAAAGTGAGTAACGGGGTAATGAGGACAACAATGTCAAAAAGCAATACAAGAGATGTGCAATGGGGTGCAGTTACCAAATCCTGACTGTCACTATAAAAGAAAGCACACATTAAATAAATAATCTAAATTTGTATATATCCTTCTTGCAATTTAACATTTAGCTTTGTCTTTACGTGTGGCATTTAATAGTTTATGTCTCTTAAGGGGCTTTAACTACAAGAAATATATACACTGACAGATACATATGTCTATATGTTACAGATGTGGTGCAGATATTCTGTCTACATGGTATATATATGTATGTATTAACAGCGTATTCAAGAATCAGCACTGAAAGAGCCATCATACTCACTTTATTGAAGAAACTTGTGGTAAAACTCACATGCAATAACTCATTTATGGCTTACTAGCATGAAAATGGACTTAAATACTTGTCCTCAGACTAAAATTGCTGCCAAAATATGAGCAGACAGGAATAACTTTAAAATACTGTTTTCAAAAACATCAAGCAGAATGAACCTCTTGAAAGTTTCTAGCTACATACAATGAAAAATTTTTAAATACAGATTTTCTCTATGGTGAAATATTATGAGTTTGTTCTGTTATCAGGGTTTAGAAGTCCTGTTCTTTACAGTACAGACATAAAATGAAGTACAGCATTTTAGACCCTTAGGAAGCTGTGCTTTAACCAAGCTTGTAAGCCAAAAGATAAAACAACACGTCAACTCCTACTTCCATCAGAAGCATATTTTTGGAATCTACTTTAGAACAGAATTCTTAAAGAATACTCTTACATGCTTAAAAGAACATGAGAGTGTACTGGTGACATTACTTGCTCAATAACACTGATTTTAGGACACAAGACCTACAAACATGAGTGTGCCACTTACTATCTACAAATCTGGATCCTCCTGAAAACCCCACCACTTACCCAAATATTTTCCCAATCTGATTTCCACACAATAATGTGCAAGAGTGTAAGCCATTTTTTGATGCAAAGTGGGATTACTTCCATTCCTTAGCGCAAAGAAAAAACAAAGCAGAATACACAAAGTGGACATATAATACTGAAAACTAGTAACATGGGGCCCACCAAAAAAAAATAAAAATAATAAAAAATAGAAGAAATAAACCTGCATTTTTTTCTCTCTTCTTTTTTTTTTGTTATAACCACAAAGAGCAAAACTCTACCTGATACAGGATACACTACACAGATGAATTTTGAGTATTTCTTTTAAACAAACACACCCATCAAGTTACAGCTTAAAACAATTACAGATTCTTGTTCACTGGTAAACTTAAAGCTGGCAGAGTCAGATAAAAAATTCAGCTGCACTAAATGCCTAGTCAATCCCAAGCCAAAATAAGCTTAGATTTGTTTTACTGTGCGCTTTTGTTGGTTTTATTGTTGCTACTACACCAAATATCCTGAATAAAATACAAACACAGGCACTGAGTCAGATTATGGTAGCTCTCTGTTTTCAAGATTCTTCTAGGCAGACCGGAAATCACCTCAAACTTTCAATCTTGCTTCTCTCAACTAAATAACGTTCTACCTTTATTTTTGTATATAAAGAAACAATTAGCATAATTTTAGAAATCCATAAACTTACAGACAGGGTCTATTTAACAGCTGTTAATGCAGCTGATGGTGCCTCGCAACTGCCTACTGTAAATAGCAATAGCAGTTTCTAGCCATGCTAGCTGGTTCTCCTGGCTCACTTCAGCTTTAACACTAAAGCCATCACGCAAGTAGCAGCTATGAGAAGGAGCTAACATTCACGCTCAGAAGAATACCTGCTATTACGTCTGTCTTTCTTTCTTATTTGAAAGTTACCAATTCTTGCTTTGCTACTCACTTGGAGGTCCAGAAGAACTCCAGATATTTTTCACTGTGTAATGCTGACTACCGTTTACTTTGCTGAGGGTCTTGCTGACAGACTGTTTCCTGAGCTCTGCCATAAATTTCTGTCTATGCACATGTGAATATTTAGCTACCATAAAAATGGAAGTGGTGTTATTCTTCTTTAAGCCGTGTCTTCCAGAGCACAGTAGAAAGCAAATCTCCTCATGACTAAGAAAAACTAGTAATGAATCCGGATGTATTTACCTCATTTTAAAGTACTAAAATATTGAGATTAAGAAGCAGGAAGTTCCTCCATATTTGGCCCGAGTTGCTGAACACAAACTATTAGTTTCTTTTTTCTTTTTTAACTAAAAATTCCATGCATGGCATTTGCTAACTTTATAAAGATTTATTGACATCTTTTTATTATTTTTACTTAATGCAACATACTCTCATCAAGTTTACAATTGAACAAAAGTCAGTTAAAGATTACACATTTGAAAATGTAGTATCTTGAGACAGCATGAAATACCGAAATGCCACAAACACTTCATTAATGGACTTCTTCCATACTTTGATGCAATCCATGTTATTCATTGGAGAAAGATGTGGAAAAGAATCTGGGCAATATGGATAAAAGCAGAAGAAAGCCTTTTTATTCCTTCATCAATAACAAAAATACCTCGTTTCATTTCCATTAAGTTAGTCAAAGCAACCAGAACAGGACTGAAGGGACGCATCACAGTAGTAGCTTTTTCCAAATGCAGAAAACAAAGTTGCTCAACTCAGGAGCGCAAAAGGAGAGACTCAAGGCTACGTTGTTTTGTAGCTCCCTTTTCTCCCCCATGATTCAACTTATCTGGGCTATGTTTCAGTATCTCAGAAGCTGGAAAGACTTCAGAGGAAAGCATCATCATTTGTAGGTCCTACCTGAAAAACAGACAAAATCTGCTCTGCTGGAAAGGGAAGAGCTCACAGCACAAGTTCAGAGACAAACATTCAGAGCCCCACCCTATCCTAAAAATCATTTCCTTCCAGGTAGATGGCTTCTTCAAGGGAAGAACAACCTGAAGAAACAAAAATAGATTTATTCTCCTGGAGAAACGAAGTTCTTATATTCAGACACTGTGCTGGGATCCTCTTAAGAGCTGAGTGACTGGCAGGAGTGGCTGATAGGCCTGGGCTCCACAGCTGCTTCCACTTACTCTTTTGGCTTGGCAGAAGTTTCTCTCTCACCAGAGTGCTGCCTGGGAGCGCATGGCTATCCCCAGGAGCCCTGCCAAAGCCTGGGAAGGGTCACACTGGCTGCAGCAGGAGTATGAGTTCCCACCTTTTGCACTAGACTATAAATACTCTGTATTACAAGCAAACTGGACTAGACATCTTCCATTGGCCAGCCACTTCTAAATACAGTAGTGACATCTAGATGGCTCACTAGGTCTTGCTAAAACAGAAGAAAACAGAACAGTTTCCTGCAACCGCTGAGCCACTGCAATAACTGACTCATGACATAACAAATCAGTCTCAAACACATCAGTGCTCAAAAGCTCTCTTTAGGACAGTAAGCACGGGGACAAAATGCATCTCATGTTGCATTACTTAAATATTGTGCACTTTCTTAGTGTATTTCCTGGTTGCCTAGATTGCTTTGGAAGCTTCCAGGACTAAGTCTTTGCAAATCCCTTATAAAATACCATGATTACGAGGGATGTCTAAAACAGCCAAGACCAGTGGTTCTAAACTTGCTTTCTCAAACTGTTCATGGTGTCCTCCTAATGTTGCTACTTTGATTTCAAGCACTCCACAGAGCAACATTTTTACCCTTAATAGCCTGAAATTCCAGGTTCATGAAAGATTAAAAGAATCCTGCTGAGTATGATGGTGAGGAAGCAGTAGGCATGAAAATCTAAACATAAGCCTTTATGTGACACTACTGCAACAGGAAAGCAGTACCAGCAGGATACAGGATTTCACATTTGTTGGTTTTTCCATTTCAGTCACAAACAAGGGATTTCAGCCAAAGGAAGTAAAAAATAATGGATAGAAATAAAAATGGGACCCTCTAAGGTCCGAACATGAAAGTTACCAGAACTAAAGCCTCTATTTATATAGGTTCTCTGAAAGCCCATGCCCGTGGCACCTCATGCCATCCAAAATCTGACCTGCAGCAACACTAAAATTAAAAATCATTAGAGTACAAGCAAGTCAGTTCTTAGGAATGCTGAGCACCCAATAATACCTGTTAGCATCCCTGATAACCAGTGGGAAGCAGACTGGAGAAGGTTAAGAAACTGAAATGCCCAGAGCCACAACTTTTGCCATTAGCACCACATGCACCAACAATGTGATGTGCATTTTCTTCAGTGAAAAAAAAGAAAACAACAATCAATTGAACCAAAAGCATTTAAGGGAATCCTAGACCTCTTTTCAGTCCCCTCATTGCAGCCTACCAGCTCTCCCTTTCACTTTGCCGATGCACAACTCTTTGTAGGGCCACAGTGAAAATTCAGCTATGAAGATGTTATGAGTTAAAAATACCATCTTGCAAGAAAGTCCGATTCATCTCAGCTTCAAGGAATTGCATAAAAAACAAGTCAGGAGCAAGCCTAAAAAAGGAATAGCCATAATGGAAAGTCAGTGATATATTAATGAACACTTTCATGTTGCCTGTGCATCAACAGACAGAGCGTGATGGACCCACTGTAATGATAAAATGCACCCAAATTAATACATGTGCTGTCTCCTGAGTATACAAATCCAACTCAATTTCAGGTTGGCGACAAAGATTAAACCACTTGAGGAAAAAAAAAACACACCTGTTTCCAGCAGGATCGGTTCCTGACTGCTTACTGTGCAAGTGATTTAACAGTAGTGTTGGTATAAAATGGGACCACTTGAACTTAACAAGACTAAATTAAAGCAACCATGAAACAACAGCCAGAGTTAAGCACTTTGAAAATCTTGGTTTCAGAAACTCAGTTTGTAGATATTTTGTCCAAGAGAGTTGTACTGCAATTGTACAAAAACAAAAACAAAACAAAAATAAAAACACAATGACCACAATAACAAAAAAGCACCACAAACTAGTGAGGGAATGAGGCAGCAAGTTATAATCTTAATTTGCCAAAGAAAAGTATTTGTCTCCATTCTGCTCTAAACAAAGCCTCACATTTCTAGATAAACACAGTATCAGCTACAAAGTGAATTTCACTTCCCCCCATTGCAGCGTTTTATCTAATAATCCATGCAGCTTTAAAATTATTTTCACTCTCCAAAATAAGAGGAAGTCATGCAATGTTTCCACTGATTGGAAAATTAGAGCTTGATGAAGCAATAAATAAATTCTCTTTCACAAGAAAAACTGGCTTGCTTGTATTACAGTGCAGACATAACTTATAGATGGGTTCAGGTGATTTTCTTTATAATGTGCTCTTCAAACTGCATCACTCATTGTTAATACACTCAATACATTAGTAAAGAGAACACTCAAACATCTGGAAAATGGATTCTGTGATTGTGAAATCCAGTTTGTAAGCAGAAAAATCCCTCTTCTGGGAGAAAAAAGAAAATGGACAGCCAAAGCACTTCCTAAGGAGGCAGAGGATGGGATTTTTGCCTGCATTCAAATTCAGCATGGGTGAATAAAAACAGTTAAATAATCCATCCTTCCAGTATACTTCACAAGAAAAACAGTAAAGACTTAGAACTGGGACTGCTACTCAATGGAAGTCAAGCCACTTGTGTATTCCTGACAAAGAGGGCTTTTCTAGATGGAGAGGTGTGTGGAAAGACTAAGAATTAAAATAAGTCCCAAAACTGAACTCTGCTACCCTTACACTGGCACTCAAGAGGAAGAACAAAACACCAGCAATCACTTCTAAAAGAAAAGAATTTTTTTCTTGTTTCTTTTGTTTGTGTGGTTGGTTGGTTTGGTTTTGTTGTTTTTTTGTTTTGTTTTGTTTTTATTTCCATAGGAGTGACTGAATCTCCCTGGTGTTCCAACTCCAGCTGACACAGAGCAACTCCATCAAGGAAATGCATGGCTCATCTTTTACCACAGCCAGAGTCAGCTGCACATGAAAACTCTCTAAAATGCAGTTCAGATTGTCACTAAATGTGCAAATTGCCCAGTCCATCAAAGCCATCTGGAAAACATCTCACATTAGGTTATAAGGTTCAGCCATCTACATTGGCCATATAGTATGATGCCTGG
Organism: Penelope pileata; assembly: GCA_013396635.1. Taxonomy (NCBI): domain Eukaryota; kingdom Metazoa; phylum Chordata; class Aves; order Galliformes; family Cracidae; genus Penelope; species Penelope pileata. Next base: position 395,460 of record WBMW01000977.1, read on the forward strand.
TTTAAACAAGACGGCATCATACCACTGTAGTAAAAAGGCCCAGAAGCTTCGTATCAAAAAGGTAAAGTGTTGCTAAAAAAATAATTTAACTGCAGAGATGTGATCTAAAAAACTGAAGCTGCAGCTTTCAAATTGCTGTAAAATGCCACCAGCATTCAAGTTTATGTAAATACAGTAAAAAAAACGAACAAATTTGACCTGTATATTTATTGAGGCAGACAGAAAGCCAAGGATCAGATAGTGTTCCAACCAAAAAGTATCTGCAGAAAGTAGCTTCTCACATAAACCAACGTGAATGCTTGATTTGAAGGCATGAAGTTGTCCAAGTGAAGTAGCTGTAGCATCACAGGAAGAGGAAAAAAAAAAAAAGCATCAGCTGTTGGTGTGAGAAAAATCACAGGAACAACCCAAGACAGACTGGCTTGTGGTTTCCTTTGGGTTAGCAGAAATCGTAAGAGTACTTTGCTGACTGCCTTAGAGTAAGTATTTGCCAGTAAATTACCACAATGGTTTCCTCTTAAGAGTAAAGTGCGCACTCACATTATGACCCTATATCACTAAAACAGAGACAATCTGTTACTGATTTGATGATTATGAGCAAAAAAATACAAACCAAATCCTTTGCATTTAATCTCTTTAGAGGCAAAACCTTCAAGGAAGTGAAAAGGTAGAGAGGGCTTTATAGCATTGAGCTAGTGGAAGTGCTGTGTGGTGAATTTTGGCTAATGCTATCATTATAAACAGTGACTGTGATAACAAGCAGGACTTTTTTTCTCTAGACCCTGGGGGAAAGAAATACATGGACAGTTCTCTGTGTGTACATGCACTAGTCTTTGTACGTCATTACAATATTTGTGTGTCAAGACCTTGCCTTAAAACAGCTGCTCGCTTATTGAAGCTAATGTATAGTCACATTGATTTTGTGCTAAGAAGGAAACTAGATATGCACAACTTTTCATCTGAAGAACTTTTCAATACACAAATGAAGTGGAGGGAGGGAAGACGATGTTGCCTAATAAACAGATAACAAAACATCAACTGCATTTTGATCTGTTATTTCTGGATACAATTTTTTTTCAAGTGTATCTGTTTAGAAACCACAGTTAAATTACTTTTCACTGAAGCTAGCATGGGAAAAAAATTCAGCTACTAAAAATGCTGTATATAGCATTTTTTACTATAGCTAGTAAATTTACTATAGCTAGTGCATTTACTATAGTAAATTTACTATAGCTAGTGCATTTACTATAGCTAGTAAATAAAAATGGCTTCTTCAGGAAAGAGAAGGAGCCTGGTAACTTTTTTTTTTAAAAAAAAAGAATTCAAGTCTAAAAGTACTTACTGAGTTGTAAATGACCTTTCAAGTATACTGTGGCAAAGAAAAATACGCTGTGCTGAAAAATATTGTTTAGATCACATGTTAAAGTAGTACCTCACATACTCAAAGCAACACTTGTCATCTAAAACTGATGGTTTTGAAATCCTACCGCAGTCTCAATCTCCTTCCAGCAGATGCAGCAGAACAGCCCAGCCTCCAGCTGGCTCTGTCCCACTCATTAAAATGAACTCATTTGCCTTCATTAAAGACATGAATTGCATGATTGAATAAGATTTTCAGCTTTTAGTCTTGGAGCATAGACTCGTGCATCAGTATGCTCCACACGTAAGTACTTATGGTAAATGTAGTGCTCCCACTATATTTGGACATTAGTAGTTTGTCTATACAAAAGCATCACAGAATAATTTTGATCAGAAGGGACCTCCAGAGGTCATCCAGTCCAAATCCTTGCTCTATGAAGAAATGGATCTCAATGTGAAATACAAGAGAAAACATTCATATTGAAATAACCTTATTACAAAGTATTCAGAAAAAGAGGTCTTAGAGTGACCTAACATCTCAGACAAATGTCAACAGACTTTACTAGAAACCCAGTCATGTCTCCTGGATACAGAGCAGCCAACGCACAGGAAGGGCCAGGAAGCCACAGACCTGTTTCTTTGATCAAGGGGGAAACCCAGTATGATTCAACAGGTAGATAGTCATCAGCAGGCCTAGTTCCCAGCCACCAAAATCCCATCATTTGGACTGGAATCATAGGAGAATATTTGTCTTCTGATTGTATGACAGTTAGTATCATGATTTCCTCATGAAAGTTCATTTTGAAGACAACTCTACCATTCTATAGGGTTTACACATGGCAAGGTTTTGGTAGTGGGGGGCTATAGGAGTGGCCTTTGTAAGCAGAGCCCAGCAGCTGCCCCATGTAAAATCAGGGTCAGCTCCAAAACGGAACTGTTGCTAGCCAGAGCTGAACCATGAGTGATGCTGGGTGCGCCTCTGCAAGAGCAGATTTAAGAAGGGGAAAAACTGCTGCAGAACAGCAGCTGGGAGAAAGGAGTGAGAAATGTGAGAGAAGCAGCCCTGCAGGCACCAAGGTCAGTGCAGAAGGAGAGGAGAAGGTGCTACAGGTGTGGAGCAGAAGTTCCCTGCAGTCCAGGGGAGGCCCATGGTGTCCAGACTGTCCCCCTGCAGCCCATGGGCACCACACGGTGCAGATCTCCATGTGCACCCATTGAGGAGCCCACAGAGCAGCAGTGCATGTGGCCTGAAGGAGGCTGCAGCCAATGGAGAATCCCCGCAGGAGCAGGCCCCGGGCTGGAGCTGCTGCCCATGGAGAGGAGCCCAAAGTGGAGCTGGGGCAGAGTGACCATGAAGGAGCAGCAGAGACTAAGCGTTACGGACTGACCACACCCCCTATTCCCTTTTCCCTTGCACCTCTTGGGGAGGAGGTAGAATAGAGTTTATGTCAAAAATGGTGTTTTTAGTTTGCTTTGAGCTTCTCACTGCTATAATCTGCTAGTAATAGGCAATTAAGTACATTAGTCTCCCTATACTGAGTCTGTTTCGCCCGTGATGGTAACTGGTGAGTGATCTCCGTATCTCTAACTCATAAGCCCTTTTGTATTGTATTTTCTCCCCTTCTTCCTCTGAGGAGGAGCAGTAAGAAAGTGGTCTCATGGAGTTCAGCTGCCCATCAGGGTGAAACCACCACAAGCATATAGTCATTGCTCTTGTGTAATATCTACCACACCCTTCAGTAAAACTTCCTAAGAACAACCACAGGAAAAATAAAATTACATAGCCCCCTGAAATTCAACATCATCTATGAGTCACCTCTAAAAGGAAGCAAATTTTTACTGAAATTAGGATATCTCACAGTTCTGAATCAAATTACTATTTTCTTTATTTTGTACCCCGCTGCCATCCTGCAATAAGGTATTACTTTCAGCTGCAAAGAATTCTGTGTTCTTGAGCAATCACAGTGCTCAACAAAAAAGCATGTGTGGGGGAAGCTTTGTGACCTGGAAAGGAGGCGTACTGTTTGAATGACGCACACAGCCTAGAGAGTAAGACGTCATTACTCTATTTATACCTATAGGCAGAGAAAAAATGAGTCCAGTATAATGATGCTGTATTTCACGTACTGTAAGAATTTCTGTTTATACAAACAGATAAAAAATAAATAAATCATGAGGCATCTTTACGATGCAAAAAATAAATTATCAAATGTTGATAAAATTGCATACCATTGGCCAATTTGTTCTCTTGGGCGTTCAGTTTGCCAGTTCACTAGTTGTCTGACATGAAAAAAATACCTCAAATCTGTGGTTTACAAGACTGCTATGAAGCCCATTTAAAACTTTTGTTGAACTGTTTCTAGTAATCTCATCAGATATTTTGAAATACAGCTTTTTTTCAGTTTTTCTTCAACGAACATACATGTTCTTTCCTCTCCTGTAGTTGCATACTGAAACGGGCACATGAGCCAGAAACAACTAGAACAGGTTAGACGTGTCAGGCCAAAGCAACACTGGACAGTCTGCAGAATGGCTTTCAGAGTTTACAGGAAACAATGCAGATTTCATGTCTATTATTTTATTTTGATGCAAATTAGTTGAAGTGCAAGAAGGAAGGACAGGATGATGAGGGGAGAACCCATCACTGACAGGAAATCATGAGGTAGGATAGTTTCACTGTCCTCAAATCCCACTGTAACCCACTAGGTACTTTTGCTGTTACGTTCCCTTATGTTGTCTACTTGTCAAACTGCATCAGCACTGGGTATAGGAAAAGCCCCCAGATTTTATTACTTGACATCACTGAGTCCATTTGCGAGAAGTAATTGTCGTGATAACTAGAATCTCTCTCCTAATTCTGCTATTCATTTAAGCCTTAATTCACACAACTGCCTCTCCCATTTTCATAATGTTCTGCAAGATCACTGGCAAGTACAAAAGAGCTCAGGGACTTACTTAAACACATTTAACCAATATACAAAGAGCTAAGGGAGCTATTTCAGTGCTGTCATCCAAAAAAAAAAAATAAAAGCACATGCAAAATCAATTACCAGTTCTGCCTTCTTAAGCCTCTGGATCTAATGGATGCCGCTTACAAGACAGCTCTGAGAGTACGTATTTTAGTCACGGAAAAAACAAAATATGATGGCCATTTCAGTTTTCAAAACAGACCAAAACTTTATCTGCTTTTAGTCTACATTTCCTTCCTTGTGTTCACCAGATCTGCAAGATAAACCCTCAAAATACCTTTTCTAGAGGATTCCCAACTTGCAATAAAATGAGAAGCTGCAGTGGTTTTCACAAGCAAGTTTTCTGACATAATCCTGCAACACATTTCCCATGTATTATCCTTTAAGCAAGACGAAATATTCCCTCGGTGAAGTTGACATTAACTAGTGAGTAGGTCTAAGCTCTGAAGAGAAGAAATCCACCAGTGGCATGCTGAAACACAACCAGCCACACAACAGTATACCTTGCAGTATAGGGGTATTAACAGAAAACCCACTCAGCTTTTAAATGCTTCACCACAATGGAAATGCCAGAAAATACCCCTATTTACCTTTTTCAATAACCACCAAATGACCTTAGTGATCACAGTTTCTGTAGTTTCAAATACAATAGCTTGTAGGATCAGAGAGTAAGTCAGGTTGGAAAGGGACCTCAGGAAGAAATGAAGCCCAACCTCCTAACATGTAGCTGACTATAATCCTAAATCCAGTCATAAACCAACATCAATTCCCTACAGTCAAACACAATCCTGACCAAAGGAGTTAAACACCCAGTTTTGTAAGTTTCCAGCACCAACAAAATCTGTTCTTCATATATTTTTTCCTCACCTTTGGTTTGCCCACATTTTTCAGTGGCAACTACTGTTTGCCTCAGATGCCAGTGGAATCTAGGCTAGAGGCTGCCAGCTCTGCACCCCACCATGTGTTGTGTTCAGCGTGTTGAAAAATGTTTTGTAGAGTCAGACCTAGGCGTGCCAACTCATGGCTATGGAAAATATCAAATGGTTACTAACAAAAAATCTCAGATAAATTACTAGTTGTTCCCTAGGCGATTTAGTTTTCTCTCTTTTTCACTGAGTGCCTCTTCTCTTAGAAAGCTATAGCTTAGAGTTAGGACACTGTCACTAAGCCACCAACAACTACCTAGGCTAAGCACTTCAAAAAGGCCCTCAGAATCTCTTGTAGGTTAAAAGACTTCATTATAAAAGTGGCCACTAAGTTAGAAGTGTTTCTTACATCTGGCCTCCACGCATGCAAAAATAAACGAGACAGCGTGCTGTTCATGATGTTTTCTCTGTTCAGACAGTGAAGGTAACAAATATAACTTCTTTTTCTTTTCTCAATTCATCAGGCTTAAAACTAAATAACTTCTTTTACAAAGAAGAAACTTAGGACTACACTTAAACAGCAGCATGAAAATAGGTCAGGTTTTGACAAGTCTGAGTTACATCACAGAAAGTCTATGAGGAAATTGGAGATTTTTCTGGGAAACTAACCCACATCATATTTCCATTACTGAACAAATAATAAAATTATGAAAACAGAAATGAAAATTTTCACTGTAGCCTACTGTATTTATTTCTTTGTCTTCCATTAAATTTCACATCCTCTGGATACTTTTGAGACCATTCATTCCTAGAATAAAACCCTCATTTTTATTTATTTATATGCACGGTAATACAAATCATATGCTATTATAACAATCAACAGAAAAGTCAACCATGGAAATCTAAGTTGCTTCTTTTCAATGAGCCAACCAGTATATTTCATGGCAAACTGATTTTTTTCAAGGAGAAATAAGTGGAAAAATCTATGTTTTCAACCTTTCATGTTTTAGGCTGAAAATACAAATGTAGGTAGGTATGAGGTCACAAATGACAAGGTTGCTTTAAGAAAGCATCTGGGAATTAGTAACTCTGGGACAAACTGAACACACAGGAAGATCCCCTGACCTACAAGAAGGACATGCTAGAAAACATCTGGCATGACTTCACCCTTTGTGGAACTCCACTGAAGCATGACCAGGAATGAATCTCTGTCTGCAAAAACCAAACTGTTTCACCACTTTCAGGACAGATTTATTCAAGTGAGGACATGGGGACAAAGCAAGAGGTCCATTTAAGATATGCCAAACAGAGGACAGCCAAATGTCAGAAAGGCAAACAGAACCAAGAAGGTTTGCAGTTTCCCATCCTTCCCCTCCCCAGGATCTTCCCCAGAGAAGCCACATTCCACTAAACCACATAAGCAGGTGCTCAAATTTAAGCTAGAAAGCAAAACCTTACTGAAATCACTGCAGTCTTCATTTCTATACTTCTGAGCTTTACACTCATAGTTAAGAGCTCTTCTGGTTCAAGGCCAAAGTATTCAGTGCTTTTACTCAACCAGACCCATAAAAAGGATTATCAATGACTTACTTAAAATGTTCTTTTGCAGTGTTTCCAACCTTCTGACTCCTCACCTATCTCTGTTGAAGATAACCTTTTTTACAATGATTACAAGTTAATGATTCTTGTTCGTGTACAAGGTGTACACCATGTGCTTGGAAGAGATAAAGACTTGGTGTGCCCCATAAAAGCTTACCACCAAAACAGACAAAAAGTATGTTGCTTTCACATTACTTTGTCTCAAAAAGATCAGAATTTAAACAAAATAGTTTTAAGGCCTTTTCTTAAAATAGGGGAAAAAAATAGCAGGAGGAGGGAGAAGAACGAAGTCTGATAATACATACAAATTTATGACTTTGTGGCTGCTCTCATGCTGACAGTTTTGAAGTTAGATCCATAACCCACACTGTTTGACTAGAAGAATTTTGATCCTTGACTTAACAAAAAGCTTTAAGACTTCAAAAGGAATGTACAGGAATAGGGAAAGAAGCTGTTATAATTCTCCTCTATTGGCAATATGAAAATACAGAATAAAATGCATGTCCTGCAAGTGTGACCAGAACTACCAAAGCAAACCCAGTTAGATTAGACAGGGAAGGAAACTCTGCCAGAAGAACATGCCATGCTTTCCAGAAGTATATCATACACATGCCACCATGTGACCTCCACTGGGTATGCCACAGGCTCTACACCTGCAAAACTCAACCAGTGCTCAAAGACAGAGAAGCTAGTGTTTACACTTCTTTTGTGGTTGCTTCATATTGAAAGACCTATAGTTTACATCAGATTTTCGGGCTTCATTTACGAAAACAGGAAGTAATTTGTTTCAAAAATCTTGATTTCCTAATCTGTTGCCACTTGAAACCAGGCACCTTCCAAGAAGTATGGGTACAGTCAGCTGTCATGAAGATCTGATGCACTCCCACAAACAATCACCACTCCAGTGAAATTCAGGTCTGCAAATCCTTGATACTCCAAAAATGCAATCTGAGATCAGGCTACAAATTCCTTATTTTCTTCAACTGTCAACGCTTTCAATTCTATAGCAAGTCGTATGGTAGCTAAGGTTCTCTTAAAAGTACTCATCAGCTGGAATCTCAGCAACAGGTCAAAATCTTTCCTGTCACGTTGGAAAAAAAAGTCACTAGCCCAAGTCTTGTACTTAAAGAGTTTAAAACCAAGCATCTACAGGGTTCGTGTGTGCACATGCATATTTACTTAAACAAAATACCCTCAGAACAGTTATTAACATACAATTTTCAAATTCCTCTCCTGAATTCAAAGATGTTATTATCAGCCTAGACCTTATTCTCTTTTCAAACTGTTGTTTTGCAGCAGTCAGTTTGAGGCCTGATACATGCAGATTGTGTATGAATATTCATGCAAGAAAAGTGAAGTGAACCTGAGTTGCTCCAGTTAGAAGCTTTTATACCAGCAGAGGGAGCAGTCACTAAGTGCCAGATTCAAGGGCATCCCTTTGAGGAACTTCCATAAACTTTAATTGCAGGGGCAATAAACACAGAGTGCCAGGTCACATTAACTGGAATAATAAAACAATGAGGTGATTTCTCCACAATGCTTATCAACATGTTATCTCAGGTAAATGATTTATAGTACTAGATTCTCTCAGGCTGCTCCTTTTTCTGCACTATGCAGTCAAGCTATAGCTCTCTGGCTCTCAAGGAGAGATACCTTTCAAAAGAGGAAGAGACAATCTTCCCTCAATTTGTCAGTTGACATTCTTCAACGAGATGATAAGGTAATGTCTCAAACAGGCATCATCTTTTAAAAAGGCCTGTTTTCCCTCCTGAAACTAGACACAAAATCAATGAAGCATCTGTTGATACTTCACTATCTGTGCTCATTCTCACAACGGTGTAAATATGCCTTTTAAGCACTGTGCAGGTGCCAGGGCTTATTGAGTAACTGATCTCATTCATTTGCACTTGAAAATAAATGAGCCCTTTGAGTGTAATCATCTCCATGTTTATTTGTCACTTCTCCCCACACTTCTCTATTTTGAGGGTTCTAAAGGATGCAATGTGCTCTTCTTTTGCTTCATGGGCCAACAGACTTCTACACTGCTATCCAGAATAAAAAAGACAAAGAGGGGATAAGAGAGAAAACCGAGACCTCTCATTGCCCACATGATTTGGATCCCTGCCAGAAAAGACCAAACTAAACCACAGCTCACCTTCACCACCACTTTTCTGCTTCCAACAGGATACCGCTGCAGCTCTGACCCAATGCACTACTGATCTGCAAACATGCAAGATGTGTGAGTGGCCAGTTCCACTTTTGTGAGCACGTTGCAGAGGTGCTATTTTCTTTCTTAGGGATACGGCACATGTGCACACCTACATTAAAAGTATATGTTTGTACACCTTCTGCAACGGTCTGGCCATACTACAATGAGAGACCAGAGCCTGCTCTTCCTGCACTGTACACCTCCAACAGTAGAACAGGCTATTGAAGAACTGCTTCATCCAACTCAGAGATGACAACTTTTCAGGCAGAGAAGGGGAAATTATGCATAAGCAGTTTGTAAAATAATTGACAAGTGTAATTCTCAATTCTGGAAAACCTGGAGGTATTTGTCTTGACACTGAAATGAACAGAGCCACTGACTTCAACTGCAACACTGAGCCAGAGATCACACAGTGAAGGACTGCATTACCTGAATTTGTGCAACACTCAGAACTCCAGGTTATTTTGACAGGAATGCAGGGTGACCTAGGAATTCTTGCCCTCAGCAGCAGTTATGTAAATTTACCAAGCGTTAATCTTTTCTTGTCTAGGATGAAACTTGTCATACGATATTGCCACCAAAGCTACTTCTCCAAAGTAATCTGTGTAATTTCCACAAGCTGCCTAACACCTTAGCCTATTTATTTACATTTTTCCTTAATGACTTCTTCACCTAAATTTCTATAGGTAAAGACAAAATGAAAACAATAACAAAAAAATCTGCGTTGCACTTTCCTATCCTGTCCTCCCCTTGCCCATGACATTTCACCATGAGGAGAAAGAAAAGCTCTATTTCAAAGCAGGAGAAAGGAACAGAGAGGTTAGGAGATATATCCACGGTTGTACAGAAAGTAGCGTGAGAACCTGGAACTAAATACTGCTGGCCCCACTAATTAAAACATTCAAATGGCCACACTCCCCCCCCCCCCCCNTATGTGAAGCTGCACTTCATAGCCCTTGTGGGTCATTTTCTGCTTCTGCATATTCTATTTTCCCCAAGAGAGGCTTACGCAATATCCTGATGTTCAAACAAGAATGGAGTCACGGAAAATGTGCTCTCGCATGACAACTTGAGGGGGATGGGAGGAGATGGAGAGTTGTCCCATTATCCTCAAAGTTTCAATTTAAAACAGCTGTGAAACAAATAACTTCCTGCACTCTGCCACAAGCACACTGAAAGGCTACTCTCTGAAAACAGATAATTTTGGGTCAAGTGTGTATATCCACTATAACGATAACACCATGAGCATTTCCTGCTAACTCAGCAACAGACAGATGGGATTCTGTACAACTTCACTACTTCTGAACATTGTTCTGCCTCAGAACCACGACCTCTCACCATACCATTTCAGCATGGGCAAGTAGTTTCCCCTAAGGCTAAGAGTGTCCTTTCATATGGAAATCTGCCTGCAACCTCTTGTATCCTCAGTCCACAAGCAGTAAAGCCCAAGCATTATCCCATGACCATGGACTCAAACATCCCTGCCCCACGCGGATGTTCTCATGTCATATTCAAGCTGAGGTCATCTTAGGTTTCTCCCTTCAATTGTGAGACAGAGGGAACGGGTCCCTTTCTCCTTCACCCAGACACCATTTTTCCCACAGAACTGGTAGGAATTGAGTCCCTTTCTCTTCTATTGTCTAATAAATTTGTCTGCAAACAGTTGATGGGCTCAAAAGCTCTTAGCAGACATAGCAAAAAACACATATTATACAAACAGCAAGAAAATGAGTCACGTGCAACTGTAAAGAAAGACCAGCTTAAAAAAAAAATCACTTCATGATCCTTTATCACGTAATTAGTGTTTTCCATACAAAGAAGACAACCACCAATATTCACTAGCAAGAGATCGCACTACACACACATTACCTAGAATGTATATCTCTTTCCAGACCATTGAAATAGTTAAGCATAAATACTGCAACTTCCCATTTTTTTCCATCGTGGGAAGCAGGATGCTTTGGGCTCTATTTCTGCATGGCACCACTGTCACAGTCCTACTACGAGTCTCTTGATATTTGCTGTTTTGCCCCAAAATCCCAATGCCTACTGCAAGGTAATAACGACAAAATATCTTTCATTTTAAAAGAAAGTCCCCAATGAAAATATTTTAGGAAAAGTTAGAGAAATGTATATGGGAAATAAATAAAAATAAAAACAATGTTCATTGTTTAATATTAAAATGTACAAGTACAGCAGGTATATATTAACAAATACATTCAATCAACATAAAGGCTTGTTTCTTTGTTTTTATAACTTTGGAACACCATCACAATAATATCACAATAATTCATAATGTACTTGCTTAGAAAAGTGGTGCTGTGTTTCTTTTCTATCAAAATTTCTTGTGTTTGTTTTGAGATTTGCAGTCCAATTTTGCCAGCTGAAGCAGCTGAAAAATCTGTCTGATCAAACAACCATGCAAGATGTACATTCCATATCTAACCTGAATCTATCTGACAACTCTTTGGGGTTACAACAGTCTTAACCATGACAGACTTACTTATTCTCCTCAAAATCCTTTGTTATCATTGAAGGCTTTTATAAGATTCTTACACAGAGCATTAAAACACAAGACCAGTCATGCTGGGGCAGATCAAATATCTTTTGGAAGAGCATCATCCTGCCATCCATAGGAGCTGGAGCAATCATGCATGTATGACCTCCACTGACCCCAAGGAGAGGTCAGTGCAAGCTGCATTCCTCAGAGGCCACTCTCTTTGGACTTCTCACCTCAATCCAAAAAGCAGGGCAATTAGTTGCTGATCCCTGCAGCTCAGCTGTTCAAGACATCACAGTGGAGAAATGTACCATTAAATGTTCTCGCCATGCACAGATTATAAGTGCACATAGTTCACGTTAGGCAGGAAAAAACAGGATTTTTTGTGAAGATAGATTGTTTGAGTATCAGGCAAACAGCATATGAGCTACGATGAGCATAATGGTAACACAGCATTTACTGCCTCACTGCTACCCTGGTGCCCACTCTGATCCTTACCAGAAGTCAGGTAGTCACTGAGTGGCCATGGATATTTACCACACAGTAAGTCTCTCTCCAAATCAAGATGTTTTTAAACTCACTGCCTCACTGCTGTTTTTTTTTTTTTTTTTTTAAATCCCTTGGAATTATTAAAGGGAGGAAAAACGATATTTATGTAGGTCGCTCCAAAATTAATGCCTCCTATTTAGTTCCATGAAAACTACAACATGTACAAAGAGCACAGTAACACTATTTGATAGATTGAACTTCCAGCTACAAAACACTATTTTTCAATGTAGTCACCACCATTAGCTATGTATTTTTGCCAGTGATGAACAAGAACCTGAATGCCACACTTGTAAAAATCTGCACCAGCAGAGGTCACTCACTGTTCCACCACTGCTATGATGGTGTCGTTACTAGGAAAATGTTGCCCCCACAGTCCATCTTTCATTGACCCAAACAGATGGAAGTTAGAAGGTGCCAAACCGAGACTATATGATGTGTGTGGTAGGACAGTCCAGTCAAGATTGCCAATGTGCTCCATGGTCTTCAAACTGGGATGGGCCTGGTATTGTCATGTTGCAAGTGAAAGGCTGTCGTCTTCTCTGGCCTGTCTTTGGAAGTTGGACCCTTCAGCTTAGTCAGCATTGTGATGTAGGGGTCAGAGTGGATGGTTTGTCCAGGATCCAGGAAATCCAGAAGCATCACCCTTTTCCTATCCCAAAAGACAGTGCACCTTTTTGGAAGTGTCACCACATCTCATCACTGGTAATGATGTGATCCAAGAAACTACCACCTTCAGCCTTGTATTGGTTCAATAGGTCCTGACAAATTTGCATATGCTGTTAGCCTTCTGCTCCTGTGTGAGCATTTGTGGGACCTACCTGGCGTAAACTTCGCGATATTCCAATGCTGCCAACATCATTTCCAATGCGTTGAAGCCAATATTCAGCTCCATACACAGTTTCTTGGTCATATTCACTGATTTGGGCAGACGAGCTGATGGAGGCACTCTTCATTTCGTGGTGTGACAGCTGTGCACGGCCATCCAGAATGTGGCTTGTCTTTCATATCTCTGTCACCACTGCTGAAATGCACCACCACTGCCTCACTGTGCTCACATCCACTATTTGGTCTCCATAAATGTTCAGCAAGCATTGATGAATGTCAGTGAGTGCCATTTTTTCCTGCACGGAGGAATGCAATTCCACACCTTTGCTTCATCTGCACTTCCATGTCAGACACAATTGTGTCAGACTGCTCCTCTGTTGCCATCTGCTGCACAGCAACAAAACGGAGCAAAGTATTGGTGGAAAGGTTCAACCTCTGCTGCTGTGCCACCAACATCACCTCTGATGTTGTGGGCCAACGTAATAAAAATAGGAGGCATTACTTTTGGAGCAGCCCTCATAGTTTCTCTTTTCTTGCATACTAGAAGTCTGTACTGACTGCCACCTTATGCTCCTTTTTACTCCAATGTTCAGACTAATTGCTGAAAGAATCAGGTCACTGATCTCCTTGCGATGTTCTTGCTATACAGGTCAGCTGCCTTTTTACATTGTCGTGTTTTTTTTTTGTTTGTTTGTTTGTTTTTTTAATAAGAGCCTCCACATGTAGAAAGTACAACCAAAGGCAGCTACAGAACTTGTCAGCATGAAGGCCCAAACTATTTCAACTGCACAGGGCTTCCGGAAACTTAACAAATGCCAGTCTCTGCCTTCTAACTCAGCTCCTGCTCTCCAGAGCCACCACTGATGCTCTCCACAACCTCTTGCTCCTTAAATCTCTCAGCATTCACCTTTCAACGCACAATGAGAGTAGCTACTGGAGATTTTCGTGCTAATTTATTAATAACCAAAGCCCAGCAGCTGTTAAGATGATTTGAAATAGCAAACAAAAACAACCATTCATCTGCTTCTAGCAATTATCTCAGGATCAGTTTGGTGGTCCCTCCAGTACAGACTGTGCATCTTCTTTGTTAAATCGGGGGCAAAAAGCAGAAACAGAAGGCGGCTCATGTCAGCACTGCCAAAGATGTGGGGAATGAAGCCACAGAAGCCCTGGGGTTTGGCTACCTCAGTGCAGTGAGATTCAGGTTCCTGAAGTCCTAAAAACTGATTCCTCACAGAGGGGATTCAGCACGCTGGCGCTCACACTGCCCTGCCAGAGGTTTAGCATGATTATTGGCAATTAATTGGAGCCAAGGCTTGCCCTTGCCACAGCCCCAGCTGCCCAGTCCCTCTGGGCCTCTACCAGTGCCTGAACCTCTCTGGCCATGGGTTGCTGCACAGCTGTGCTGTCTTGTCTGTCCACGTCACAATGCTGGCTTCTCCCTGCGGTCTGCTTTTCCCATCTGAAAGGGAACTTCTACTAGTGGGGCTATTAAAACATTAGTATTTACTCAGCCTGATGAAATCCTGATGGCAAAACGGACCAGGTTTGCTGGCAAAGCATAAGAAAATAAATAGACATAAAACAATCAGTGTAAAAATGGTGCTTTTCATTCCCATTTGATAAAGTCTGCAAAATCAACATATCAAATGCTCAGCACAGTGAACATCTGCACACAACCAGGAGGAGGAAAACACATGGCTTCCTGCAGAATTTACCTTAGAGCATTGCAACAGAACTCAGAAGTAGGACAAAGATCACTTCAAAACTGGATCTAAAAGATGATACATCAACATGTTGGAAATAAGAACACAATAAAAAATTAAATCTGATGAGTCCAGAATTCCCCCTATTTTTTTCATAGAATGGCTCTACATTGTTCCCCATTTATACTTAAAACAATCTCTAAATACACTATGTTCTGAATTTCCTTATTTTAGATCCCCTCCCCTGCTGAAAGGGAAGGCTAGAGTAAAGTGGAAAGAGATGGTGCTTTTTAATTCATCACCCCCAAATAACAAGATTGGTCATCATCTTTGGATAGGAAGACATCTTATTGTGTGTGTGTTTATATATATCTCCACGTGCATGCATATATATGGTAACAACTGGCTTTTCACCGTTAGAACTACTTTCTTTGAGACTGGAACATTGTGATCCTGGCAAAATGACGCAACTTATTAGTGGCAAGAAGTGACTCAGTGCCTTGCACTATTTTAGAAAGCCAGATGAGACGATCATTAAGTCTGCTACTTCAAATTTGCACACATTTCCAAATTCGAACTTTATTATGGGAAAAAGGAGAAAAAAATAGAAGTACAATGGAAAAACTTCAAAATAAACCCATAAGAAAGTACAAGGAATTCTACAGAGCTTTCAGCTTTTTCTGGTTGAGGAGAAAATACAAGTACCTGACCAATTGTATCTTGTAATGAGCTCTTCTTTGAAGAAAAAGGATGGCTAGATGTCAAAAAGAATAAACAGAATTTACCAAAAAAAATCAAGTTTTTCTTCATCTATAGCTCTTCTAATAAGCAAGGAAGAGATCCAGTTAACCCAACTTTATTCATATTTCCCAAATACAATCATTTCCCTCTGCCAGGCACCCTCAGCACTAACTCTCAGCACTAACTCTGGTGCACCACTAGGAGGGAACAGCTGTCCTCAAAGGCCTCTCTGTGCCACTGCATCCAAAATCAGTGCCACATCACTGGCGGAGCACACAATGGATTAGGCCAAAAGGATCATGGATTCATGGACTTGTGAAAATAAAGACGCAAAGCTTTGCCCAGTCTTTAGTCCGCTTTTTGTCAACCCTATTAGTCTCTATTCCCATAAACAGCAACAGTTTCATTTGGTCAATCAAACCTTCAGAGGAAGCATTTTATATATATGTTAAATATGGATAAATTTACATATGAAGACTGTGTGATACAGTGATTACAGCACTGGATAGAATTAGGCAATCTAGCTTCCATTTGCTTACACTTGAAATAGGAGTAAATCACCTTCTCTCTCCAATTTTCAGCTCCAATTCCCTATATCTACCCTCTCTGATAACCAGGCTCACAAGGCACTAAGAAAGATCAGGTGGAATCTGATGCTCCAGCTGTACCAGCAAAGACTTCTCATGTAGTTTCCAAACACCAGAAAGGTTTTTTGTTCACACAGCTATACATATACATAGGCTTATAAACATTAGTAAAGGAGAAAATAATTCCACTCCTAAATTATGGAATTTTGTAGCATAGATTCAGCTTACAAACTATCAAAACACTCTTTGTCTTGTTTGCACACACACATCAAAAAAGGAAAAAAAAAAGAAAAGGAGAGGGGGCTTGGCTTAAACAATGACATTTATTAGAGGATACTTAATGTCATACTGAGTCTGTGTCATACAGAGTGTCTGCCCTTACGCACACATCCAACACAGAGGTGCAAGCATAAAACAGAGAAATAGGACACTCACACATTAACCTTTCCAGCAATAATGCAAAAATTCAGCCAAGTATTTCTTTTAAAGCTATTTCCAAAATCGCCATTTTTGTGTGGAATTTAGAATCCTGTATAGATGGATTGTTTTGAAGGCAGACTACACAATCCTCTAACTGTACACAGTGCAGCTTTCTAGCTCATAATTGTGTCAATGTTATATGCAAACTGTATTATGCCGAAGTTGCTAGTTATCATGTTGATAATTATTTATGAAGATAGAGAAACCAAAGTGTGCCTAGAGAGCAGGAAAATTTAGAGCACGTGGATGAAGAACAAGATTAATGAATAAATAAATAAATAAAACAAGGGAGGATTGAAGTCTTGCTTGAGTCATTTTCTGTATTGAAAGGAGATTGTAATCAGAAATCTGCCACTTACTCAAGAAATTAGCCTGATTTTCAAAGGCATCCTTTAGCAGATGTATGCCATGGAGTAATCAGTGCACCCATTGCACAAAAAGCCATTTATCACAGGAAGCAGTATTGGACTGAATCAAGGAAACAAAACCAATGCTCCCAAAAATAATTCAAATCAGGCAACGTATAATTTCAGACAATAATATTTTCAACCTGAAGCACCATCAGGTATGAAGTGTTGAGATTAACTGGAAAACGAGAATTTGGCAACCTTCACTCTCCAGCTTTCAGGCTTAATTGGGGTGGAATTTGATGGAAGCTGACACACTCCCTGGAAGGGACTCATAATGTGCTTTATTGCACATTCACCATGAGCCTCCCATATCAGGGCTCCTGTAGGGGGGTTGGAACTGGATAGACTTTAAGGTCTCTTCCAACTCAAGCAATTCTATGATTCTATCTGTAGATTTCTAAATAATTTTTTGCAGCATCACTAGATGTCTGGGCCAAATTCTACTGCATTTAACCAATATGCTTTACCATTTCTGACAGTTACTCCAGAATGACTGAGAGGAGAAATGAAGGGGTGGAACTGGGTGGTCTTTAAAGTCCCTTCCAACGCAAGCCATTCTATGATTCTTTGATCTGCAGTCAGCCCTGGCACATCATACCCTCTGCTCCTCACATCTCCCCAGGGACAGTCATGGGCCGAGGGCTGCCAAAGCTTGGTCAGCCACATATTCACATACACATGCAAGGGCAGAATTGAACAGCAGTAGGGAACAGGACTGAAATTTGACCACATCTCTACAGATTAAAACAGTGGGCCACAGCCTGCCTCTAGACTGTAAATTCTTTACTCCAGAACACATCACTCAACCCCACAGGATCACTAGCTAAACTGCAAGATCATGCATGCGAGAGAAAATACTACCATTACCTACCATTAATATATATATTTTTTTCATTTAAAGCTCTAAATGCCCCACTTCGGGGCAATGCTGTAGTGTCCAGGAGCTGGTTAGCCTTTTGCTGCCACCTTCTTACCTTTCACTTGCTAGACCAGGAGGACAGCATGCCTTCAGCTCCCTAAAATCAATCTGGGAACTAATAAACCACGGATTGTAAAAGCAAAAGCTCTCATCATTACATGGGGGAAAACAAAAACACCAGGGATAAGCTGTAGTTTCGTAGCATCTTGTTCCATAGCTCAGCTGCAGCATCCTAATGTTTAAAACAAATATATGCAAAATGGACTTTTGTCCTACTCCCAATTGCAGCACTGATATACTGACCAGATCATTTAACATCTTTTGTTTTCAGCAGCTGTAATGAGAGGTGAAGACCTACAACACTTCGTCTGAAGAAGCTACTTTAAACTAGAAGATGCTTTGAAAAATAAGAAAGCAAGAAAAATAGTACAAATCATACATATACGGTAGTGAATCAGTCACTATGCAATAAAATATATCTTTTAGAAAACAAAACAAAAAGATAAGAGGCAGTGGAAGAGTTGACTTAAATTCCACCATACCATATTACACTGCTGGCATGCTCTGAAAGTTAAGTTCTTTAAACAGTGAGTTGATATCCCAGGGAGAGCGTTGTTCCAAAAATGCAGTTATATAACAAATTTATCTTGATATCAGTATTCAGATATTCTGGATTTGTTAAGGTTTTAATTCTAGCTTCTCCAATACATGTGCATTTTCCACTCATTCTTCGTGATTATTTGCTCAAGCATTCAGCAAATGCAGGTACTAAACATGGGAAACTTTGTCCCACGTGCCAAATACACCCTAAAAATCCTGAATTGTTTAGCACAGACAACCAAATACATATGTCTATGTAATATGAGCCTTTGTACATTTGACGTGGTTTGGAAATGACCACCGCTTTTTCCAGCTGGTTTCTGTTCTTTCCATTTACACAGACAATGTCCTGCCCTCCCAGTTTTTAGCTTCTCTATTTAAAGAACAAATACCAGTCATTCTCTGCTCCATAAATCCAGCCTTCCCCCCTCCTTTTTTAAGCAAAACGTTTGAATGAAAGGATGAATGTCAATGGATGAAAATCTCATCTATGCTGCAGTCATTTTGGCACTTCTAAACACATCAAGGAACAGAGCCACAGTTACAGCAGTTACCATATGGACAGCCTTTCCCTGAATCTCACAGAAAGATAGAAGAAATGAGTCTGTAATCTGTATGTTTTATTTTTTGCATTGCTGCCTTTTTCTTGTGATTTACAGCTCTGTCCATACAACAACAGCCACAGGCATTCAGCTTCTGAAATAAAGCATGGAACAGCTCTGTTTACCTTGAGCTCCATTAAAATCTACCACACTAAACACAACTGGAAGCAGGGGAAAGCCCACAGAAACGCAGGTAACAGCACTTAACTTTATTGTCGGCTCTGAGATTAATTCATTCCAAAATTCACTGAATCTGGAGCATATCCCTGTAATTGACTCCACCCAGCATGTGCTACATAGTGCTCACCCAAGAGCCTTGCTCTGTAATACTTTGCTTACTCATACACACACTGCACGAGGATCCCTGGTCTTTAAAGTATACACACTGCAGCCTGGTCTCTTGCCAAGAAGGGATTTTGCATACTGACTGCACATTTTTAACACTTCAGTTTTTTAGTCCCAGTTAAGAGGGAAAATTCATTCTTCCGGCTGTTCTCTTGGGCTGACCTTTGCAACTGAATAACTAAAGCTCTCAAAATTATGGCATTTCCACCTCCATCCCTAACCTATACCGCCCTCCTAACAGTGAAGCAGCAATCAGTCTGGACAAGAGCCTCCTCATTTGTTAGCACTGAGCCCCTTCTCAGAAGAGGAACAAATGATTTTATTTCATTGTTGTGCACCCCTTTGATGACTCTCTTTAATTGCCAGGGTCCACCTTACAAGTGAGCAGCTCTGGTGTTTAACAACACACACAATTAGCTGGCCCTGGTACTGTTTATCTCGGAGGCAGGCACGGAAATTTCCAAGCACGGTGCCTGCCGTGCCCATTAGAAGGAAGAGCGAGGACATTAGTCTCTGTGACATATGGTATTCAGATGCACCCCACTGACACAGAACATAAATGGCCTCAGGGCACTGATGGTGAACACGTAACTCCTGAAGCCATCATGGTCCAACTGTCCACCAATTTATCACCGTGTTACAAAAGCCATGTGTACTCAGTCACTCCTGTTAGCTATCAGTTCAAGGGGGGCCAGCGTGTCACTACAAAAGGGACGGTCAATAACTGTCAGTGTGCTCCAGAGCTTTTTCCGTGCTGAGCGCTTTGCTGCACACTGAGTTTTCTCCTTAGGTGGAAATCACCAGAAGTTCTGCATGCCTGCCTCACCTCCCTGCCCACAAAATTAGATTTGAGAGCAAACATTTGAAAGAACTCCATTGGATTCACTGAAAATGAAAGCCAAAGTTCTCACCTCTCATTTTGTTTTTTATGCTCTGAGAGTCCTCTCAGAAACTTCTTGTAACACGACATAGAAAAACAGATGCAAATGCCAGCGGAGGAACTAGTAAATAATCGACGGTCTGATTACCATTGTCTGCCCTTGTGCAAGGCTCATTTGATAATTGCACGGAACTGCAAGTAAGCCACATGCTGCTCTATGAATGAATTTTAAATCAACACATTTGGGAAAAAAGAAATACAATGGATCACATATTCTGTGTCATTTGCCCTTTCCACTGCCCTTCTTGTTCTGTGCACAAGAAAGGCGCACAATTAAAGATGAATGTTATGGCTGCTGCACTTAAGACACATGAAAATCTTGTGATAATATCCTAGAATACCTCATTAGATGGTCACTCAGTGACAGTTCTTATATTTCTTGTTTATCTTAATTGACACCTTTAAGATCAATGTCCTTTCAGCCACACACATATAAGTACTATGGTTGTCACAGGAAAATGGTGCATGTCCAGCTGCAAAGTTACATAGAATATGCCTTTGGCACTGCCTGTAAACCAAAAAATCTCCCTTGCTACTGACAATGACTGACAGGGGAAAAGAGAAATTAAATAATAGAGAAGGAAAAGATCAGATGGTGAAAGTTGAAGATGTTATGCTCACTAAAATATATAAATAATCTTTCCCTCTAGAGAGATATGGAAACCCATCAGAAGTCTCTCTGCATCTGTATCTAAGTATCTTTCACCAAAGGCAACAGAAATTAAACATGGTTGCTAACTAAGGCCCCTCGTGCAGGTGACAGTTATGTGCCTGTATCTCTGGATCCATTGGCCTAAGTCTTCTAAAGTTACCACGCTTGCACAAAGCAGATGGAGAATGGTTCCCAACAGCTATTTTCTGGATACAGTCAGGTATTTTTAACACTTATTAGTGAAGATGAGAAAGAACCACATTAACATGAACACCAGAAGAGAATCAAAATATTTCAAAAATCCCCTTACATCAACAAAGGGCTGTCATTAGTAGGAAAAGAAAAATTTCAATTGAAACATCTTCCTGCTCATGCTCAGTGTTTGTGCTAGATGTAATACATTTATAATTACAGAAGGAGTGTAGTTACGATTCCTGCCTGTTCTTAACCTTTCCTTTAACCAGTTGCCCCCAAAATCAGTCTCATTTAGGCAGGTAAGAATTCACAAACTATTCCATTTCCATAACCAATCCACCAAGCCATAATGTCATACTGGCTGAACTGTCAAGAATACTAAGTTTTAAATAGTCAAGGAGCAAATAAGGAAAAAAAAAAATCTGACTATTCCTGTGACAGTATTTTAACATTGTAACTTAGGTAAAAAAGAATGGAGTAGAACCCTAAGCTCCTGCTCATGAGTTAATCCAAGAGGAAAAAGCAAGCAAATAAAACAAACCAAAAAAAAAATCAGAAGTTAAATACCAAACATTGAAAGTAATGGAAAAACAAGTTTAACTGCAGTTCATATAAAAACAGAGAAATGCAAAGCAAAGTTATTTTGAAAAGATACACAAACAGATTTAGAAATCAGAACATTTTAGCATTCAAATCCTCCACATTTCTATTAGACTGAACTTGACAAGATTCTTAGTATATGAAGGCCTGAATTTGGAAAAATAACATGCAAATGCCAAAGATGCAAGCACACAAGTAATTTGTACTGACTAATGCAACTGCTTGAATTTCCAAACAGGAGAGATCACAGCCAGGAGGAAAAGCAACCGTTTTTCTGCAAGGTGCAAAGACTATCTCAGTCCCTGTTACAGTGAGGAGGCATGGCCACACTGCCCTTGGTGACAAAAACACACCAACACAACATAGGTAACATTTTTCAGAGTATGCAGGATGTATGCTCTGCTCAGTTATCACAAATAAACCTGGGGGGAAAAAGATTTCCAACACCTAAATAAAATGCCTTTGCAGGCAGAAGCATGGGTTTGGTTGTTACCAGTACTTCACTGCTCAGCAGCCCAGCCCACAGCAGCTGAAGAGAACAGAAACACTGGCATTTTTGAACCACTAATAAGAGGACTCAGCTGTTCTATTCTATTCTTTCCCGGATCTCTGCATGAGGAAATGCATCTGAGAAGCACTATTCTTCCCTCTCCTACCCCACTTTTATTTTGGTACCAAACTTATAAACCTGCAAGTGATTCTCACGGCATTCCATTATAATTGAATCTGGTTATCAGTGCTGTTTTCCAAATGCGAGATTACAGGGACACAAATATGGGTAACTGGAATGCCTTAAGCAAGGTCTCCTCATAGACTATTGGCAGAGCTGAAATAATAGAATGAGAAAATACGTGCTAGGTAATTGAGAGGCTGCAGTAACATTTTGTGTAGCGTGTTTTTTCCACTTGTCAGCTCTGCTGGAGGAGGGGATCCTACAAGCAGCTTATGTTACTTAGCAGTGTTCAATACAGTTGCCTAATGGCCGTTGTCATAAAGCTGTATCTGACCACAATTCTACTGTCAAAACGCAACGTTGATGATAATCATCCCTACATTTGACAGTCTAATGAATACTAATTTCAGAGATGTTGCAAGCCCGCAGAGGACTCATTCTTTTCTTTGGAAATCGCAGAAAAGCTTTACTGTACTTGCTCTTTACAGACATCATTCATACAGAGTGGGGAGTCTGTGAGAGGAGGAGAGAACAAGAGGGAGGGAGAAATAGAGGTAAGAAACTTCACTTCAGTAGGCTACCGGAATTTATTTAAAACCCTATAAAATTAGCACAGATTTCATTATGCATTTAAAATCATAGCGTCTCAGAAAACAAAATGTCTTTTCATATCTGTTTAGAGCAAGTCTGAACTGCAAGTGTGAAAACATTTCCTCTACAAATCTAAGACCTCACCTTCTCCAGTAAGTGACTCAGGGGACTCTATTACAATGTTATAGCCTGGATGTAGATCAAACTTTCACAACCAGTGAACAAATCTTGATTTGTTCAAGGCTTTCCTTATGTACAGGAAAAGGCTTTGGAGCAGCGTTTCAAAGTAAGTTATTTAGAAGACAAGGTCTTATCTTCAAAAAGGGGTTAAATTGCTGACAAACTCAAAATGTATTTATGTAGGTTTGTGGAATGAGGATATCTACCCTAAATATTATTGCAAGACTGAGTACATGAAAAAAAATAATGATTCTTGAATATTAACAAAATAGAGATAACTTTACTTAGGCACAGAAAGCTGAATACAAAGTGGGAGGACTTCAAATGCCTTTGGCTAGAAGCTGCTAAAGTTTCCTGAGCTTTAGTAGACCTGATTTTATCCCTTAACAAATATTTCTCAAGGTCTTGAATGACTTTAATCCATTAATTTTACTGAGCTGGACTGCATAGTTTCACCAAGTCCTGCTAATTTTCAATAGGTCAGCCTAGCAGAGGACCAACATGCCACAGCCCAGCCAGGTGCTGATGCTCATGGTACCTGAACAGTCAGAAACCATTGCTCTGCACTTCAGCAGCACTCCATACACACTGGATACACATGAAAATAAATAATTACATAGATAAGGACATCCCTCACAAGACAAGGTGTTGGATATCCTGACAGCAGTCTATTCTTTGTGTAGATGTAGTCTAGAGTACAACAGAGATAAGCTGAAAGCTGCACAAAGACAGCATTACCAGAGAAAAGCAGGATTGTGAAAGACACAATCCTCACTAAAAAATGGAAAGCACATGTGCCCTTTCAGAATTCCACATTCAGTTGCATTTAACAATGATGATGCAAAAAATATGACCACAAACAGTAAGTTTGCCCACTGACGAATGAGTAAAAGCCCTGGAAAATCCTACAAATAGCAGCAAGGTCTTTTGGTGCTAAATAGTAGGTCTGTGGCTGAGATGAATCCAGTTCAAGAGTTATTAGAAGCAGAATGTAATAAAGAAGGAGAGTCAGCTAAGACTCAGTAGAAAGTAGCACCCAATTACCATAACTATAAACAGCAGGAAAAGTTTTAAATTTTATTGAAATCAGGCTAGTGATGCATGTATTCCCAACGAGGTGGATTTTTTTTTTTTTTTTGATGAAACGCCCTGGCATAGTGACCAGCTTAAAGAAATAACTAATACGTTTTGATACTGAAGCTCCTATGAAAACAACTTACAGCAGGAATTATTGGGCTTGCTATTGATTTGCCATAATAAGGTTAATGAGTCTTCATTATCTTACTGATTCCAAGTAGAATTTATAGAAAACAAAAATTAGAAAATACCATTAATAAATAGCTAATATATTGTAGATTTTGAAGCTCCAACTTCCCCTCACAAAAGGAGGAAGTCCTAAAAATATTTCAACTCCAATCCTTACTTCACTTGCCATTATGGATACAACCGGACCAAGTAGAAATAAATGTTCTCTTCTTACTCTGAACTACATTTAAACATAAAAATTACATTAAAAGACAAGACTTGTGAAAATATGCTAATATCACATGCAGTTGAGCCACCATATATGGGAAGCTGTAGAATTCAGACAGCCTTTTTGCATTAGTATGAGGAAAGCACATTTACAGAGGAAAGGATCACATAGATCCCATAGGTAAAATATTATAATGTTTTGGGAATTAAGAATAAGTACAGCTAGGTCATTTGTGAGCTACCCAATAAAATGCAGATGCCTGAAAAGCTCCTGAGTACTTCAGGGATCGTGCCCCAAAAGTACCATTACATAGCACCCTTACCCCACTACCCTCCAGTCATGAAAACCAAGGCATCAACCCAGCAAAGGAGTCAACAAGTCTCTTTATTATTAATATTACTGAAGTATTAGTAGCAAGCATATAAACATATTTTTATGCTATTTCTTTATTTTAAGTCATGCCCTGTAAACTAGTTAGATGGATGGTAATTGTTCAGTCCTACAATCTAGTTTTGCCTTGGCTGAAAAAATAAAGCTGGAGCGAAAAATAAATCTTCGATCTCAGTCTTGGAATAAATGTGGATTTGCTTTCTGTTACATTATGTGGGTTTTGCTGATGCAAGTACCACTGGAAGAAGTCTTGACTTAATTCTGTACTTGACTCACAGGCAATTGAAGTTGAGTAGAGCAGATTCACATGCAGGACTAGCAGCATCACCTAGCTCAACACCTTCTCTGATACAAGTTGCATCTACAACAGCCAATTCTTCATTTTTGGCCTGAGATTATGTATATATGTGGCTGAATGTTCACTGTAAATGATGACAAAGAAACACGTTGTTTTGCCCATGGGGAAAAAAAAAAGACAATTAACTTGCTTTTAAGTCTTGGTTTTAGATCATAAATTTGAGAGTTTGATGGAATATGGTATCAGAAACATGTTGTCTACTGTCCCTGTCACAAGCTCCCCCAAACTGACCGTGTTATAAGATAATAAAGTTCATTAGCTCACCTGGCAGACGTTCCCATTCACTGTTTAGGCATCTTTGATGCCTGAATGAAGCACTAGCCTCCTCCTAGTCCCATATAAAAGCTGCAAAATTTATCTTTAATAAAATGTCAATGAAGTTTAGTTTAGACAGTACAAGCAAACACAGAAAAACTTGGAACAACCACACAAGTCAGCTTAGAAGTTAGCAGAGAAAGCAATAGGTTGTGATTCAAGACATCTCAACTCTACCCCGACTGCTGTGTGGCCACAGACAAGTTACTTCACTACCTCTGTAGCTTTCCTTTCTTACACAATGCCTACTTCTGCTTCCTTATAATTTCCTTCTGTGGAGAGTATTTTAAGAGCTATGCAAGAAAAAAGAACAAAAGGACACCCAATAGGATCACATAATTCAGGCTCATATTGAAACATAAGAAAAAGGGATTCAACTGAGAAAGTTAAAAAATCAAGCTCCTTGAGTCACTGTGTAAGAATTAATCACATTTAAAATGGGGCTGATTGTAACCTATTTGATAATACATGGACTCCAACAACTGTACATGTCAGAATTCCTTCAAGCATGAGAAAATTTACAGTCCTACATATTTTTCTTTTAGTAACTCATTATTTCTTCTGACATTCACACAGTTTTATTTCCCTTTGCACTGAAGAAGAGGCACCTGTGTATCTTCAGTCATTTGTAATATTCAAATTCTGCTTTAAACTTTCCTTTGCCCCAGTTTCTTGTCATCACTACTTAGTTATCAGTGCGGGGAAACAAGCAAGTAGCTTTCCCTCTCCCTTCAGGCAATACCATTGCTGCACTTTGATTTGCGTCACAGAGACAAAAAAAAGTAGAACAGCTGCAGCCCTTAATTGCAGAAACCACGTATGCGAAGCTGTAGCTCTGTTTCACTGTTGTTCTTCCAGCTAGAAAAATTATTAAAGGCCCAGTCCTGCCTGCCCAAAAACATGCTTACTGAGCCATACATGAGAACAGTATACAACTTTCAGAGACAGTGAAGCATGGCAAAAAAAGAAAAATAACTGTTTTAAAGTAGAATAAAGGCAATTTTAAGAAACACAGGCACCTACACAAGGCTTATCACTTGAACGTTCCCCAAAAGGCAGCATAACTATCTGTGCTTGTTCTCCAGCTCTCTCCTCAGAGAGAATGAATGGGCACTGGCGTATTATTTTGTTTGGTAAGGGGGGTTACTGTAGGGTAGGAAGGATCGAGTGGCTGTTGATTAGCACATTTATGTTAATAAATACAAGATCAAAGCTGGCATTTGCAGTAAGAAGTCCAGCAGCTTCGGTAACGCATCCGAAGTTCCTGGGGGCATCCTGCCCCAGACTTGAGCCATATAAATCTCCTTCACACATACCCATTCCCCCTTGCACATCCACATGCTCATTCCCACAACAAAACCAAGACTGGTTTCTGTTACGCAAGCATTGGACTGAGGCACTTGTCTTGTTGGGAATTCCTGAACAGGGAAAGCCATCACGGCTGGTGATCCAGTCCCAGCCAGGAAAACAATGACTATGACCAGACCCATGCTGATTTGAATTGGAAAACATAAATGCAAGTTAATCACCTTATGCTTCAGCATATAATACTTTTTTTTCCTAAATAAGCATTCATCTTAAGAAACATGACTTCACTGTGTTTGAATGGCTGTTTGAGGATACAGATCTGTTTGCATACTGTTCAAGTTACCAAATGGTCCCACAGAGTATTTTAAGATGTAGTGTGTGTAACAAACGATTTCATTTTGAGAAGCGTCATCATCCAATGATGATCACTTCTTGCTTCGAAGGAAAAAAAAGGAATTCTAAAATGGATAATGCATTAATAAAGGAGGGTGAAAAGAAGAGGGAGCCAGGCTCTTTTCAGTGGTGCCTTCTGCCAGGACAAGAGGACACAAACCAGAACAGAGGAGGTTCCCTCAGAACACCAGGAAGCACTTCTGCACTGTGTGGGCGATGGAGAACTGGCACAGGTTGCCCAGAGGCTGTGGAGTCTCCTCCTTGGAGATCTTCAGTAGCTGCCTGGAGATGGTCCTGAGCACCTTGC
Organism: Penelope pileata; assembly: GCA_013396635.1. NCBI lineage: Eukaryota > Metazoa > Chordata > Aves > Galliformes > Cracidae > Penelope > Penelope pileata. The sequence continues at coordinate 423,102 of WBMW01000977.1, forward strand.
TCTGGGTGTCCCTGCTTGAGCAGGGGTTGGAGCAGATGGACCCAGAGGTTCCTGACAAACTCAGCCATCCTGTAATTCCGTAATATATTGTCATAGAAAAAAAGTGTGGATAAAGCTGGGGGAAGACTTTTTCTTTGAGCTGCGCAGGATTCTCATTTGTTCAAACCTAAAACTGTTTTTAAAGGTGTATTTTCATACAGAAGAACAAATGGAGTATAAAAAAAACACAGTAAGAAAGAGAACCATCGGTTAGAATCATAAACAACATTGATTTATTACATTAGGATGAAAGCCTCCAGTAACTCAAGCTGTCGATAAATCACTAGGCAAATTCAGATGCAAAATGCATTCAGACTGTGTACTGAAGGGTGAGTTACACCTGCAGCAGCCACATGCTGGTGATGCAACAGCTAGATGCATCTACTCCCCCATCCAACCTCTATCAGCTGACTCAAGAACAGCAAGGAGCATGAGAAATTTTTCTTTGCAATGTAATCACATGCGTGTTACAGATGCTCACACAGATTTGCTTTCATGAGGAAAATAAACCAAAAAACATAAAATAAGAATGTCTTAAAAGAGCACCTGTTCTAGTTGAAGTGCTGCAGAAGTGTAAGGTTTGGATTACCATCATGGGTTATTCATCAGATTCCCAGGAAAATACAAAGCATGAAAGCTTCTTCAGCAAAAGATAAATCCCTTCTAGACAATTCTGCAGCCTTTTTAAAAACTATTTTGATGCTGCTGAAATTTGCATTTTACAAAAAAACACAAGCACTACCTTTTCAAAAGTCATCCCTGAAGCCCTATTTCATGGGCTTAAAGAACATCCAGTAATACAAAAACAAGTGGCTTAGGCAATTTTTTGCTGGGATTTTCAAAACTAATTTTTCTACATTATTTGTTCTGCACATGGTGAATATGCTGTGGGCTCTCATCTTTAATGTCAAGAAGTCCAACGCTCTTTTGGAGAGAGCTCAGTTCTGCCACAGCCACTGCTAGTGCATGACAGTCAGTCAGAAATACAGCTTTTTCCATTTTGTTAAAACAAACTCAATAGCTTTCGCTTAAAGCACAGAAGAACTGTGTATTTTTGTAAGTACTCATTTTGGTGCCTCATGATCAAGCTATTTGCTCTGAAGGTTTTCTATGACTTGTGCCCATGGACATGCTTTGTTCCCAAATCTCCTTCCAAAAATTAGGAAGAAAGAACCCGACAGTAGAAAGGGAAAAGAGAGCGAAAGAGGGTGGCAGAAACGTCTGTATCCAAGCTATTCTCACACATCTGCTGCCAGGTCTGGAATGTACTTTTGGGCTCACAGTTGCTAGCTTCTTTTAATTAAGTTTGTCACGGGAAATTTTGACAGACATGGAGGATAACAATGTTTTCCAGCTACAGTGTAATGTTCTGAAAGTCAAGATGCTTGGTGGTTAATTTTCTCCTTCTGGTAAAGATGCATATAGCCTGCCTTTTGCTTTTGACTCAGATGATATTTAAAGCATTTTTCAAGGAGTCACTATTTCATTTTCTGAAATACCACCATCCTCACTTTCCATGTCAAAACTCTCCAAAACTAAGTTCTACTGATCTGCTCCATCAGACATACTTCCCCACACCTTCAGGGGAGCTCACAATTCAACACAGACCATCTCGGCATTCAACTACTGAAGCAATACTTCAATGAGTAGCATCACTTAGACACTCCACTTACTAGTCTTGTCTTTCCAGCAGAGAAAACAGCATGATGCTATCTCTACTCATCACAGGTTTATGGACAAGAGACAGCCCAATGGGACCACTCACCAGAGAAGATCGGTAGCAGGACAAGTTCATTCCCCCACAGGCAACAGAAATCTTAGACAAAGGATGAACCCAACTCTGAAGAACACTGGCTGAAGGCAACAGAAATTTTAGACAAAGGATGAACCCAACTCTGAAGAACACTGGCTAAATTCCATTTCTGTCTTTCAGATGAGTACCTAATGTACCTTGATTTCATTCAAGTTCAGCAAAAGCATCACAGAGGAACAAGGCGTGCATGCTGGAAAGGCACCAAATGGTGACATGTTTGTACTGCTGTCTGCCTAGAACAATACAGCATTTATCAAAAGTTAAACATTTACTCAAAACAACGCTTCTGAACACTTTCTGTTGCAGTGTTAATTACTGTAATACAGCATGAAGTTCCATACAGAGGAGCACACACAATAGGAGAGGTAAAACAATACTGCTAACTTGACCCAACATTGTTCTTTTTTTCTTTTTCTTTTTCTTTTTTTTTTTTGGTGGGCCTGGGGAAAGAGCGGGATAGGGTTATTGTATGTTCGTCTTCAAGTAGATAATAAATTACAACAAAACCTTTCCCTCTTTGATTTCACCTTGATCTAACTTAGGTAAGGATTGAAATAAAGAACAAAGACAGTCATACAACAAAGAAAGTAATTGACTTAGGCTTTGTTAACCCTGTGACCTTGTTCTAGTTTCAGCTTTTGTGTCTAGGTGCTGAAACAGAAAGGAAAAGCCATGAAAAAAATAACCAGTCAAAACAATCATATATACAGCATTTATCAGTAAATTTTCGATCAAATTGTCCTGCTTCTGGATGATAAGGAGTTTGCTCTAGGGTGGCATACTGTAACTTAACCACCAACAACTTAGGGTCCCAGTATAAAACTCCTCCACTCTCATTTCCCAGTTTAGAAAGGTAAAGGTCAGTCCCAAAAGTTTATTCTGAGCTTTGCTGGAGCTAATTCCTAAGACACAAATGCTCCCAGCCTCCAGAGGCAAAGGGGGTGGCCTGAAATCGCTGGAAAGAAAAGGCAGTAACTACATGCTCCTTCAAACCACCATTACTCCAATGTTCACGTATGCTATAACGGACTAGCCATCTTAGACTTTTCCTGTGAGGAGAACGAAATGAAAGTCTATCCCAGTCCCCAAATAGTACAACTTGGTGGAGTTACAATTGTAACTGAGATGAGCATAGAGCTGAAGGCTTTTTTTCCCCAGACGTCCTGGCTGTCCTGCCCTACTGCCAATGGTGTGTTTCTCCTGTTGAATTGTCACTCGATGAAGACTAGCGTGGCCAATGCAGAAGTGCACTGAGACCGGCGTCATGGAGGTATTTCCATAATTACCTAGTGCGTAGGTCACAACGTGCTGTACTGATTCCTTTGTGTATTGTAAACATGCAATTTCTGCAGGACAGAAGCACAGGCAACATTGTTTTACTCACCTATTACAATGCCTCATCAAGACCATCATTACAAGAACAGAATACATGAATAGAGAGCAAAATAATCTAAATTTCATCTTTCCTCTCCCAGCTCTCCCAGCATAACTGGAAGCATGATGGCAACCCTCAGCAAGTTTGCTGATGACACAAAACTGGGGGGAGTGGCTGACACGCCAAAAGGCTGTGCTGCCATTCAACAAGACCTGGACAGGCTGGAGAGTTGGGCAGAGAGGAACCTGATGAGGTTCAACAAAAGCAAGTGTAGAGTCTTGCGCCTGGGGAGGAATAACCGCATGCACCAGTACAGGCTGGGGGATGACCTGCTGGAGAGGAGCTCTACAGAGAGGGACCTGGGGGTCCTGGTAGACGACAGGTTGGCCATGAGCCAGCAGTGTGCCCTGGTGGNCATCCTCACTTTCCATGTCAAAACTCTCCAAAACTAAGTTCTACTGATCTGCTCCATCAGACATACTTCCCCACACCTTCAGGGGAGCTCACAATTCAACACAGACCATCTCGGCATTCAACTACTGAAGCAATACTTCAATGAGTAGCATCACTTAGACACTCCACTTACTAGTCTTGTCTTTCCAGCAGAGAAAACAGCATGATGCTATCTCTACTCATCACAGGTTTATGGACAAGAGACAGCCCAATGGGACCACTCACCAGAGAAGATCGGTAGCAGGACAAGTTCATTCCCCCACAGGCAACAGAAATCTTAGACAAAGGATGAACCCAACTCTGAAGAACACTGGCTAAATTCCATTTCTGTCTTTCAGATGAGTACCTAATGTACCTTGATTTCATTCAAGTTCAGCAAAAGCATCACAGAGGAACAAGGCGTGCATGCTGGAAAGGCACCAAATGGTGACATGTTTGTACTGCTGTCTGCCTAGAACAATACAGCATTTATCAAAAGTTAAACATTTACTCAAAACAACGCTTCTGAACACTTTCTGTTGCAGTGTTAATTACTGTAATACAGCATGAAGTTCCATACAGAGGAGCACACACAATAGGAGAGGTAAAACAATACTGCTAACTTGACCCAACATTGTTCTTTTTTTCTTTTTCTTTTTCTTTTTTTTTTTTGGTGGGCCTGGGGAAAGAGCGGGATAGGGTTATTGTATGTTCGTCTTCAAGTAGATAATAAATTACAACAACACCTTTCCCTCTTTGATTTCACCTTGATCTAACTTAGGTAAGGATTGAAATAAAGAACAAAGACAGTCATACAACAAAGAAAGTAATTGACTTAGGCTTTGTTAACCCTGTGACCTTGTTCTAGTTTCAGCTTTTGTGTCTAGGTGCTGAAACAGAAAGGAAAAGCCATGAAAAAAATAACCAGTCAAAACAATCATATATACAGCATTTATCAGTAAATTTTCGATCAAATTGTCCTGCTTCTGGATGATAAGGAGTTTGCTCTAGGGTGGCATACTGTAACTTAACCACCAACAACTTAGGGTCCCAGTATAAAACTCCTCCACTCTCATTTCCCAGTTTAGAAAGGTAAAGGTCAGTCCCAAAAGTTTATTCTGAGCTTTGCTGGAGCTAATTCCTAAGACACAAATGCTCCCAGCCTCCAGAGGCAAAGGGGGTGGCCTGAAATCGCTGGAAAGAAAAGGCAGTAACTACATGCTCCTTCAAACCACCATTACTCCAATGTTCACGTATGCTATAACGGACTAGCCATCTTAGACTTTTCCTGTGAGGAGAACGAAATGAAAGTCTATCCCAGTCCCCAAATAGTACAACTTGGTGGAGTTACAATTGTAACTGAGATGAGCATAGAGCTGAAGGCTTTTTTTCCCCAGACGTCCTGGCTGTCCTGCCCTACTGCCAATGGTGTGTTTCTCCTGTTGAATTGTCACTCGATGAAGACTAGCGTGGCCAATGCAGAAGTGCACTGAGACCGGCGTCATGGAGGTATTTCCATAATTACCTAGTGCGTAGGTCACAACGTGCTGTACTGATTCCTTTGTGTATTGTAAACATGCAATTTCTGCAGGACAGAAGCACAGGCAACATTGTTTTACTCACCTATTACAATGCCTCATCAAGACCATCATTACAAGAACAGAATACATGAATAGAGAGCAAAATAATCTAAATTTCATCTTTCCTCTCCCAGCTCTCCCAGCATAACTGGAAGCATGATGGCAACCCTCAGCAAGTTTGCTGATGACACAAAACTGGGGGGAGTGGCTGACACGCCAAAAGGCTGTGCTGCCATTCAACAAGACCTGGACAGGCTGGAGAGTTGGGCAGAGAGGAACCTGATGAGGTTCAACAAAAGCAAGTGTAGAGTCTTGCGCCTGGGGAGGAATAACCGCATGCACCAGTACAGGCTGGGGGATGACCTGCTGGAGAGGAGCTCTACAGAGAGGGACCTGGGGGTCCTGGTAGACGACAGGTTGGCCATGAGCCAGCAGTGTGCCCTGGTGG